>CM037015.1:21103144-21703144 GCA_020875875.1 Dioscorea alata | reverse complement strand
GAAACCTACCTTTTTTACAGTGATGATGCTCATGGCTGTAGGAACAGGAGAAGGGCAACTGGTGGAGAACTTCTACAGCTTCACGTGTCCGAGTGTTGAAGCCATTGTTCGACAGGTTGTGACCAACAAGATAAGCCAGACATTCGTCACCATTCCGGCGACTCTCAGGCTCTTCTTCCATGATTGTTTTGTTGAGGTAGTTGATGTGCCATGCTCTTCCTTCTATTCATGTGTTTCTGCCCATTGTTGCAAATTATGTCATAAAACTTAAGAAAATTCATTGTTTCTCTTCTTGTTTTCTTCAATCCAAAGACAAGTTTTTCTTTTGGTTTTGTTTCTCCTCATTCAATCAAAACAATATAGTAAGCAAATTGCCTTCATGTTTGATTTTCCTCAGGCTAAACAGAACCTTATGTTTTAAGAAAATGTTGAGTTGCTACTAGCTGTTGTCTAGGACAGCTAAATTACACTTTTGGGTGGCTCGTTTGTCCACTAATTTTATGATATTCTTTAGTTCTTCATTATCTCACTATTTGAGCTCAGCTTGCATCCCAAGTTATGAAGCCATTCTCATTGACTAACAAACTAAAATGGCTACACACAATGGAAGGCCCATGGCAAGCGACTTATGCTTTTGGATGGAGAAATGAAGCTGCGGGATCCTTGTGCTTCCGTCACATTTTGGTCATCCCAACTTCACTAAGATCCTCCACTTTCATCTTTTTTTTAATACCGGATATGTCAACAACAATGTATGCTTCTGTCACATCTTGGTCATCCTTACTTGTATTTGCTGCTTCGCGGAGCATACGGAATACGACATCTTGGTGCTTCTACAACGCATTGACATACTCCAACAAAGCCTGGGAGTTTTTTTCTATAGCTTCCGCAATAGAGATACTGTGCACGCATTTAATGATAGAAACTGGGCCGTATCTGAGAAAAGTAAGTGTGCGGCCATTATCTCTTCCTTCTCCATCTTACCCGGTTATCAACTTCACCTCGAGGGTTATATAATATTAATTCTTCCGGTCTAAGTTTCTCGGGCTGTGAAATTACAATAACAAGGGCCTTTGTCTGTTTTCAAATTTATTCAAATGAGTGGGGCCTGCTTGGTATAAAACGAGAGTCTTGTCTCCCACCCGGATATTCCCTCCTTATTTTCATTATATTTTTTATTAAGGGTGGGGCCCACCAGTACTATGATAGGTTCCAAGAATTAGTTGCCAGCTTTGATTTGAATACCTCTCCCAGGATCATGACATGTGGCTGTACAGGAGATAAGAGGACAATCGAGTACAATTTTAATTCAAACCAGTCAATCCTGCATCGCCACATGGATGTATGGACGGGGCGGCCTTCCTATATATGTATGAATTCGGCACATAGAAACCATTCCAAAAATTTTTTCCACAAAATTGAGGAAAAAATGGCTACGTGACCAACTTTGTGGAAAAGTTTTCCATGAAAAATTTTTGCAATCAAACAACCCATTTGATTAGAAAATCCTTAATGGAAAACTTTTTCATGGAAAAAATGGCCAATTAAACACAGCCTTAGATCAAATTTTCACTTAAATATTTAGACTATTTTAGCTAAAGCCAAATTTTTGGTGTGGTCTTCCTTTAAGGATAGAGATAGGTTAAAGGTTTTCTTTGAAAATATAGTTGGTGGGAGATTTTTATTGGAGTTGATCTAGCTTTGAAACAGAAAATTAGTTGATGATTTTGTCTTGTTGGTAATTCAGCATTTGATTGAAGATGAATTTGCTTTATTTGTGGATGTGTTCATTTATTTTATTTATTGAAAAACCATGCTTTTGATCATATATAGTCGCTGGATGATAGAAATTCTATGGGGTGACTGCTTCTTTTGTTGAATTATGAACCTTATCTTACATGATTGGATTCTTTTTCATTTTATATTTTTTGCTTAATTTCATTATCTTAAACCGTTTGATTGAATTGTGTTTTATCTGGAAAAATATCGTTTGTTTTGAATTTATAAAAATAACCTTAGAATGATGTCCTAAGCTAATGATGTGCAAGTTTAGTTCTTGTGGTTACATTTTTTTACATTGGATATTAAATTTCCTTCCTACATTCATCTTATTATTGGCAAATATTGCTCCACAAAAATTTGTGGAAGTGTTGAAACTGAACTTTTTAAGAGGTATGAAATGCAAGTTGTATACAGAGGCCTTTGGTTGCAATAAGTTGTTGAAAGGGTTTCTTAAGAGTTGGAGCCTTTGATTGAGTGTCATTCCAATGTTGTAATGAGAATGCCATAAATTATAAGCCTCTTCAAAGTTGAGGTGGCTGGTGGCCCCTTTTACTTTGTTATGGTTCATACATTGTCACACGAATGTAGTAGGGCTTGTGTAATAAGTTGACTTTTCTTGATATGATCTTAAGTCAGTTATCCCATCAATATGGAACTTCTATTTTCATAGTACTTCCAAGTGTTTTTGTGCTTTTTTAGATTTGATCATAACCCTAAAATTTGACACATGGTCACTGCCAAGCAATGGAAGGCTCATATAAAGCAACTTATGCTTTTGGATGAAGAAATGAGGCTGCGGGTCGTTGGTCTAGTACGGAAGTTAACAGTTAGCTACACGCAGATTTTCATAGTACTTCCTAATTTCTCATGCCTTTTTATTTTCTTTGAAATTGAGTACTTATGCAGCTATGCTTTGTCCTCCTAAGAAATTATGTAGTTAAAGCCCTTTGTAATCTGCCAAGTTCAATTAATTTGAATATTTTTGTTTTGAATCTTTTTATATTGCTAATTTTAGTTTCATGTAATTTTTTAAACTTTATGTTTCAATTCATGGACTTGTCAACTTTTCATCATCTTGCATAATCACCAAAGAGAGTGCTGGAATACTAATCCAGGGTGATGGTATCGTAATGGCCAAAAACTTTTAATAACTCCATTAAAAACAGATAGCACGAAAAAATAATAAAAGACAAAAGCTTATAGGAGAAAATATGGACTATTAAATTATTCTATAATAGTTTTTTTCCTTTTTATGTTAAAACCCACATGTATTCTTTACAAATGCGGGGAAAAAAATAAATCATAACGCTAAATATATGATGACAAATTGTTTTTAAAAATTTTTTTGTGAAAAATTGAATCAAACGAACTAATAATAAACATAATGAAAGTGACAACCGAGAAATAGCATTCTTATAGGTGTTATATTAGCGAAATTCCTTATAATGTATATTTTTAATAAAATTAAGGTTTCAAACTTGAAAAAAAAAAATTCAAATCTAATTATTCACATGCGTAATTGAATATTTCTTCAAATTAGTATCATGAACCATAAATCAAACAATCAACAAATAATTATTTTAACATTATATTTTTAAAATCATAAGTGCTATTTTCAGTTTATTACAAATAATTCCCATGTTTAAAATAGGTTGATTTAAAAAAAAAAAATCTGACAGTCAATTTGTTATAATTAATTTTTTAATTTGCTATTTATAACTTTCCCAATTTAAAAAGATTATTACGATGCTAATATATTTTTTTAAAATCTAAATATTTACTTAATTTTAAAAAGAAAACTTGACGGTTAATGTGCCATAATTGTTTTTTTAATTTACATTTTTTACTGGAATAACAATATCTTTTTCCAAAATCAAACTAATCAATTATTTTAAAAAAATCTAATGTTAATGTGTTATAATTGTTTTTTTATTTTGTAATTTTTTAACTTTCAAAATTTAATATGATTATGATGATAATATCTTTTTCTAAAATCCAAATACCTACTTAATTTAAAAAAAAATCGGACAGTTAATTTTTCATAATTGTTTTTTAAATTTTTTAACTATCAAAATCTAATAAAATTGTAATAATAATATCTTTTCTCCAAAATCTAAATATATATACTTAATTTAAAAAAAAAATCTGATAGTTAATTTGTCATAATTGTTTTTTTCAATTTATTTGCTTGAGAATGTTCCCCAACGGTCCGATCCCATTACCGCGTCCAGCTTTTTCTCTCTCTTATATATGTCCCGTCCCATCCCATCCCATCCCATTGAACGCATACCCCGGTGCCTTCTTGTTTTCCCTCTCTCCTCCTCCTTCTCTGGAAGTTCTCGCCGGAGGTCTGCTCTTCCCCTTTCTTTTGATCTCGCGACAGTTAGGTATGTGAATGCCCTTGAAACCCCGTCTGAATGTGGTGAGTTTCTTCATTTCCCTGGAATCTTCTCCATCTCTTCCTCAGGTTCGGACGATTTCCTCTGTTTTGTATTCCCCTCTCTTTCGATCTTGTTACGGTGAAGTAAATGATTGTTCTAATCCTTTCTTTCTTTCTTTCTTTCTTTCTTGCAGATACAACCTAGAAACCTCTTTGATCGTTGTGAAGTTCCCCTCTTCTTTCTACTCCTCTCAGTCTTCACCTCGGGGTTCGGCGAGGTTTCTTTTGTTTCTTAGCCCCTCTCTTTCCATCTTGCGAGGTGGGGTATGTGAATGCCCTAGGGTTTTGTCTATAGTTTTTATTTTTCACAAGTACACCCTTGATCTCTCCGATCGCTGTGAAGTCTTCCTTTTTCTCTCAAACCCTATTCATCTCCTTCACTAGCTGGGAGGTTTGCTAGTTCTTACCCTTTTAATTTAAATTTGCTAGCCCTCGGTCACTGTCACATGCATAATTGAGAAAACAGACACACACATTAGAGGCGTTGAGGATACGCTGAACACCAGTGCATGTAATTTTTGTGTTTTTAGGTGATTGATGCTTTACTGACCGCAGCTCTTGACCGAGTTGATCTCTCTGTTATGTAAATGGTCCAACAGCTTGGATGGCCAGCTACCTAGCTGGCAACCGCTGCGACCTTTATGTACCTGAGAGCTAATGCATTGGTTGAGCTAAGGTGATCGGTTGGAATCTGGTGACATGCATACTTGAGAACACACAGACATACATTAGAGGCAATGAGGATATGCTGAGCACCCGTGCATGTAAATTTTGTTTGTTTGGAGGTGATTGATGCTTTACTGACCGCACTTCTTGACTAAGTTGATCTCTCTGTTATGTAAATGGCCCAATAGCTTGGATGGCCAGCTACCTAGCTGGCAACCGCTGTGACCTTTATGTACCTGAGAGCCAATGCATTGGTTGAGCTAAGGTGATCGGTTGGAATCTGGTGACATGCATACTTGAGAACACACAGACACATATTAGAGGCAATGAGGATATGCTGAGCACCCGTTCATGTAATTTTTATTTTTTTGGAAGTGATTGATGCTTTACTGACCGCACATCTTGACCAACTTGATGTCTCTGTTATGTAAATGGCCCTACAGCTTGGATGGCCAGCTACCTAGCTGGCAACCGCTGCGACCTTTATGTACCTGAGAGCCAATGCATTGGTTGAGCTATGGTGATCAGTTGGAGTCTGGTGACATGCATACTTTAGAACACACGCACACACATTAGAGGCGATGAGGATATGCTGAGCACCAGTGCATGTAATTTTGTGTGTTTGGAGGTGATTGATGCTTTACTGACCGCACCTCTTGACCAAGTCGATCTCTCTGTTACGTAAGTGGCCCAACAGCTTGGATGGCCAGCTACCTAGCTGGCAACCGCTGCGACCTTTATGTACCTGAGAGCTAATGCATTGGTTGAACTATGGTGATTGGTTGGAATTAGGTGACATGCATACTTGAGAACGCGCACACACACACACATTAGAGGCAATGAGGATATGCTGAGCACCTGTGCATGTAATTTTGTTGTTTTGGATTTGATTGATGCTTTACTGACCGCACTTCTTGACCAAGTTGATCTCTCTGTTATGGAAATGGCCCAACAGCTTGGATGGCCAGCTACCTAGCTGGCAACCGCTGCGACCTTTATGTACCTGAGAGCCAATGCATTGGTTGAGCTAAGGTGATTGGTTGAAATCTGGTGACATGCATACTTGAGAACACACACACACACATTAGAGGCAATGAGGATATGCTGAGCACCTGTGCATGTAAATTTTTTTTGTTTGGAAGTGATTGATGCTTTACTGACCACACATCTTGACCAAGTTGATGTCTCTGTTATGTAAATGGCCCAACAGCTTGGATGGCCAGCTACCTAGCTGGCAACCGCTGCGACCTTTATGCAATTGAGAGCTAAGGTGATCGGTTGGGCTAAGGTGATCGGTTGGAATATGGTGACATGCATACTTGAGAACACACACACACACATTAGAGGCAATGAGGATATGCTGAGCACCCGTGCATGTAATTTTTGTTTGTTTGGAACTGATTGATGCTTTACTGACCACACATCTTGACCAAGTTGATGTCTATGTTATGTAAATGGCCCTACAGCTTGGATGGCCAGGTACCTAGCTGGCAACCGCTGCGACCTTTATGTACCTGAGAGCCAATGCATTGGTTGAGCTATGGTGATCGGTTGGAATCTGGTCAGATGCATACTTGAGAAAACACGCAGACACATTAGAGGCAATGAGGATATGCTGAGCACCCGTGCATGTAATTTTTGTTTGTTTGGAAGTGATTGATGCTTTACTGACCTCACCTCTTGACCAAGTTGATCTCTATGTAATGTAAATGGCGCAACAGCTTGGATGGCCAGCTACTTAGCTGGCAACCGCTGTGACCTTTACGTACCTGAGAGCTAATGCATTGGTTGAGACACACATTAGAGACGATGAGGATATGCTGAGCACCAGTGCAAGTAATTTTTGTTTGTTTGGAGGTGATTGATGCTTTACTGACTGCACCTCTTGACCAAGTTGATCTCTATGTTATGTAAATGGCGCAACTGCTTGGATGGCCAGCTACCTAGCTGGCAACCGCTTGTGACCTTTATGTACCTGAGAGCTAATGCATTGGTTGAGCTATAGTGATTGGTTGGAATCAGGTGGCATGCATACTGGAGAACACACAAATTAGAGACGATGAGGATATGCTGATTTTTGTTTGTTTGGAGGTGATTGATGCTTTACTGACCGCACCTCTTGACCAAGTTGATCTCTTTGTTATGTAAATGGCGCAACAGCTTGGATGGCCAGCTACCTAGCTGGCAACCGCTGCGACCTTTACGTACCTGAGAACCAATGTATTGGTTAAGCTATGGTGATTGGTTAGAATTTGGTGACATCACTGACATGCGTATTTGAGAACACACACACATTAGAGGCGATGAGGATATACTGAGCAAAAGTGCATGTAATTTTGTGTGTTTGGAGGTGATTGATTCTTTACTGACCACACCTCTTGACCAAGTTGATCTCTCTGTTATGTAAATGGCCCAACAGCTTGGATGGCCGGCTACCTAGCATTGGTTGAACTATGGTGATTGGTTGGAATCAAACGACTTGCGGTTGAACTAGCTGGCAACCGCTGCGACCTTTACGTACCTGAGAACCAATGTATTGGTTAAGCTATGGTGATTGGTTAGAATTTGGTGACATCACTGACATGCGTACTTGAGAACACACACACATTAGAGGCGATGAGGATATACTGAGCAAAAGTGCATGTAATTTTGTGTGTTTGGAGGTGATTGATTCTTTACTGACCACACCTCTTGACCAAGTTGATCTCTCTGTTATGTAAATGGCCCAACAGCTTGGATGGCCGGCTACCTAGCATTGGTTGAACTATGGTGATTGGTTGGAATCAAACGACTTGCAGAAGGCAAATCTGAGCCTTGTTTTATTTTTGTTGCAAGTATTTGTGACTACTATTTTTCCAAAAGAGGCACTGGTTTTTTATTTTTTTCAAAATATGTTTGGAAGATTTAATAGTGGACTGTGTTTGGCACATTGGCTTTCTTTTTATTTTTTTATTTTTTTCTTTTTTTGGGAACTTGTTTGTGCATTTTTTTCTATACTTTTTATTGTTGGTGAAATTTTTTTTCAGTTTTACTTGCTGCCCCTGGTAATCATGAATGTTTAGCCATATGGCAAATGAGTGAATTAGTAAGCTATGATATAATGTTTTAACCGTACACAATATGTTGTGCAGATTACTAAAAAGTTCGGATAAGATACCTTGAGTTATAGATTTATATTCGTATTTAATAACTTGGCCGATTTGGGACTATTAGTCACTCTATTAATTGAGGTCATTATCGATTTCAAACTTTGCATGTATATCTAGTTTGAAGTGATCAACTTGGCCCCCCATCAATGGCTTTGTTTGTTTGTTTGATGCTCTAATTTTCTCTGTGATTCAGATATTCTTCATAAAATGATGGAAATGATGAAGCAGTTTGGATGGCCAGCTGCTAATCTGCAGTCTGCTGGCAACCACTGCATCATTATATTACTGCAGATGTTTAGGTTGGTTATTATGGCTGGATAACTTTGTGCTTGGTAGAGGTATGTTGGTTAAGGAGGCCTAGACTATAATGCCATCATTCTTTGAAATAGTTGCAAACTGCGGGTTAGTTTGTGCTTGCTAAAAAAAATTGGCTATGAAGTGTGTGACAAAACAGTTTTGTTCTTTCCATGTGGTTTAGAACTTTTTCCTCCATCCGGCGATGATGATGTGAATCACCTTGTGTTCTTTGTGTGGTTGAAGGTGTAGCCGCTAGCCATGTATACATCATCTCTCTGTGTGATGGTAATGGCAGGCTTGCTTGGAATGGTAGCTATCTTGCAGGCAACCTAGGGAACTATTCCATTTAAGTTGATGTCTTCTTATTCTATAACCCTTCATTTGAAAAGCCTCCATTTTATGAGAGTATCTTCCAATCGTCTTTGGATATGTCTCTTCCTTTTTAATTGTTTCGCTAACATTCTTATGTTATTAGATATTCAGATTCTTAATTGCCTTTGTTTTTTTGTTTGTTTTATTTTTTTTAATTATTATGTCACTTCGGCCATGCAATGTGAAGGAGTCGAGTTCATGAGCTCTTGGATGTAAGCCAAATATCTTATTGCCTGATTATTGGTTGGGGACTCCTTAATTGCTTTTTCGTTTTTGCTTATTTAAAAACTGAACAACTAACTCCTGGCATAATCTGGCATAATAATTATGCTTGATCCTCATCTGCCTTGCGTTAGGGAAGCCACCATTTCGTCTCTCTCTCGTCTTTATTGTTGGGATAAATAAAATTCCTTGAGTGTTCGTGGATGCTGTGGTGAACAACCCTGTGCTATGTATGCGTTTGGCGGGGCAGGTAATTATGACCTGCAGCCATATGTTGCTAAGAGATTTCTGTATGCTTGGTCTTCATCATCTTCTTGTTCTTCTTGTTTTCATTCTATCTTTCTTCATTATAATGACCAGCATATGGCTTATGTTGAAGGGTGGTTCTGAGCTTCGCAATTTCTTTCAAATTGGCAATCTTGTTTTTTTTAATACTCAATGTCAACAAACCACCTTTTGGGGTGATGCATAGACAGAGTTACTATTTTAACACCTTTATTCTCACTGTGTGTGCGTGTGAGTTGAGGTTTGGATTTGCCTCCTTGGCTAAATATGAATACTCTGTACAAGGGACCGGTGTTAATATAGACCAATAGGTAATGGGATGGAGTGATTCTTGTTATTTCTAAACTGTGCTCTTTCTGGATTGAATGAAGCATATTCTATTGTTCCAGAAGCCTTCTATAGGACTTAAATATGTTTACATCCTTGTGTCCTAGAGACTCTGATGAACAACCCTATGCCAATTATGGCGGGGCGGGTTGTGTTGACCTACAGCCATGTTGATGAGAGATTTCAGTATGTTGGCACTTCTTTTTCTTCTTCTTGAACAACCCTATGCCAATTATGGCGCTGCGGGTTGTGTTGACCTACAGCCATGTTGATGAGAGATTTCAGTATGTTGGCACTTCTTCTTCTTCTTTTATATCCTTTGTGATAATGACCAATGTCTGATATTGAAGGGTGGTTCTGAGAATTACAATTCCTTCTTCTTCTTCTATATACTTTGTGATAATGACCAATGTCAGATATTGAAATGTAGTTCTGAGCATTACAATTCCTTCCATATTTACATCTTCTAACGTTCAGATTATTTTTTGGCTTGATGAATCTTATCATATCCTTTGTGATAATGACCAATGTATGATATTGAACAACTAACTCCTTATCGCTTGATTATTGGTTGGGGACTTCTTAAATGCTTTTCATTTTTGCTTATTTAAAAACAGAACAACTAACTCCTGGCATAATCTGGCATAATAATTATGCTTGATCCTCATCTGCCTTGCGTCAGGCAAGCCACCATTGCATCTCTCTCTCTCTCTCGTCTTTATTGTTGGGATAAATAAAATTCCTTGAGTGTTTGTGGATGCTGTGGTGAACAACCCTGCGCTAGGTATGTGTATGGTGGGGCAGGTAATTATGACCTGCAGCCATATGTTGCTAAGAGATTTCTGTATGCTTGGTCTTCATCATCTTCTTGTTCTTCTTGTTTTCATTCTATCTTTCTTCATTATAATGACCAGCATAAGGCTGATGTTGAAGGGTGGTTCTGAGCATTACAATTCCTTCCATATTTACATCTTCTAAAGTTCAGATTATTTTTTGGCTTGATGAATCTTATCATATCCTTTGTGATAATGACCAATGTCTAATATTGAAGTGTGGTTCTGAGCATTACAATTGCTTCCATATTTACATCTTCTAAATTTCAGATTATTTTTTGGCTTGATGAATCTTGTTTTTGATAAGAAGGATGGTTCTGGGCCTTACAGTTACTTCCATATTTTTAACATCTTCTGAAGTTCAGATTATTTTTTGGCTGTATGTATCTTGTTTTTGATAAGATGGGTGGTCATGAGCCTTAGTATTCCTTCCATATTTACATCTTCTAAAGTTCAGACTATTTTTTGGCTTGTTGAAACTTGTTTTTGATAAAAATTAGTTGAGAAATTCGTAAGGTGAGAGCACGCACTTGTTGAGCTTGTGATTGCGCTCCATGCCCGTCCATGTTCTTGAATTCAGTTAAATTAGAAGTGCTTGTCGCCAATTTGTAAAAAAAAAAAAATCTGCTAGCCCTCGGTCACTGTCACATGCATACCTGAGAACACACCTGAGAACACACACTAGAGGTGATGAGGATATGCTAAGCACCTGCTCATGTAATTTTTGCAGGTTTAGAGGTGATTGTTGCTTCACTGACCGCACTTCTTGACCAAGTTAATCTCTTTGTTATGTAAATGGCCCAACAGTTTGGATGGCCAGCTAGGCCATCTGCCTAGCTGGCTACCGCTGTAACCTTTACGTACTTGAGAGCCAATGTGTTGGTTGAGCTATGGTAATTGGTTGGAATCAGGTGACTTGAAGAAGGTGAATCTGAGCATTGTTTTATTTTTGTTGCAAGTATTTGTGACTTCCTTTTTTCCAAAAGAGGCACTGGTTTTCTCTATGATTTTATTTGTGGGTTCAGATATTCTTATTAAATGATGGAAATGATGAAGCAGTTTGGATGGCCAGCTGCTAATCTGCAGTCTGCTGGCAACCACTGGCATCATTATATTACTGCAGATGTATTGGTTGGTTTTTCTGGCTGGATAACTTTGTGCTTGGAAGAGGTATGTTGGTTAAGGAGGCCTAAACTATGATGCCGTCGTTCTTTGAAATAGTTGCAAACTGCGGGTTAGTTTTTGCTTGCTAAAAAAAATTGGCTATGAAGTGTGGGACAAGACAGTTTTGTTCTTTCCATGTGGTTTTAGAACTTTTTCCTTCATGCCGGCGATGGTTATATGAATCACCTTGTGATCTGTGTGGTTGAAGGTGTAGCCGCTAGCCATGTATACATCATTTCTCTGTGTGATGGTAATGGCAAGCTTGCTTGGAATGCCAGCTATCTTGCAGGCAACCTATGGAAGTATTCCATTTCGTAGGGCTGGTGAATTTGTGGAGCCATGGTGTTAGTTTGAAATTTCATGACCAAACTGAAGGTGAATCTGAGCCTTGTTTTAATGTTTAAGTTGCACATGTGGTTCTATGTTGAAAATGTAACTGCTTTTGGTTTTTTTTCCCTGTTTTGAAATCAGTTTCGAAAAATGTTCCTGGTTTCTGTCCTGTCTTTGCAGTATGATTTGATTTGTTTTTGAAAATGTTGCCTGGTGTCTGGTCTACTTTGTCATTTTGCTGTTATTTGATATTTGGCTACTAATGTAGCACCTGCAATTACTATGAAGGTATTAATTTGTGAGGCATTTTTGCATGTTTAAGTAAAATGCAAACAAAATTTCACTATGGTAAAGATTTAAGCTGATAGTATTAGGCACCAAGGTTGTATATTCAAATATGTTTGCTAATCCAACACACTATCGATGGACAACACTCAGCCAACCAGTCAGTTTCATGCAATCTGTTTGCTGTTCAGATTTATTATTTGATAAAAATGTTATTTGCTTACTAATGTTTTTGAAAATGTCAGTCTGAATTTCCTGATAGGATTGTAGCTTGTATGGATGTGTTGTCTGTTATATATGACTAGATTTTTTAAATGACTATCTAGTCAAAATTATCTTGTGTTTTTCAAAGGGACACTTTCTCAGTTGAATTCTGCCATCCGGTTTCATTTAGTTTAAATTAATGACGAAGCGACCTTGAAAGACAGCTTTTATGTAACTATTTGTTGGTTTTTTGTCATTTTGGTACTAAGTCTGGTTTTGAACGAGAATAAATAAATGGTCATAGGTTATATGTAATTTTATGGTTTACTGACCGATAGCGGAGAATTGAGCAGCCTGGTTTTTTATGGTTTTGCTTTGATTTGTGGAAGTTTTTTCACGTAATTATGAGTTTGCATACAGTCAAATTTTAAATTTCATCTTGATTTTAAATAAATTCAGTAATGTTAATGGATAAAATCTGGAATATATATCACGATTTTATTTTGAATTTAGGTTGAAAATAATATATTTTAAAATTGATTATAGCACTAAGTCTGGTTTTGAACGAGAATAAATAAATGGTCATAGGTTATATGTAATTTTATGGTTTACTGACCGATAGCGGAGAATTGAGCAGCCTGGTTTTTTATGGTTTTGCTTTGATTTGTGGAAGTTTTTTCACGTAATTATGAGTTTGCATACAGTCAAATTTTAAATTTCATCTTGAAATTTATTATTATTACCGGAAGTTCATTTTAATTTTTTTAATAGCAAGTAAGTTTTTATAAAATTGGTTTAATTATTTTTTTAGTTCTAAAAATTATTTTTTTCTCCAAGTTAAGATGTACAAGAATGCTTCCCTCGGACAGCGAGAGCAGGGTGTCCCCATAGCTGTCACTCTCTTTGTGGATGTTTTTAATTGCAAGCACTCGCGCGTTTTCCTGTTTGCTGGTAGAAAATCTTTGAGGTATGTTAGCTGAAGAGAAAACCTATTTAATGTATCTCTCCCCTTTGCAGCATACATGGCTATGTTCCTGCATTGTTCTCTCTTTACTTTCTAGAGGCTGTGATGACTGTGTCCAGGGATTTATGGTTATTTTCTGGGTGCCCTCAATCAATTCTTGGCATTTTGTTTAAGGGTTTTTAAAGCTACATTCTAGCACTTATTTGCTGTCACATATGATTCTCCTTCGTGGCGGGGCATTTATTTGCAGCCATTGGAGTTTGCATGGCAGAATTGCTGAAGTCTAAGCGTTATTCTGAGTCTCTAGTTTATTGGCAATTTCTATCACATAGATTTTGCCAAAACATGTTCTATTGTGGTAGAAGTCTTCTATGTGGCTTATTACCATGATTGAATTCTTGTTATTCTGGTCTTCTACCAGCTTTATGGTTGTTTTCTGGAACATTTAGTTTTTATGAGCAAACTGTGTTTTGTTCTTTTAGAGTTAATTGAGCTTTCTTTATGGGCAGCATGCAAATAAGCTATTGGTATATAGGTAATCTGTTATGAATGTTGATCCTTCCATTCAAAGCCTTTCTAATGCTAGGCATCCTTTGGCAAATATGTCTGTGACATCTTATTAGATTACAATAACCACGACAAGGTCTTTGTCCTAACTTCTTGATTACATGAATTTTTTACTTCCACCTCATTCTATCGAGAGCCAAAAGGTCAGATTGACCAAGATTGGACATATCATTTCATCCAGTTTTCTACTAAACACTTATGGGTCGACATCTTCTTATTCTATAATCCTTCACCTGAAGGGACTCCGCTCTTCGTATGAGAGCATCTTCCAATCGTCTGTGGATATGCCTCTTCCTTTTTAATTGTTTCTTTAACATTCTTATGCGATTAGATTCTTAATTGCTTTTGTTTTTTGGTTTTGGTTTGTTTTTTATTATTATGTCGCCTCAACCATGTAGTGAGAAGGAGTAGAACTATTAAGCTCCTGCATGGAAGACACATGTCTTATTGCTCAGTTGTTTTTGGTGGTGACTTTTTAATTGCTTTTCTTTTGCTTGTTTTTTTGCTTGTTTATACATTGTCTGATTTCAGAACATTACAACTAACTCCTGGCATAATAATCATGCTTGATCCTCATCTGCCTCACGTCAGGTGAGCCACCACTGCATCTCTCTCTCTCTCTCTCTCTCTCTCTTGCGTCTTTATTGCCGGGATAAATAAAATTCCTTGAGTGTCTGTGGATGCTGTGATGAACAACCCTGTGCTATGTATGTGTATGGCCGGGCAGGTAATTATGACCTGCAGCCATATGTTGCTAAGAGATTTCAGTATGCTTGGTCTTCATCATCTTCTTTTTCTTCTTCTTGTTCTTCTTGTTTTCATTCTATCTTCATTATAATGACCAGCATATGGCTGATGTTGAAGGGTGGTTCTGAGCTTCCCAATTCCTGTCATATTGGCATCATCTGAAGGTCAGATTGTTTTTCGGCTTGATGAACCTTGTTTTATAATAAATCAGCTGAGCTTGAGCTTTGATTTTTTCGGGTGAGCCCTTTCGCACCCACCCACACACACTAGAGGCAATGAGGATGATGCAAATCACCAGTCTATGTAATTTTTTGTTTGTTTGAAGGTGAGCGATGATTTACTGACCAAACCTCTTGACCCAGATGGTCTCTCTATGAAAGTGGCTGAACGGTTTGGATGGCCAGCCACTTAGCTAGCAACCACTCCACCCTTTAAATTTTTGAGAGCCAGTAATGGGTTCAGCTGTGGTACTTGGTTGGAATCAGATGACCCTCAGAAGGCGAATCTGAGCCTTGTTTTTGCCTTTATTGTTTTCTTTTCAGAATCTTCAGTTGGGATTTAATTTTCACTAGTGTTTGACTCGTGTTAGGTACTGCTTTCAGTTTTTGAGCACTTGATACTGTGTTCGAAGATTTTTTTTCTTCTTTACTATTGTGAAATTTGACGAAATTATTTGTTGCCTTTGCTTGTTATGAAAGTTTGGCCATGTTGCCAACAAACATGTGAACAAGCTGCTAGTATGCGGTCTGCTATCGACCACTGTGTCATTATATGACAATTTTTTTATCTGTGGGGTTATTTTGGTTGGATGATTTACTTATGCATTTTGGAGCCTATTGAAATTGTGCTGCAGGTTATGGAGAGCATCCTACTGTTAGTATTTAATAGTGACCATGTGCCCAGTGCTGCGTGCAGGCATGTTGGCAATGGTAGCCTGACGCTTGATCCCTTCTTGCTTTTTTAAGTACTTGCAAGCTCTTGTCCTGATCATTTATAATCCTCTCAGGGATTGTTTCAAACAGCCCATTGTTGTTTGCTTTGGGTTTGCAATCATGAATTTGACTAGAAAGTGTGTATAGTGAAGAGTTTTGTTCTTTCCAAGTGGGTAAGAACTTTGCCTTCACTAGGGCGATGATGATACGATTCACCTTTACATGTAATCTTTGCAAGATTCATGGTGTATGATGATATTCCAGGCATGCAGCAAACCATTTTTCTGTGATGGTACTTGCCAGTTAGCTTGGATTGACAGCTACTGAGCTATTCTCAGAGAGCTGGTGAATTTACTTAGCTATGGTATTTGGTTGGACTTCAATGACCAATTGTTTTAATGTTGTCATTTTCACATAAATTCTTCTTCGGAAAATTTGCCTATTTCTGTTGTACTTTTCTTCTTTGTTTAAATTTGCTTTGGAGAATGTTTCTGGTGTTTGTTTCCCTTTTGTTGCATGCTTCAATTAGTTCTTTAAAAGGTCCTATTATCTTCTATTTTTTTTTCTTTCTTTCTTTCTATCAAATTAACTGTTCTATAGTCCTTGTAATATTTCTTTTAATAGTTTTTCTAATACTGCACAAATTTGTCTCTATGCCTGAGTTCTAATTCTTTGGTGACAGATAATGAGCGTGTTGTTGGGAATAGGAATGTGGGCCTTATTGGACATGTATGTTGCATTTGATGTCTGTTTATTGTTAAAACACTTTGGGATGCTACCTTGTAAGCTGATCTACTGTGTTCTCTGAGTTGAGAAGCACTGGGGCATTTGTTTTTTCCCGCTTGCAATTTCGAACGGGGCAAAGCTTCCTTTAAATTTCCTTGTCCAGGAGATGGAAATACAACCCTTTATGCTTAGCACCATTGCATGTAATTTTTGTTGATTTCTTTGTTATGTAAATGACCCAACAGCTTGGATGGCCAGCTACCTAGCTGGCAACCGCTGTGACCTTTATGTACCTGAGAACCAATGCATTGGTTGAGCTATGGTGATTGGGTGCAGTCAGATGACATGCATACTTGAGAACACACACACACATTAGAGGCGTTGAGGATATGCTGAGAGCACCAATGCATGTAATTTTTGTGTTTAGAGGTGATTGATGCTTTACTGACCGCAGCTCTTGACCAAGTTGATCTCTGTTATGTAAATGGCCCAACAGCTTGGATAGCCAGCTACATAGCTGGCAACCGGTGTGACCTTTATGTACCTGAGAGCCTATGCATTGGTTGAGCTATGGTGATTAGTTCGAATCAGGTGACATGCATACTTAGAACACACACACTAGAGGCGTTGAGGATTTGTTGAGCACCAGTGCATGCAATTTTTGTGTGTTTGGAGGTGATTGATACTGACTGCAGCCCTTGACCAAGTTGATCTCTTTGTTATGTAAATGTCCCAACAGCTTGGATGGCCAGCTACCTAGCTGGCAACCGCTGCGACCTTTACGTACTTGAGAACCAATGCATTGGTTGAGCTATGGTGATTGGGTGGAGTCAGATGACATGCATACTTGAAAACACACAAAGACACACATTAGAGACTTTGAGGATATGCTGTGCACCAGTGCATGTAATTTTTGTGTGTTTGATTGATGCTTTATTGACCGCAGCTCTTGACCAAGTTGATCTCTCTGTTATGTAACAGCTTGGATGGCCAGCTACCTAGTTGGCAACCGCTGCGACCTTTACGACCCTGAGAGCCAATGCATTGGTTAAGCTATGGTGATTGGTTGGAATCTGGTGACATGCATACTTGAGAACACACACACATTAGAGTCGTTGAGGATATTCTGAGCACCAGTGCATGTAATTTTTGTGTGTTTGGAGGTTGATGACGCTTTACTAACTCCAGCTCTTGACCAAGTTGATCTCTCTGTTATGTATATTGCCCAACATCTTGGACGGCCAACTACCTAGTTGGCAACCGCTGCGACCTTTACGTACCCGAGAGCTTATGCATTGGTTGAGCTATGGTGATTAGTTGGAATCAGGTGACATGCATACTTGAGAACAGACACACACATTAGAGGCGTTGAGGATATGCTGAGCACCAATGCATGTAATTTTTGTGTGTTTGGAGGTGATTGATGCTTTACTGACTACAACCCTTGACCAAGTTGATCTCTTTGTTATGTAAATGGCCCAACAGCTTGGATGGCCAGCTACCTAGCTGGTAACCGCTGCGACCTTTACGTACCTGAGAGCTAATGCATTGGATAAGAGCTAATGAATGTTTAGCCATATCGCAAATGAATGTATTAATAAGCTATGGTATAATGTTTTAACCGCACACAATATGTTGTGCAGATTACTAAAAAGATTGGATAAGATACCTTGAGTTATACATTCATATTCGTATTTAATGACTTGGCTGATTCGGGACTATTAGCCGCTCTATTAATTGAGGTCATCACCAACTTCAAACTCTGCATGTATATCTAATTTGAAGTGATCAACTTGGCCCCCATCAATGGCTTGCTTTGTTTGTTTGTTTGTTTGATGCTCTAATTTTTTGTGATTCATTAGCTGGTTCAGATATTCTTCATAAACTGATGGAAATGATGAAGCAGTTTGGATGGCCAGCTGCTAATATGGAGTCTGCTGCAACCACTGCACCATTACATTACCGCTGATGTATTGGTTGGTTATTCTGGCTGGATAACTTTGTGCTTGGAAGAGGCATGTTGGTTAAGGAGACCTAAAGTATGATGCCGCCATTCTTTTGAAATAGTTGCATAGTGCCGGTTAGTTTGTGCTTGCTAGAAAATTTTGGCTATGAAGTGTGGGACAAAACAGTTTTCTCTTTCATGTGGGTTAGAACTTTGTCCTCGTGCTGGCGATGATGATATGAATCACCTTGTGATCTTTGTGTGGTTGAAGGTGTATCCTCTAGCCATGTATACATCATCTTTCTGTGTGATGGTAATGGCAAGCTTGCTTGGAAAGCTAGCTATCGTGCAGGCAACCCGGGGAACTATTCCATATAGGTCGATATCTTATTCTATAACACTTAATCAGAAAATCCTCTGTTCTTCTTATGACTCATGAGAGTATCTTCCAATCATCTGTGGATATGTCTCTTCCATTTTAATTGTTTCTCTAACATTCTTATGTTATTAGATTCTTGATTGCTTTAGTTTTTTGTTTTGTTTTATTTTATTTTTTATTATTATGCCACCTCGGCCATACAGTGAGGAGTCAAATTCTTGAGCTCCTGTATGGAAGTCAAATATCTTATTGCTTGGTTATTGGTGCGGGGACTTCTTAATTGTTTTTCGTTTTTGCTTATTTAAAAACAGAACAACTAACTCCTGGCATAATAATTATGCTTGATCCTCATCTGCCTTGTGTTAGATAAGCCACCATTGCATCTCTCTCTCTCTCATTTTTAATTGGGATGAATAAAATTTCTTGAGTGTTCGTGGATGCTCTGGTGAACAACCCTGTGCTATGTATGCGTTTGGCAAGGCAGGTTATTATGACCTGCAGCCATATGTTGCTAAGAGATGTCAGTATGCTTGGTCTGAGCTTCACAATTTCTTTTAAATTGGCAACCTTTTTTTTTTAATACTCAATGTGAACAAACCACCTGTTGGGGTGATGCATAGACAGAGTTACTATTTTAACACCTTTATTCTCACTGCGTGTGAGTTGAGGTTTGGATTTGCCTTCTTGGCTAGACATGAATACTTTGTACAGGGGACCTGGTGTTAATAAATTAATAGATAATGGGATGGAATGATTCTTGTTATTTCTGTAATTGTGGTCTTTCTGGATTGAATGAAGCATATTCTATTGTTTCAGAAGCCTTCTATAGGCCTTAAATATGTTTACGTCCTTGTGTCCTAGAGACTCTAATGAACAACCCTATTCCAATTATGGTGGGGCTGGTTGTGTTGACCTACAGCCATGTTGATGAGAGATTTCAGTATGTTGGCACTTCATTTTCATTTTCTTCTTCTTCCTTTATATCCTTTGTGATAATGACCAATGTCTGATATTGAAGGTGGTTCTGAGCATTACAATTCCTTCCATATTTACTATGAGAATAGGAAAAAATAGTTTGGATATCTCATTGGTAAAAGAGTACAAGGATATATATAGAGAAATATTAGGGTTTTGTGGTATGGGCCCAATATGGCCCATTAACTAAATATAAACTATAATATAACTCTAACACTCCCCCTCAAGCTGGAGTATATATATCAAGCATGCCCAGCTTGTTACATAAGTTACTAAAGACTTTAACATTTAAACTCTTTGTGAAGATTTCCGCTAGTTGCTCAGATGACTGGGTATATGGCATAGAGATGACTCTTTTTAATACCATATCATGTACATAGTGACAATCAACCTCCACATGCTTGGTACGCTCATGGAATGTTGGATTATTTGCAATGAAGATGGCGGCCTGGTTATCACAAAACATATGCATAGGTATTGTGATGGGAAATCCCAACTCAGATAGAAGAGACTGTACCCAAACCATCTCACAAGCTGTCTGTACCATCGATCTGTACTCTACTTCTGCACTCGATCTTGAAACCACATTCTGTTTCTTACTTCGCCAAGTAACCAAGTTTCCACCAACATACGTATAGAAGCCTGACGTAGACTTTCTGTCTCCTCTATTGCCAGCATAACCCGAGTGAGAATAGGCTGCAACGTCCAGGTAATCATGATTCTTATAGAGAAGACTTTTGCCAGGAGCTCCTTTAACATATGCAAGAACCCTCAGAGCAGCCTGCGAGTGAACTTCTCGTGGCTCATGCATAAACTGACTCAGGAGTCCAACTGCGTAACAAATATCAGGACGAGTAACTGTCAAATAAATGAGTTTGCCAATCAGACGCTTGTATTGGCCCGGATCTTTGAGAAATGGGGAAGATGTCTCCCAGAAGGGTGGTGACCGCTCAGTAGGTGTACTCTCTGGTTTACAACCCAATAAACCAGTCTCTTCAAGTAAGTCCAACACATACTTCCGTTGTGAGAGCGCCATCTTTTCTTTGGCATATGCAAACTTAATACCAAGGAAGTATCTGGGTCGTCCCATGTCTCGTGTAACAAAATGCTTCATTAAATACTCCTTAGTTCTCTGAATGCCCTGACGATCGCTACCAATCAACAAGATGTCATCAACATATACCGCAAGTACAACACATCCAGATGAAGTGTTATAGAACACATAATGATCCACATTGCACCTGCGAAAACCATCTGCAACTGCAATTACACTAAACTTATCAAACCATGCACGAGGCCTTTGTTTCAAACCATATATCACTTTTTTTAGCTTGCAAACTAGATTCTCCCCCTGAGCAACATACCCCGGAGGTTGCTCCATAAACATAATCTCAACTAAATCTCGATAGAGAAAGGCATTCTTCACATCGAATTGACAGAGGACCCATGATTGATTTATAGCTATCGATAGTAGAATGCGAATGAAATTCAGACGAGCAACCGGTGAAAAAGTCTAAGTATAATCAACACCATAACTCTAAGTAAAAGCACGGGTCACCAACCGGGCTTTGTAGTGATCAACTGTACCATCAGCTTTGTGCTTGACAGAGAAGACCCATCGGCAAGTAACAACGTTGGCATCAACAGTGTAAGACACGAGCTCCCATGTACCACGAGATCTCAAGGATTCCATTTCCTCATCCATTGCCATCTGCCATTGTGGAAGCAGACATGCATCCTGGTAGTTCTTGGAGATTGACTCAGCAGACAAGGAAAGAGTAAAGGTACGGAAAGACGGGTGAAGATTATCATAAGAAACAAAAAATGAAATGGGATGTTTGGTACAAGAACGGATACCTTTGCGAAAAGCAATGGGAAGATCAAGAGATGGGTCTGCATCATTCGGGGAGACGATCGGAGGGGCCGAATCTGGCGGTGGTACATGTTGGCGACGATGATAAACCTGTCCAAAACGACCATCATTTGAATTTACTGGAGGAGGCATCACACTAGGTATAGGCACAGGCGGAGTGACAGAAACAGGAATGGGAAGAACAATATCATACGACTTAGTCAACACATCGTGAGAATCCGAGTCAGAAAAAAAGGATTGAGACTCAAAAAACGTGACATCCATGGACACATAATATTTTCGACTAGTCGGGTGGTACAAACGATATCCACGTTGGGTGCGGGAATATCCGACAAAAACACATTTAAGTGTACGCGGGCACAACTTATCCAAACCAGGAGTTAAATCCTAAACAAAACCAACACAACCAAAAACACGAGGAGACAAGCGAAACAACTCAGTATCAGGAAGAAAACAACATAGAGGGACCTCTCCTCTTAGGGGTGTAGAAGACATGCGATTAATAAGATATACTGCATTTAAGATAGCATCAGACCACAAATACCTAAGGATATTACACTCCACTAAGAGAGTGCGTGCAACATCTAAGATGTGACGATGCTTTCTTTCAGCAACCCCATTCTGCTGAAAGGTGTGTGGACAGGTGGTTTGATGAATAATCCCATAGGACGCACACAAAGAATTCACAGCAGAAGATACAAATTCTAAAGCATTATCTGTACGAAGACATTTGACAACAGTAGAAAACTGATTTTGTACTTCCAAAATAAATTTTTTAAGGATATCAACAATCGACTGACGGTCTTTTAACAAATATACCCATGATACTCGGGAAAAATCATCAACAAACACAATATAATATTGATGACCAGAAATAGATGCGACTCTAGAAGGTCTCCAAACATCACAATGAACAAGATCAAATGGCTATCGACTGGACACTAGAGTAGAACGTTTAAAAGTAGCACGATGATGCTTACCCAATTGACACGACTCACATTGAAATGACTCGACCCTAATCCAAGGCAAAGCTTCTTGCAGACGACTAAGAGAAGGATGACCCAATCTACAGTGCCACATGAGTGATGACTCGGTGTCCGAAATAGAAGCTGCCAAACCATAACGAATATCATCACACACCAACGTATACACGCCATTACCACGATTATGCCCCAAACCAATCCTCTTCCCCGTCCGCAGATCCTGAAAAGTGCAGTGAAAAGGGAAAAAGGTAACACTACAATTTAACTGTTTAGTGATCGCAGAAACAGATAGCAAGTTGACAGGAAATTCATGCACGAAAAGAACATCAGTTAGTTTAAGCTGAGAGGAAGATCGTCCATCGGCAATTGCAACAGAACGAAAAACAGATGGAGAAAGATTTTAAAAAAAGATTTTGTACCTGTCATGTGAGAGGAGGCCCCGGAGTCAATAATCCAGAAACTGTCCCTGGAAGCAAGAAAGGCATTACCTGAGGAAATAGGAGAAGATACTATGGCATGAGAAACTGTCTTGTAGCTGCTGGAACCACGCAAAGTCA
Organism: Dioscorea alata; assembly: GCA_020875875.1. NCBI lineage: Eukaryota > Viridiplantae > Streptophyta > Magnoliopsida > Dioscoreales > Dioscoreaceae > Dioscorea > Dioscorea alata. The sequence continues at coordinate 21,680,140 of CM037015.1, read as the reverse complement.
GTCTCAGAGATAATAACTAACTGTTCAACATCAGAAGTAGATGACGGATTGGCCAACTCTGTACTAGCATTGACCACTACCGGATGACAAAAGGTGCACACAAACCTAACCCGAAAATCACCACAGTCGGTTCCTCAACCACCACGAGAGAAGCGTTTACCACGCCCACGAGATGAAGACATGACGACGAAAAGACAAATCCTTCAGCAACGAGACAAGGGCATCACTGGTGATGGCTGAAGAACATCACCAGGTGCCCGTAGAACAACGGGAACAACGAGAGATGAGCAGTGGCTAGCAGTAGAGGTGGCGGCGGTGGTGGATTGAAGGCTAGGGTTTGATGGCGACGGCAACGGCGGCGGCAACTAGGGTTTTGGGTGGCCTCTAGGGTCTAACCTAGTGTTCTGATACCATGTGAGAATAGGAAAAAATAGTTTGGATATCTCATTGGTAAAAGAGTACAAGGATATATAGAGAAATATTAGGGTTTTGTGTTATGGGCACAATATGACCTATTAACTAAATATAAATCATAATATAACTCTAACATTTACATCTTCTAAGGTTCAGATTATTTTTTGACTTGATGAATCTTGTTTTTGATAAAAAGGGTGGTTCTCAGCCTTACAATTCTTTCCATATTTTTTACATCTTTGGAAGTTCAGATTATTTTTTGGCTGGTTGTATCTTGTTTTTGATAAGATAGGTGGTTCTGAGCCTTACTATTCTTTCCATATTTACATCTTCTAAAGCTCAGATTACTTTTTGGCTTGTTGAAACTTGTTTTTTGATAAAAATTAGTTGAGAAATTCAAAATGTGAGAGCACTTACTTGTTGAGCTTGTGATTGCGCTCCATGCCCGTCCATGTTCTTGAATTCAGTTAAATTAGAAGTGTTTGTCGCCAATTTGAAATTTTTGCCCTCGGTTACTGTCACATGCATACCTGAGAACACACACACTAGAGGTGATGAGGATATGCTAAGCACCTGTGCATGTAATTTTTGCATGTTTAGAGGTGATTGTTGCTTTCCTGACCGCACCTCTTGAGCAAATTACTCTCTTTGTTATGTAAATGGCCTAACAGTTTGGATGGCCAGCTAGGCTATCAACCTAGATGGCAACAGCTATAACCTTTACGTACTTGAGAGCCAATGCATTGGTTGAGCTATGGTAATTAGTTGGAATTAGGTGACTTGAAGAAGACGAATCTGAGCCTTGTTTTATTTTTGTTGCATTTATTTGTGACTTCCATTTTTCCAAAAGAGGCACTGGTTTTCTCTATGGTTTATTTGTTGGTTCAGATATTCTTCTTAAAATGATGGAAATGATGAAGCAGTTTTGATGGCCAGCTGCTAATCTGCAGTCTGCTGGCAACCACTGCATCATTATATTACTGCAGATGTATTGGTTGTGCATTCTGGCTGGATAACTTTGTGCTTGGAAGAGGTATGTTGGTTATTGAGGCCTAAACTATGATGCCGTCGTTCTTTGAAATAGTTGCAAACTGCAGGTTAGTTTTGTTCTTTCCATGTGGTTTAGAACTTTTTCCTTCATGCCGGCAATGGTTATATGAATCACCTTGTGATCTGTGTGGTTGAAGGTGTATCCGCTAACCATCTATAAATCATCTCTCTGTGTGATGGTAATGGCAAGCTTGCTTGGAATGCCAGCTATCTTGCAGACAACCTATGGAAGTATTCCATTTCGGAGGGGTGGTGAATTTGTGGAGCCATGGTGTTTTGGTTGAAATTTCATGATCAAACTGAAGGTGAATCTGAGACTTGTTTTAATGTTTCAGTTGCACATGTGGTTCTATTTTGAAAATGTAACTGCTTTTGGTGTTTTTCCTGTTTTGAAATCAGTTTCAAAAAATGTTCCTGGTATCTGGCCTGTCTTTGCAGTATGATTTGATTTGTTTTTGAAAATGTTGCCCAGTGTCTGTTCTACTTTGTCATTTTGCTGTTATTTGATATTTGGCTACTAATGTAGCACCGACAATTGCTATGAAGGTATGAATTTGTGAGGTATTTTGCATGTCTAAGTAAGATGCAAACAAAATTTCACTATGGTAAAGGTTTAAGCTGATAGTATTAGGCAATAAGGTTGTATATTCAAATGTGTTTGCTAATCCAACACACTATCGACAGACACACTCAGCCAACTAGTCAGTTTCATGCAATCTGTTTGCTTTTCAGATTTTATGTTAGATAAAAATGTTATTTGCTTACAAATGTTTTTGAAAGTGTTAGTCTGAATTGCCTAATAGGATTGTAGCTTGTATGGATGTGTTGCCTGTTATATATGACTAGATTTTTTAAATGGCTATCTAATCAAAATTATCTTGGGTGTTTTAAAGGGCCACTTTGTCAGTTGAATTTCTCCATTTGGCTTTGTTCAGTTTAAATTAATGACGAAAGGGCCTCGAAAGACAGTTTTTATGTAACTATTTGTTGGTTTTTCGTCATTTGGGTACTAAGCCTGGTTTTGAACGAGAATAAATGGTCATAGGTTAATATGTTATTTTATGGTTTACTGATCGGTAGCAGAGAATTGAGCAGCTTGGTAGGCAATACCTTTACTAAATGGTTACTTGTCTGTTTAGCTTTAATTTGTGGAAGTTTTTTCACATAATTATGAGTTTGTATACAATCAACTTTGAAATTTCATCTTGATTTTAAATAAATTCAGTAATATTTAATGGCTAAAATCTGGAATAGATGTCACGATTTTATTTTGAATTTAGTTTGAAAATAATATAGTTGAAAATTGATTTTACAGTGAAATATATTATTGTTGCCAGAAGTACCAATTTTTTTAATTGTATGTTTTTATAAAATTGGTTTAATTATTTTTTTGTAGTTTTAAAAATTACTTTTTCCCCAAGTTAGGATGTACAAGAACAACGATGGAAACTGAGGAAAGGATGTCTCTCCTCAGCGACCTCTAGGGAAGATTGGCGGGCGACGGTGACAACGGTAGGAAAGATCGGGTTGCTAAAAGGATTGCGAGTGGCGGCACGCGGGACGATAGCAAGATAACCTATGCGCTGGCTGTGTTCACCATCTCTAGGCGTGATTGCCCAGCGCGAGGAGACACCTAGTTTGAGCCCATCTGCTCAAGGATTGGATAGGCGAATGGGGGAGGGGGAGGGGGTCACGCATTATAGGGGCTAAGTGGCCGAGGTCACCAAGTGAAGCGACGTGCGGGCGGTGCTTCTGATCGACTCACAAGATGGTGGAGTGTCATCATTAAGTCGTCTGCCTCAAATGTGCATACGTGGTCACATGGTTGCGTGATGCCCGACGGTTCGCAATCCTCATAGGAAACGCCTTCACGTTCAGTCCAAGAAGACAAGCTCTATCCCTACTCTTGTAAGTTGCTGTGAAGGCACTGAACAGGTGAAGCCGGGCATGATCCAGTAATGGCATCATAGAATTTCTTTATCGCTTTCCCTCACGTGGATGGATTTGTCAACGAAGCCAGTGTCCTCGAGGTAGCTCCATCCATCATCAACACGAGCACTGCTGGCCCGATGACCCCATTGACGGATAACTCTTTCTTTGTCCCAGAATGAGGTTAACGAGGTCTACAAGCTTGGAAGCTTCAAGGTTGCCACCAAAGACGGGCCATATACTCTGAAGCTGGCACCGTGGTCGGTTGAGATCGGGGCTGCTAGTCGTGCGTCAGGGAGAGGGCAATGGATCACCATATGGAATCTACCGTTGCACGAATGGTGCTGGGGTATCATCATAGACGTGGTAAAGCTAGTGGAAGAACTCATAGCTTTATCGCATATGACACCAACGCGAGATTCTTGTCGACGTTGGTGCGGCTAAGGCCTGGTGTTTCGCTGCCTCTCGAGCTCGATCTTAGCTTCGGCATATGGCATTATATGGTCCTGATAACCGGTAATAAAGGTAATCTTCAGTATTCAGGATGGACTTAGGCAGATATGCCTTGCCGTAGCGGGGAGAGGATGATGCCGGTCGCCAGCCGATATGCAGGAGCACTCATGACGACGGTGGTGGAGCCTAGCTCCTGCCTAGCGATTACGGATGATGGGCCTATGGGCGCTGGTGAATGCGTCGCGGTTCCAGTTGAGCGCCGCTCTCGCAATGATAGTATGCCGATAGCCAATCGCCAGCTATCGCGGTTCCTGTTTTTGTCTTTGTCTCATCTTGGAACACTGACCATACGGGATACCGCAATGACATTTTTATATAACGTTGAAGGTCTTCAATGTAAATACCACCCGGAGTTATGGAAACCTACCTTTTTTACAGTGATGTTGCTCATGGCTGTAGGAACAGGAGAAGGGCAACTGGTGGAGAACTTCTACAGCTTCACGTGTTCGAGTGTTGAAGCCATTGTTCCACAGGTTGTGACTAACAAGATAAGCCAGACATTCGTCACCATTCCGGCAACTCTCAGGCTCTTCTTCCATGATTGTTTCATCGAGGTAGTTGATATGCCATGCTCTTCTTTGTGATTCTGCCAATTATTGCAAATTATGTCATAAAACTTCAGAAAATTCATTGTTTCTCTTCTTGTTTTCTTCAATCCAAAGACAAGTTTGTCTTTTAGTTTTGTTGCTCCTCATTCAATCAAAACAATAGAGTAAGCAAATTGCCTTCATGTTTGATTATCCTCAGGCTAAACAGAACCTTATGTTTTAAGAAAATGTTGAGTTGATCCTAGCTGTTGTCTAGGACAGCTAAATTACACTTTTGGGTGGCTCGTTTGTCCACTAATTTTATGGTATTCTTTAGTTCTTCATTATCTTACTATTTAAGTTCAGCTGGCATCCCAAGTTATGAAGCCATTCTCATTGACTAACAAACTAAAATGGCTACACGCAATGGAAGGCCCATGTCAAGCAACTTATGCTTTTGGATGGAGAAATGAAGTTGCGGGATCCTTGTGCTTCTGTTACATTTTGGTCATCCCAACTTCACTAATATGGCAACGACGGTGTATGCTTTTGTCACATCTTCGTCATCCTTACTTGTATTCGTTGTTTCGCGGAGCATACGGAATATGGCATCCTAGTGTTTCTACAACGCGTTAGCATACTCCAACAAAGGCTGGGAGTTTTTTTTCGATAGCTTCTTCAATATAGATACTGTGCACGCATTTAATGATAGCAGCTGAGCCGTATCTGAGAAAAAGCAAGTGTGCGGCCATTATCTCTTCCTTCTCCATCTTACCCGGTCATCAACTTCACCTCGGGGGTTATATAATATTAACTCTTTCGGTCTAAGTTTCTCGGGCTGTGAAATTACAATAATAAGGGCCTTTGTCTGTTTTCAAATTTATTCAAATGAGTGGGGCCGTTGGGTATAAAACGAGAGTCTTGTCTTCCACCTTATTTTCATTATATTTTTTATTAAGGATGGGGCCCACCAGTACTATGATAGATTCCGAGAATTAGCTGCCAGCTTTGATTTGAATACCTCTCCCAGGATCATGACACGTGGCTGTACAGGAGACAAGGGGACAATCGAGTACAACTTTAATTCAAACCAGCCAATCCTGCGTCGCCACATGGATGTATGGACGGGCGGCCTTCCTATATATGTATGAATTCGGCACATAGAAACCATTCCAAAATTTTTCCACAAAATTGAGGAAAAGTGGCTACGTGACCAACTTTGTGGAGAAGTTTTCCATGAAAAAATTTTGCAATCGAACAACCCATTTGATTGGAAAATCTTTGATGGAAAACTTTTTCATGGAAAAAATGGCCAATTAAACACAGCCTTAGATCAAAATATAGTTGGTGGGAGATTTTTATTGGAGTTGATCTAGCTTTGAAACAGAAAATTAGTTGATGATATTGTCTTGTTGGTAATTCAGCATTTGATTGAAGATGAATTTGATTTATTTGTGGATGTGTTCATTTATTTTATTTATTGAAAAACCATGCTTTTGATCATATATAGTCACTGGATGATAGAAATTCTATGGGGTGACTGCTTCTTTTGTTGAATTATGAACCTTATCTTACATGATTGTATTCTTTTTCATTTTATATTTTTTGCTTAATTTCATTATCTTAAACTGTTTGATTGAATTGTGTTTTATCTGGAAAAATATCGTTTGTTTTGAATTTATAAAAATAACTTTAGAATGATGTCCTAAGCTAATGATGTGCAAGTTTAGTTCTTGTGGTTGCATTTAAAAAAAAAAACTATATATCATGTGTTCCTTTTTTTCTTTTGTCACTAATACAAATTTATAAAAATTCAACATCTCATTATTTTTATATATTTTATAAAAATATAGAAAAAATACTTTTGTTTAATACAACTTAATTTTGTGTACTAATATAAAAAATTATAAAAATTATATTAAGATAAATTAATAAAATTATACAAAATTCTATGATTTTTTTTGTGCGCTTTGCTTTCCCAAACATACAACTTTGATGGCCAAATATGTTTTTATTTTCAAAAAATTGATAACAAAACAAAAACAAAACAAAACCGAAACAAAAATAAAACAAAAACAGAAAAACAAAAACAATGCCAAACGACCCCTAAATTATTCAATAATAGTTTTTTTCCTTTTTATGTTAAAGCCCACATGTATTCTTTACAAATGTGGGAAAAAAAAATGAAATCATAACGCAAAATATATGATGACAAAATGTCTTTTAACGTTTTTTTTGTGAAAAATTGAATCAAACGAACTAATAATAAGCATAATGAAAGTGACAACCGAGAACTAGCATTCTTATAGGTGTTATATTAGCGAAATTCCTTATAATGTATATTCTTAATAAAATTAAGGTTTCAAACTTGAAAAAAAAAGTACAAATCTAATTATTTTACATGAGTAATTGAATATTTTTTCAAATTAGTATCATGACCCATAAAATCAAACAGCCAACAAATAATTATTTTAACATTTTATTGTTAAAATCATAAGTGTTATTTTCAATTTATTACAAATGATTCCATATTTAAAATAGGTTGATTGAAAAAAACAAATCCGACAGTGAATTTGTTATAATTATTTTTTAATTTGCTATTTTATAACTTTCCTAATTTAAAAAGATTATTACGATGCTAATATATTTTTTTAAATCCAAATATCTACTTTATTTTAAAAAGAAATTTTGATGGTTAATGTGCCATAATTGTTTTTTTAATTTATCATTTTTTGGAATAACAATATCTTTTTCCAAAATCCAACTAACTAATTATTTAAAAAAAAAAATCTGATGGTTAATGTGTCATAATTGTTTTTTTATTTTATTATTTTTAAATTTCAAAATTTAATATGATTATGATAATAATATCTTTTTTTAAAACCCAAATACCTACTTAATTTAAAAAAATCGGACAGTTAATTTTTCATAATTGTTTTTTAAATTTTTTTAACTATCAAAATTTAATAGAATTGTAATAATAATATCTTTTCTCAAAATCCTAAATATATAATTAATTTAAAAAAAATCTGGTAGTTAATTTGTCATAATTGTTTTTGTCAATTTATATGCTTGAGATCGTTCCCCAACGGTCCGATCCTATTACCGCGTCCAGCTTTTTCTCTCTAATATATGTCCCGTCCCATCCCGTCCCATCCCATCCCATTCCATTGAACGCATACCCCGATGCCTTCTTGTTTTCCCTCTCTCCTCCTCCTTCTCTGGGAGTTCTCGCCGGAGGTCTGCTCTTCCCCTTTCTTTTGATCTCGCGACAGTTAGGTATGTGAATGCCCTTGAAACCCCGTCTGATTGTGGTGAGTTTCTTCATTTCTCTGGAATCTTCTCCATCTCTTCCTCAGGTTCGGACGATTTCTTCTGTTTTGTATTCCCCTCTCTTTCGATCTTGTTACAGTGAAGTAAATGATTGTTCTAATCCTTTCTTTCTTTCTTGCAGATACAACCTAGAAACCTCTTTGATCGTTGTGAAGTTCCCCTCTTCTTTCCACTCCTCTTAGTCTTCACCTCGGGGTTCGGCGAGGTTTCTTTTGTTTCTTAGCCCCTCTCTTTCCATCTTGCGAGGGTGAGGTATGTGAATGCCCTAGGGTTTTGTCTATAGTTTTTATTTTTCACAAGTACACCCTTGATCTCTCGATCGCTCTGAAGTCTTCCTTTTTCTCTCAAACCCTATCCATCTCCTTCACTAGCTGCGAGGTTTGCTAGTTCTTACCCTTTTAATTTAAATTTGCTAGCCCTCGGTCACTATCACATGCATACTTGAGAAAACAGACACACACATTAGAGGCGTTGAGGATATGCTGAGCACAGCGCATGTAATTCTTGTGTGTTTTTAGGTGATTGATGCTTTACTGACAGCAGCTCTTGACCGAGTTGATCTCTCTGTTATGTAAATGGTCCAACAGCTTGGATGGCCAGCTACCTAGCTGGCAACCGCTGCGACCTTTATGTACCTGAGAGCTAATGCATTGGTTGAGCTAAGGTGATCGGTTGGAATCTGGTGACATGCATACTTGAGAACACAGAGACACACATTAGAGGCAATGAGGATATGCTGAGCACCCGTGCACGTAATTTTTGTGTGTTTTTAGGTGATTGATGCTTTACTGACCGCAGCTCTTAACCAAGTTGATCTCTCTGTTATGTAAATGGTCCAACAGCTTGGATGGGCAGCTACCTAGCTGGCAACCGCTGCGGCCTTTATGTACCTGAGAGCTAATGCATTGGTTGAGCTAAGGTGATCGGTTGGAATCTGGTGACATGCTTACTTGAGAACACAGAGACACACATTAGAGGCAATGAGGATATGCTGAGCACCCGTGCATGTAATTTTTGTGTGTTTTTAGGTGATTGATGCTTTACTGACCGCAGCTCTTGACCAAGTTGATCTCTCTGTTATGTAAATGGTCCAACAGCTTGGATGGGCAGCTACCTAGCTGGCAACCGCTGCGACCTTTATGTACCTGAGAGCTAATGCATTGGTTGAGCTAAGGTGATCGGTTGGAATCTGGTGACATGCATACTTGAGAACACAGAGACACATTAGAGGCAATGAGGATATGCTGAGCACCCGTGCATGTAAATTTTGTTTGTTTGGAAGTGATTGATGCTTTACTGACCGCACTTCTTGACTAAGTTGATCTCTCTGTTATGTAAATGGCCCAACAGCTTGGATGGCCAGCTACCTAGCTGGCAACCGCTGTGACCTTTATGTACTTGAGAGCCAATGCATTGGTTGAGCTAAGGTGATCGGTTGGAATCTGGTGACATGCATACTCGAGAACACACAGACACACATTAGAGGCAATGAGGATATGCTGAGCACCCGTGCATGTAAATTTTGTTTGTTTGGAGGTGATTGATGCTTTACTAACCGCACTTCTTGACTAAGTTGATCTCTCTGTTGTGTAAATGGCCCAACAGCTTGGATGGCCAGCTACCTAGCTGGCAACCGCTGTGACCTTTATGTACCTGAGAGCCAATGCATTGGTTGAGCTAAGGTGATCGATTGGAATCTGGTGACATGCATACTTGAGAACACACACACACACATTAGAGGCAATGAGAATATGCTGAGCACCCGTGCATGTAATTTTTGTTTGTTTGGAATTGATTGATGCTTTACTGACCGCACATCTTGACCAACTTGATGTCTCTGTTATGTAAATGGCCCTACAGCTTGGATGGCCAGCTACCTAGCTGGTAACCGCTGCGACCTTTATGTACCTGAGAGCCAATGCATTGGTTGAGCTATGGTGATCGATTGGAATCTGGTGACATGCATACTTGAGAACACACGCACACACATTAGTGGCGATGAGGATATGCTGAGCACCAGTGCATGTAATTTTGTGTGTTTGGAGGTGATTGTGCTTTACTGACCGCACCTCTTGACCAAGTCGATCTCTCTGTTACGTAAGTGGCCCAACAGCTTGGATGGCCAGCTACCTAGCTGGCAACCGCTGCGACCTTTACGTACCTGAGAGCTAATGCATTGGTTGAACTATGGTGATTGGTTGGAATTAGGTGACATGCATACTTGAGAACACACACACACACATTAGAGGCAATGAGGATATGCTGAGCACCCGTGCATGTAAATTTTGTTTGTTTGTTTGGAGGTGATTGATTCTTTACTGACAGCACCTCTTGACCAAGTTGATCTCTTTGTTATGTAAGTGGACAAAACAGTTTTGTTCTTTCCATGTGGTTTAGAACTTTTTCCTTCATCCGGCGATGATGATATGAATCACCTTGTGTTCTTTGTGTGGTTGAAGGTGTAGCCGCTAGCCATGTATACATCATCTCTCTGTGTGATGGTAATGGCAGGCTTGCTTGGAATGCTAGCTATCTTGCAGGCAACCTAGGGAACTATTCCATTTAGGTGATGAATGTTTAGCCATATGGCAAATGAATGTATTAATAAGCTATGATATAATGTTTTAACCGTACACAATATGTTGTGCAGATTACTAAAAAGTTTGGATAAGATACCTTGAGTTATAGATTCATATTCGTATTTAATAACTTGGCCGATTTGGGACTATTAGTCACTCTATTAATTGAGGTCATGATCAACTTCAAACTTTACATGTATATCTATACTTGGCCCCCATCAATGGCTTTGTTTGTTTGTTTGATGCTCTAATTTTCTCTGTGATTCAGATATTCTTCATAAAATGACGGAATTGATGAAGCAGTTTGGATGGCCAGCTGCTAATCTGCAGTCTGCTGGCAACCACTGCATCATTATATTACTGCAGATGTTTAGGTTGGTTATTCTGGCTGGATAACTTTGTGCTTGGAAGAGGTATGTTGGTTAAGGAGGCCTAAACTATGATGCCATCGTTCTTTGAAATAGTTGCAAACTGCGGGTTAGTTTGTGCGTGCTAAAAAAAATTGGCTATGAAGTGTGGGACAAAACAGTTTTGTTCTTTCCATGTGGTTTAGAAATTTTTCCTTCATCCGGCGATGATGATATGAATCACCTTGTGTTCTTTGTGTGGTTGAAGGTGTGGCCGCTAGCCATGTATACATCATCTCTCTGTGTGATGGTAATGGCAGGCTTGCTTGGAATGGTAGCTATCTTGCAGGCAACCTAGGGAACTATTCCATTTAAGTTGATGTCTTCGTATTCTATAACCCTTCATCTGAAAAGCCTCCGTTTTATGAGAGTATCTTCCAATCGTCTTTGGATATGCCTCTTCCTTTTTAATTGTTTCTCTAACATTCTTATGTTATTAGATATTCAGATTCTTAATTGCCTTTGTTTTTTTGTTTTGTTTTGTTTTTTTTAATTATTATGTCACCTCGGCCATGCAATGTGAAGGAGTTGAGTTCTTGAGCTCCCGCATGTAAGTCAAATATCTTATCGCCTGATTATTGGTTGGGCACTTCTTCATTGCTTTTTCGTTTTTGCTTATTTAAAAACTGAACAACTAACTTCTGGCGCTTGATCCTCATCTGCCTCGCGTTAGGTAAGCTACCATTGCATCTCTCTCTCGTCTTTATTGTTGGGATAAATAAAATTCCTTTAGTGTTCGTGGATGCTGTGGTGAACAACCCTGTGCTATGTATGCGTATGGCGGGGGAGGTAATTATGACCTGCAGTCATATGTTGCTAAGAGATTTCTGTATGCTTGGTCTTCATCATCTTCTTGTTCTTCTTGTTTTCATTCTATCTTTCTTCATTATAATGACCAGCATATGTCTTATGTTGAAGGATGGTTATGAGCTTCGCAATTTCTTTCAAATTGGCATCCTTGTTTTTTTTAATACTCAATGTGAACAAACCACCTTTTGGGGTGATGCATAGACAGAGTTACTATTTTAACACCTTTATTCTCACTGCGTGTGAGTTGATGTTTGGATTTGCCTCCTTGGCAAGACATGAATACTCGGTACAGTGGACCTAGTGTTAATAAATTAATAGGTAATGGGATGGAGTGATTCTTGTTATTTCTGTAACTGTGCTCTTTCTGGATTGAATGAAGCCTATTCTATTGTTCCAGAAGCCTTCTATAGGACTTAAATATATTTACATCCTTGTGTCCTAGAGACTCTGATGAACAACCCTATGCCAATTATGGCGGGGCGGGTTGTGTTGACCTACAGCCATGTTGATGAGAGATTCCAGTATGTTGGCACTTCTTCTTTTTCTTCTTCTCGAACAACCCTATGCCAATTATGGCGCGGCGGGTTGTGTTGACCTACAGCCATGTTGATGAGAGATTTCAATATGTTGGCACTTCTTCTTCTTCTTCTATATTTTTTGTGATAATGACCAATGTGACAATGTCTGATATTGAAGGGTGGTTCTGAGCAATACAATTCCTTCTTCTTCTTTTTCTTCTTCTTCTATATCCTTTGTGATAATGACCAATGTTAGATATTGAAATGTAGTTCTGAGCATTACAATTCCTTCCATATTTACATCTTCTAAAGTTCAGATTATTTTTTGGCTTGATGAATCTTGTTTTTGATAGGAAGGATGCTTCTGAGCCTTACAATTACTTCCATATTTTTACATCTTCTAAAGTTCAGATTATTTTTTGGCTGGATGTATCTTGTTTTTGGTAAGATGGGTTGTTATGAGCCTTACTATTCCTTCCATATTTACATCTTCTAAAGTTCAGATTATTTTTTGGCTTGTTGAAACTTGTTTTTGATAAAAATTAGTTGAGAAATTCGTAAGGTGAGAGCACTTACTTGTTGAGCTTGCGATTGCGCTCCATGCCCATCCATGTTCTTGAATTTAGTTAAAGCGCTTGTCGCCAATTTGTAAAAAAAAAAAAAAAAAAAAATCTGGTAGCCCTCGGTCACTGTCACATGCATACATGAGAACACACACACTAGAGGTGATGAGGATATGCTAAGCATCTGTGCATGTAATTTTTGCATGTTTAGAGGTGATTGTTGCTTTACTGACCGCACCTCTTGACCAAGTTAGTCTCTTTGTTATGTAAATGGCCCAACAGTTTGGATGGCCAGCTAGGCCATCTACCTAGCTGGCAACCGCTGTAACCTTTACGTACGTGAGAGCCAATGCATTGGTTGAGCTATGGTAATTGGTTGGAATCAGGTGACTTGAAGAAGGTGAATCTGAGCATTGCTTTATTTTTGTTGCAAGTATTTGTGACTTCCTTTTTTCCAAAAGAGGCACTGGTTTTCTCTATGATTTTATTTGTGGGTTCAGATATTCTTCTTAAATGATGGAAATGACGAAGCAGTTTGGATGGCCAGCAGCTAATCTGCAGTCTGCTGGCAACCACTGCATCATTATATTACTGCAGATGTATTGGTTGGTTTTTCTGGCTGGTTAACTTTGTGCTTGGAAGAGGTATGTTGGTTAAGGAGGCCTAAACTATGATGCCGTCGTTCTTTGAAATAGATGCAAACTGCAGGTTAGTTTTTGCTTGCTAAAAAAATTGGCTATGAAGTGTGGGGCAAAACAGTTTTGTTCTTTCCATGTGGTTTTAGAACTTTTTCCTTCATACCGGCGATGGTTATATGAATCACCTTGTGATCTGTGTGGTTGAAGATGTAGCCGCTAGCCGTGTATACATGATTTCTCTGTGTGATGGTAATGGCAAGCTTGCTTGGAATGCCAGCTATCTTGCAGGCAACCTGTGGAACTATTCCATTTCGTAGGGTTGGTGAATTTGTTGAGCCATGGTGTTTGGTTGAAATTTCATGACCAAACTGAAGGTGAATCTGAGCCTTGTTTTAATCTTTCAGTTGCACATGTGGTTCTATGTTGAAAATGTAACTGCTTTTGGTTTTTTTTTCCTGTTTTCAAATCTGTTTCAAAAAATGTTCCTAGTTTCTGTCCTGTCTTTGCAGTATGATTTGATTTGTTTTTGAAAATGTTGCCCAGTGTCTGGTCTACTTTGTCATTTTGCTGTTATTTGATATTTGGCTACTAATGTAGCACCTGCAATTGCTATGAAGGTATTAATTTGTGAGGCATTTTCCATGTTTAAGTAAAATGCAAACAAAATTTCACTATGGTAAAGGTTTAAGCTGATAGTATTAGGCACCAAGGTTGTATATTCAAATATGTTTGCTAATCCAACAAACTATCAATGGACAACACTCAGCCAACCAGTCAGTTTCATGCAATCTGTTTGCTGTTCAGATTTAAATTAGATAAAAATGTTATTTGCTTACTAATGTTTTTGAAAATGTGAGTCTGAATTTCCTGATGGATTGTAGCTTGTATGGATGTGTTGCCTGTTATATATGACTAGATTTTTTAAATGACTATCTAGTCAAAATTATCTTGTGTTTTTTAAAGGGCCACTTTGTCAGTGGAATTTCTCCATCCGGCTTCATTTAGTTTAAATTAATGACGAAGAGACCTCAAAAGACGGCTTTTATGTAACTATTTGTTGGTTTTTTGTCATTTTGGCCCTAAGTCTGGTTTTGAACCAGAATAAATGGTCATAGGTTATATGTAATTTTATGGTTTACTGACCGATAGCGGAGAATTGAGCAGCCTGGTAGACAATACCTTTACTAAAGGGTTACTTGTTTGTTTTGCTTTGATTTGTGGAAGTTTTTTCACATAATATGAGTCTGTATACAGTCAACTTTTAAATTTCATCTTGATTTTAAATAAATTCAGTAATGTTAATGGATAAAATCTGGAATATATATCACGATTTTATTTTGAATTTAGGTTGAAAATAATATAGTTTAAAAATGATTTTACAGTGAAATTTATTATTATTACCGGAAGTTCATTTTAATTTTTTTAATAGCAAGTAAGTTTTTATAAAATTGGTTTAATTATTTTTTTAGTTCTAAAAATTATTTTTTCCTCCAAGTTAAGATGTACAAGAACGCTTCCCTCGGACCACGAGCAGGGTGTCCCCATAGCTGTCGCTCTCTTTGTGGATCTTTTTAATTGCAAGCACTTGCGAGTTTTCCTGTTTGCTGGTAGAAAATCTTTGTGGTATGTTAGCTGAAGAGAAAACCTATTTAAAGTATCTCTCCCCTTTGCAGCATACATGGCTATGTTCCTGCATTGTTCTCTCTTTACTTTCTAGAGGCTGTGATGACTGTGTCCAGGGATTTATGGTTATTTTCTTGGTGCCCGCAATCAATTCATGGCATTTTGTTTAAGGGTTTAGGATTTACGGTTTTTAAAGCTACATTCGAGCACTTATATTGCTGTCACATATGATTGTTGTTGCTGGTCTCCTTCATGGCAGGGCATTTATTTGCAGCCATTGGAGTTTGCATGGCAGAATTGCTGAAGTCTAAGCGTTATTCTGAGCCTCTAGTTTATTGGCAATTTCTACCACATAGATTTTGCCAAAACATGTTCTATTGTGGTAGAAGTCTTCTCTATGTGGCTTATTAACATGATTGAATTCTTGTTATTCTGGTCTTCTACGAGCTTTATGGTTGTTTTCTGGGACATTAAGTTGTTATGAGCAAACTGTATTTTGTTCTTTAGAACTAATTGAGCTTTCCTTGTGGGCAGCATGCAAATAAGCTATTGGTATTTAGGTAATCTGGTATGAATGTTGATCCTTCCATTCAAAGCCTTTCTAATGCTAATCATCCTTTGGCGAATATGTCTGTGGCATCTTATTAGATTACAATAACCATGACAAGGTCTTTGTCCTAACTTCTTGATTACATGAATTTTTTACTTCCACCTCATTCTATCGAGAGCCAAAAGGTCAGATCGACCAAGATTAGACATATCATTTCATCTAGTTTTCTACCAAACACTTCTGGGTCGATATCTTCTTATTCTATAATCCTTCACCTGAAGGGACTCCGCTCTTCTTATGAGAGCATCTTCCAATCGTCTGTGGATATGCCTCTTCCTTTTTAATTGTTTCTTTAACATTCTTATGTTATTAGATTCTTAATTGCTTTTGTTTTTTGGTTTTGTTTTGTTTTTTATTATCATGTCGCCTCAACCATGTAGTGAGGAGGCGAACTATTAAGCTCCTGCATGGAAGACACATGTCTTATTGCTCAATTGTTGGGGTGGTGACTTCTTAATTGCTTTCCTTTTTTGCTTATTTATACATTGTCTGATTTCAGAACATTACAACTAACTCCTGGCATAATAATCATGCTTGATCCTCATCTGCCTCGCGTCAGGTGAGCCACCACTGCATATCTCTCTCTCTCTCTTGCGTCTTTATTGCCGGGATAAATAAAATTTCTTGAGTGTCCGTAGATTCTGTGATGAACAACCCTGTGCTATGTATGCGTATGGCGGGGCAGGTAATTATGACCTGCAGCCATATGTTGCTAAGAGATTTCAGTATGCTTGGTCTTCATCATCTTCTTTTTCTTCTTCTTGTTCTTCTTATTTTCATTCTATCTTTCTTCATTATAATGACCAGTATATGGCTGATGTTGAAGGGTGGTTCTGAGCTTCGCAATTCCTTTCATATTGCCATCTTCTGATATCAGATTGTTTTTCGGCTTGATGAACCTTATTTTATAATAAATCAGCTGAGCTTGAGATTTGATTTTTTTGGGTGAGCCCTTTCACACCCGCCCACACACGCTAGAGGCAATGAGGATGATGCAAATCACCAGTCTGTAATTTTTTGTTTGTTTGAAATTGAGTGATGATTTACTGACCAAACCTCTTGACCTAAATGGTCTCTCTATGAAAGCGGCTGAACGGTTTGGATGGTCAGCCACTTAGCTAGCAACCACCGCACCCTTTCCATTTTTGAGAGCCAGTAATGGGTTCAGCTGTGGTACTTGGTTGGAATCAGATGACCTGCAGAAGGCGAATCTGAGCCTTGTTTTTGCCTTTATTGTTTTCTTTTCAGAATCTTCAGTCAAGATTTAATTTTGACTTGTGTTTGACTTGTGTTGGGTACTGCTTTCAGTTTTTGAGCATTTGATACTGTGTTTTAAGATTTTTTTTTTCTTCTTTACTATTGTGAAATTTGACAAAATTATTTGTTGCCTTTGCTTGTTATGAAAGTTTGGCCATGTTGCCAACAAACATGCGAACAAGCTCTGATATAATGAAAGGACGATTCATATAAGGTTGGTCTGATTCCTCCCAAAAATTTATGCTGGTATGATGGGAGACCCAGACTGATATTGATATTCATATATAATATATTTACTGAAGTGGGTCTAGTATTTACTCTAATAATGTGAGGTATTTGCGAACTTCGCATGTTCTTGGTTCAGACATTCTTTCTAAAGTTACAGAATTGATAAAGCAGCTTTGATGGCCTGCTGCTAGTGTGCGGTCTGCTAGCGACCACTGTGTCATTATATGACAATGTTTTTATCTGTGGGGTATTTTGGTTGGATGATTTACTTATGTAATTTGGAGCCAATTGAAATTGTGCTGCAGGTGATGGAGCATCCTACTGTTAGTATTTAATAGTGACCATGTGCCCAGTGCTGGGTACAGGCATGTTGGCGATGGTAGCCTGACGCTTGATGCCTTCTTGCTTTTTAAGTACTTGCAAGCTCTTGTCCTGACCATTTATAATCCTCTCAGGGATTGTTTGAAACAGCTCATTTTGGTTTGCTTTGGATTGCAATCATGAATTTGACTAGAAAGTGTGGATTGTAAAGATTTTTGTTCTTTCCAAGTGGGTAAGAACTTTGCCTTCACTCAGGCGATGATGATACAATTCACCTTTACATGTAATCTTTGCGAGATTCATGGTGTATGATGGTATTCCAGGCATGCAGCAAACCATTTTCTGTGATGGTATTTGCCAGTTAGCTTGGATTCACAGCTACTGAGCTATTCTGTTTCAGAGAGCTGGTGAATTTGCTGAGCTATGGTATTTGTTTGGTTGGACTTCAATGACCAACTGAAGGTGAATCTGAGCCTTGCTTTAATGTTGTCATTTTCACATAAATTCTTCTTCTGAAAATTTGCCTATTTCTTTTGTACTTTTCTTCTATGTTTAAATTTGCTTTGGAGAATGTTTCTGGTGTCTGTTTCCCTTTTGTTGCATGCTTCAATTAGTTCTTTAAAATGGTCCTATTATCTACTATTTTTTTTTTTTCTTTCTTTCTTTCTATCAAATTAATAATTCCATAGTTCTTGTAATATTTCTTTTAATAGTTTTTCTAATAATGCACAAATTTGTCTCTATGCTTGAGTTCTAATTCTTATTTGACAGATAATGAGCGTGTTGTTGGGGATAGGAATGTGGGCCTTATTGGACATGTATGTGGCATTTGATGCCTGTTTATTGTTATAACACTTTGGGATGCTACCTTGTAAGCTGAGCTAGTGTGCTCTCTGAGTTGAGAAGCACTGGGGCATTTGTTTTTCCCCACTTGCAATGGCGAGCGGGGCAAAGCTTCCTGTAAATTTCTTTGTCCAGGAGATCATGGGAAAGGGTAGTGCGATGTGCAATGCAATGAAAGGATATTGATGAAAATACAACCCTTCAAGCAATATCAAAGAAATGTTAAAGTCATATGTCACGTTCTCGGGCTATGGATGAAAATACAACCCTTTATGCTGAGCACCAATGCATGTAATTTGTGTGTTTGGAGGTGATTGATGCTTTACTGACCGCAGCTCTTGACCAAATTGATCTCTTTGCAACTCTTGACCAAGTTGATCTCTCTGTTATGTAAATGGCCCAACAGCTTGGATGGTGAGCTAGGTACCTAGCTGGCAACCGCTGCGACCTTTACATACCTGAGAACCAATGCATTGGTTGAGCTATGGTGATTGGGTGGAGTCAAATAACATGCATACTTGAGAACACACACGCACACATTAGAGGCGTTGAGGATATGCTGAGCACTAGTGCATGTAATTTCTGTGTGTTTGGAGGTGATTGATGCTTTACTGACCGCAGCTCTTGACCAAGTTGATCTCTTTGTTATGTAAATGGCCCAACAGCTTGGACGGCCAGCTATCTAGCTGGCAACCGCTGCGACCTTTATGTACCTGAGAGCCTATGCATTGGTTGAGCTATGGTGATTGGTTGGAATCATGTGACATGCATACTTGAGAACACACACACACATTAGAGGCATTGAGGATATGCTGAGCACCAGTGCATGTAATTTTTGTGTGTTTGGAGGTGATTGATGCTTTACTGATTAGTTGATCTCTCTGTTATCTAAATGGCCCAACATCTTGGATGGCTAGCTACCTAGCTGGCAACCGCTGCGACCTTTACGTACCTGAGAGCATATGCATTGGTTGAGCTATGGTGATTGGTTGGAATCAGGTGACATGCATACTTGAGAACACACACACACACATTAGAGGTGTTGAGGATATGCTGAGCACCAGTGCATGTAAATTTTGTGTGTTTGAAGGTGATTGATGCTTTACTAATCGCAAGTCTTGAGCAAGTTGATCTCTCTGTTATGTAAATGGCCTAACGGCTTGGATGGCCAGCTACTAAGCTAGCAACCGCTGCGACCTTTACGTACCTGAGAACCAATGCATTTGTTGAGCTATGGTGATTGGGTGGAGTCAGATAACATGCATACTTGAGAACACACACGCACATTAGAGGCGTTGAGGATATGCTGAGCACTAGTGCATGTAATTTTTGTGTGTTTGGAGGTGATTGATGGTTTACTGACCTCAGCTCTTGACCGAGTTGATCTCTCTGTTATATAAATGGCCCAACAGCTTGGATGGCCAGCTACCTAGCTGGCAACCGCTGCGACCTTTACGTGCCTGAGAGCCTATTCATTGGTTGAGCTATGGTGATTGGTTGGAATCAGGGGACATGCATACTTGAGAACACACACAATAGAGGCGCTGAGGATATGCTGAGCACCAATGCATGTATTTTTTGTGTGTTTGTAGGTGATTGAAGCTTTACTGACTGCAGCTCTTGACCAAGTTGATCTCTCTGTTATGTAATTGGCTCAACAGCTTGGATGGCCAGCTTCCTAGCTGCCAACCGCTGCGACCTTTATGTACCTGAGAGCCAATGCATTGGTTGAGCTGTGGTGATTGGTTGGAATCAAATGACTCGCAAAAGGCAAATCTGAGCCTTGTTTTATTTTTGTTGCAAGTATTTGTGACTACTATTTTTCCAAAAGAGGTACTGGTTTTGTTTTTTAAAAATATGTTCGCAATATTTAATAGCGGACTGTGTTTGGCTCATTGCCTTTATTATTATTATTATTTGGAAACTTGTTTGAGCAGTTTTTTTTTAAGTACTTTTTACTGTTGGTGAAAAAAAAATTTCAGTATTACTTGCTGCCCCTGGTAATCATGAATGCTTAGCCATATGGCAAATGAATGCATTAATAAGCTATGATATAATGTTTTAACCGTACGCAATATGTTGTGTGGATTACTAAAAAGTTTGGATAAGATACCTTGAGTTATACATTCATATTCGTATTTAATGACTTGGCTGATTCGGGACTATTAGCCGCTCTATTAATTGAGGTCATGATCAACTTCAAACTTTGCATGTATATCTAGTTTGAAGTGATCAACTTGGCCCCCATCAATGGCTTTGTTTGTTTGTTTGTTTGATGCTCTAATTTTCTGTGATTCATTAGCTTCTTTTGATATTCTTCGTTAAATGATGGAAATGATGAAGCAGTTTGGATGGCCAGCTGCTAATCTGTAGTCTGCTGCAACCACTGCATCATTACATTACTGCAGATGTATCGGTTAGTTATTCTGGCTGGATAACTTTGTGCTTGGAAGAGGCGTGTTGGTTAAGGAGGCCTAAAGTATGATGCTGTCCTTTTGAAATAGTTGCATACTGGCGGTTAGCTTGTGCTTGCTAAAAAAATTTGGCTATGAAGTGTGGGACAAAACAGTTTTCTCTTTCCATGTGGGTTAGAACTTTGTCCTCGTGCTGGCGATGATGATATGAATCACCTTCAGATCTTTGTGTGGTTGAAGGTGTATCCACTAGCCATGTATACATCTCTCTGTGTGATGGTAATGGCAAGCTTGCTTCGAATGCTAGCTATCTTGCAGGCAACCCAGGGAACTATTCCATATAGGTCGATATCTTCTTATTCTATAACCCTTCATCTGAAAAGCCTCTGTTCTTCTTATGACTTATGAGAGTATCTTCCAATTATCTGTGGTTATGTCTCTTCCATTTTAGTTGTTTCTCTAACATTCTTATGTTATTAGATTCTTAATTGCCTTTGTTTTTTGTTTTGTTTTATTTATTTTTTATTATTATGTCACCTCGGCCATGCAGTGAGAAGGAGTCAAATTCTTGAGCTCTTGCATAGAAGTCAAATGTCTTATTGCTTGGCTATTGGTGCGGGGACTTCTTAATTGCCTTACGTTTTTGCTTATTTAAAAATAGAACAACTAACTCATGGCATAATAATTATGCTTGATCCTCATCTGCCTCGCGTCAGATAAGCCTCCACTGCGCCTCTCTCTCTCTCTCGTTTTTGGTTGGGATGAATAAAATTTCTTGAGTGTTCGTGGATGCTCTGGTGAACAACCCTGTGCTATGTATGTGTTTGGCAGGGCAGGTTATTATGACCTGCAGCCATATGTTGCTAAGAGATATCAGTATGCTTGGTCTTCATCATCTTCTTGTTCATCTTGTTTTCATTCTATCTTTCTTCATTATAATGACCAGCATATGGCTTGATGTTGAAGGGTGGTTCTGAGCTTCTCAATTCCTTTCAAATTGGCAACCTTTTTTTTCTTTTTATACTCGATGTGAACAAACCATCTGTTGGGGTGATGCATAGACAGAGTTACTATTTTAACACCTTTATTCTCATTGCGTGTGAGTTGAGGTTTGGATTTGCCTCCTTGGCGAGACATGAATACTCTGTACAGGGGACCTAGTGTTAATAAATTAATAGGTAATGGGATGGAGTGATTCTTGTTATTTTTATAACTGTGCTCTTTCTGGATTGAATGAAGCCTATTCTATTGTTCCAGAAGCCTTCTATAGGACTTAAATATGTTTACATCCTTGTGTCCTAGAGACTCTGATGAACAACCCTATGCCAATTATGGTGGGGCGGTTGTGTTGACCTACAGCCATGTTGATGAGAGATTCCAGTATGTTGGCACTTCTTGACCAAGTTAATCTCTTTGTTATGTTGACCTACACACTAGAGGTGATGAGGATATGCTAAGCATCTGTGCATGTAATTTTTGCATGTTTAGAGGTGATTGTTGCTTTACTAACCGCACCTCTTGACCAAGTTAATCTCTTTGTTATGTAAATGGCCCAACAGTTTGGATGGCCAGCTAGGCCATCTACCTAGCTGGCAACCACTGTAACCTTTACGTACTTGAGAGCCAATGCATTGGTTGAGCTATGGTAATTGGTTGGAATCAGGTGACTTGAAGAAGGTGAATCTGAGCATTGTTTTATTTTTATTGCAAGTATTTGTGACTTCCTTTTTTCCAAAAGAGGCACTGGTTTTCTCTATGATTTTATTTGTGGGTTCAGATATTCTTCTTAAATGATGGAAATGACGAAGCAGTTTGGATGGCCAGCAGCTAATCTGCAGTCTGCTGGCAACCACTGCATCATTATATTACTGCAGATGTATTGGTTGGTTTTTCTGGCTGGTTAACTTTGTACTTGGAAGAGGTATGTTGGTTAAGGAGGCCTAAACTATGATGCCGTCGTTCTTTGAAATAGATGCAAACTGCAGGTTAGTTTTTGCTTGCTCAAAAAATTGGCTATGAAGTGTGGGGCAAAACAGTTTTGTTCTTTCCATGTGGTTTAGAACTTTTTCCTTCATACCGGCGATGGTTATATGAATCACCTTGTGATCTGTGTGGTTGAAGGTGTATCCGCTAACCATGTATAAATCATCTCTCTGTGTGATGGTAATGGCAAGCTTGCTTGGAATGCCAGCTATCTTGCAGGCAACCTATGGAACTATTCCATTTCGGAGGCCTGGTGAATTTGTGGAGCCATGGTGTTTTGGTTGAAATTTCATGACCAAACTGAAGGTGAATCTGATACTTGTTTTAATGTTTCAGTTGCATATGTGGATTTATTTTGAAAATGTAACTGCTTTTGGTGTTTTTCCTGTTTTCAAATCTGTTTCAAAAAATGTTCCTGGTGTCTATCCTGTCTTTGCAGTATGATTTGATTTGTTTTTGAAAATGTTGCCCAGTGTCTGGTCTACTTTGTCATTTTGCTGTTATTTGATATTTGGCTACTAATGTAGTACCTGCAATTGCTATGAAGGTATTAATTTTTGAGGCATTTTGCATGTTTAAGTAAAATCCAAACAAAATTTCACTATGGTAAAGGTTTAAGCTGATAATATTAGGCAATAAGGTTGTATATTCAAATGTGTTTGCTAATCCAACACACTATCGATGGACACACTCAGCCAACTAGTAAGTTTCATGCAATCTGTTTGCTGTTCAGATTTTATATTAGATAAAAATGTTATTTGCTTACAAATGTTTTTGAAAATGTCAGTCTGAATTGCCTAATAGGATCGGAGCTTGTATGGATGTGTTGCCTGTTATATATGACTACATTTTTTAAATGGCTATCTAGTGAGAATTATCTTGGGTGTTTTAAAAGGCCACTTTGTCAGTTCAATTTCTCCATCTGGCTTCGTTTAGTTTAAATTAATGATGAAGAGGCCTCGAAAGATAGTTTTTATGTAACTATTTGTTGGTTTTTTGTCATTTCGGTACTAAGCCTGGTTTTGAACAAGAATAAATGGTCATAGGTTATGTGTAATTTTATGGTTTACTGACGGGTAGCAGAGAATTGAGCAGCCTAGACAATATCTTTACTAAAGGTTACTTGTTTGTTTTGCTTTAATTTGTGGAAGTTTTTTCACATAATTATGAGTTTGTATACAATCAACTTTTAAATTTCATCTTGATTTTAAATAAATTCAGTAATGTTTAATGGCTAAAATCTGGAATATATATCACGATTTTATTTTGAATTTAGTTTGAAAATAATATAGTTTAAAATTGATTTTACAGTGAAATATATTATTATTGCCAGAAGTACCAATTTTTTTAATACTAAGTTTTTATAAAATTGGTTTAATTATTTTTTTAGTTTTAAAAATTACTTTTTCCCCTAAGTTAAGATGTACAAGAACGCTTCCCTTGGACCGCGAGAGCAGGGTGTCCATATCTCTGTCGCTCTCTCTGTGGATCTTTTTTAATTGCAAGCCCTTGCAAGTTTCCCTGTTTGCTAGTAGAAAACCTATTTAAAGTATCTCTCCTCTTTGCAGCATGCATGGCTATGTTCCTGCGTTGTTCTCTCTTTACTTTCTTGAGGCTGTGATGACTGTGCCCAGGGATTTATGGTTATTTTCTGGGTGTCCTCAATCAATTCTTGGCATTTTGTTTAAGGGTTTAGAATTTAGGGTTTTTAAACCTACATTCAAGCACTTATATTGCTGTCACATATGATTGCTGTTGCTGGTCTCCTTCATGGCGGGGCATTTATTTGCAGCCATTGGAGTTTGCATGGCAGAATTGCTGAAGTCTAAGCGTTATTCTGAGCCTCTAGTTTATTGGCAATTTCTATCACATAGATTTTGCCAAAACATGTTCTATTGTGGTAGAAGTCTTCTGGTCTTCTACGAGCTTTTTTGTTGTTTTCTGGGACATTAAGTTTTTATACGCAAACTGTATTTTGTTCTTTAGAGCTAATTGGGCTTTCTTTGTGGGCAGCATGCAAATAAGCTATTGGTATTAGGTAATCTGTTATGAATGTTGATCCTTCCATTCAATGCCTTTCTAATGCTAGGCATCCTTTGGTTAGGTAATCTTCTTATTCTACAACCCTTCACCTGAAAGGCTTCCGCTCTTCCTATGAGAGCATTTTCCAATCGTCTGTGGATATGCCTCTTCCTTTCTAATTGTTTCTTTAACATTCTTATGTTATTAGATTCTTAATTGCCTTTATTTTTCGGTTTTGTTTTGTTTTTTATTATTATGTCGCCTCAACCATGTAGTGAGAAGGAGTCGAACTATTAAGCTCTTGTGTCAGCTGATTGAAGGTCTGCTCCTATGAAGATGAAGTTGGAACTATAATTCCAGATTTGCTAGTTCTATATGTAGTTGTTATGTTTCAGTTTATTGTTTCTGTTTGGTGTCTAAAGTTTGGTTTTAATTTCTGGGTGTATTAGTTGTGAAGTTTTTGGAAGCTTGGTGTTTTCTGAATTTGTTTTCATTCTCAGTATCTAGATACACTGTTCTTTCTCAAAAGTATAACATCCTGCATCGAAGACATTTCTTATTGCTCAGTTGTTTTGGTGGTGACTTCTTAATTGCTTTTCGTTTTTGCTTATTTATGCATTGTCTGATTTCAGAACATTACAACTAACTTCTGGCATAATAAGGCCTTATTTGGGTAAGCTTTTTAAAAAGTGTTTTTTGTTAAGTTGTTCAAAGCACTTTTTAAAAAAAGTGCTTTTGAGTATTTTATGTTTGAGTAAATTAATACAAAAGTATTTTTATGTGTAAAGTTGTTTGGATGTGGCTTTTTAAGATGGCTTTATGGTAAATTATCAAAATAGACATTCATTGAGTTTATTGAATTACTATTGTATATTGTACATTGATATTTTAGTACTAATAAATGATTATAATTATAATAATAATTATTATTATACTAATTATTATTAATTATTATTATTATTATAGCTTCATGTACTATGATTATAATTATAATAATTATTACAATAATAATTTTAATTAATTAATTAATTAATTTATTATTATAATTATTATTGAGTCGGCGTAATAATAATAATAATAATAATAATTATTTATTTATTATTATTATAACGTAATGTAATATGATTATTAACAATAATAATAATTTATTTATTTATTTATTATTATTATTATTATAACGTAATGTAATATGATTATTAACAATAATAATTATTTATTTATGTATTTATTTATATATTAATTAATTAATAATAATTATTATTATTATTATTATTATAACTAGAGATGTCAAATACGGGGAATTTTTTTTCCCCGACCCCGTCCCTGCGGGGATTTTTCGGGTTCGGTGATTCCTCGGCCCCGATTAATAAATTAAAATATTATTATTATTATTTAAAATAAAACTTATAAAATATTTGTTAAAAATACCATAAAATTTTTTAATAATTAGAAACTCATTTATAAATATGATTAACACACAATACCAACATACACAATCACCAATAAATTATTTCCAAAATTTTAAAAAATTAAAAAATGTAATATAGTTAATATAAAATTAGACTTTTATTTAATTTTTATACTAATGTTTATTTAATTATTAATAATTTTCTAATTAATAATTTTCGGGGCCGGGGCGGGGCGGGGCGTGGAGGATATTCCCCGACCCCGGCCTCGACCCCGATGGGGAATTTGTTTTTGGCCACGACCGTCCCCGGCCTTGACCCCGACGGGGAATTTGTTTTTGGCCCCGACCGTCCCCGGCCTTGACCCCGACGGGGAATTTGTTTTTGGCCCCGGCCCCGTCCCCGACCCCCAAAAAAATTTCCCGACCCCGGGCCCGAGGGGCGGGGAATCGGGTTCCCCGTCGGGGCCGGGGCCAATTGACATCCCTAATTATAACTTCATGTACTATGACTATAATTATAATTATTATTATTATCATTATTACTATTACTAAAAAAAATTAAGACTTGAATTTTAAACACCATGATAACAAGAACAATAGTATTGTTCAAATGACAAGAACAAAAAAAAAAAAGGTAAAATTCATATTTTAGTCCTTGTACTTATTGAAATGTGTCATTTTCGTCCCTCTAGTCTAATTTGTGCCTTTTAAATACCTCTACTTTTTTATTTGAGCCAATGTAGTCTCTCCGGCTGATGTCTGTGAGATTTGCCGTCAAAGTATGCTGACGTGGCTTTTTATAATAATTTTTTGGGTGAAGTGGCACACATACTTTGACGGCAAATCTCACAGCCATTAGCCAGAGGGACTACATTGGCTCAAATAAAAAAATAGAGGGATTTAAAAGGCACAAATTAGACTAGAAGGACAAAAAAAGGCACATTTCGGCAAGTACAGGGACTAAAATGAGAATTTTACCAAAAAAAAAAACAACATTGTCATCCTTATAAATATAAATTAACAATAACAACAACCACAACATCGACAACAACTTGAATGCCAATAGCAATAGACCTGTCCATGGGCCAGGCCGGGTTCGGGCCGGGTTTTATCTATAATTATTAAAATTCAACCTTGTCCAAGCCCGGCCCGAAAATTCGGGCCTTAACTCTTACCCAAGCCCGCCCAAATTTAATAACCTCTACCCAAGGCCCGCTCAAACCCGCCCAAATAGATTTTTCAGCAAATAATATATAAGTTATAAAAAAATTAACAATAATATTAATATGTGAATATGACCAAATATTATTCTACAAAACACTTAAAAATTAAAATACCAAATACAAATATTTATACAATTACAACAACTAAAATTCAAACCATTATAATCAATGACAATCAACAATAAATATATATTATATAAGCATATACAAAACTAATTAATAAATAATCAATGGAAATTTACCATTATATTTATATATATATATATATATATATATATATATATATATATATATATATATATATATATAAAACTAATTAATAAATATATTTTATAATTCGGGCCGGGCCGGGCCGGATCGGGCTTTTAACAATAAAAACCAAACCCGGCTCATTTTTAAAATGGGCTTCTTTTTTTTGTCCAAGACCCGGACATCGGGTCTTATATACTTGTCCAAGCCCTCTCATTTTTCGGGCGGGCCTTCGGGTTTGGGCGGGTAGCTCGGCCCTTGGACAGGTCTAAATAACAATAACAATAACAATAACAATAAACAACACAAACATTAAAGTTTTGCAACATCATAACAACCATACCAACAACTAACAACACAAACATTACATTACATTACTCATATATTGACTCGAGAGTTGATCCCGAATATTGTTCCTAAGTGTGATAATTTGTTTAGTGTCCTCATTAGTAGGTTGTTGCCATGCAAATGAACTTTCACTATCATCATCCTCAAACCCACATTCTTCTTCTTGAATTTGGTTGACGTCCTCAAGGCTCTCAAGAACATCCAAATCATTGTTACCCATTCTACGAATAAAATTATGCAGAGCAAAACATGACCATATAATTCGGAATTGGACCTTTATGGTATACTTGGTCATATTTTGTAGGATCCTCCATCTTGCTTTGCAAACTTCAAATATTCTTTCTATTACACTTCTCAAACTTGAGTGGTGATAGTTGAATACTTCGTTTGGAAACCTAAATGCACGAGACATCCTGAACTGTGGAATGTGATATCTTGCACTTTTGTATGGCCCCAAAAAACCTTTTATTGTAGGATATCCAGAATCCATAAGGTAGTATTTTCCTACAAAAGTATAATATAATAAGAAATGAAAAACAAAACATAGACGTTAAAATTAATTTCAAATTAATGTGAACCTTCTGGCGGCTGAGGAAACTTCAAAGATGGATTTCTCAAAGCCTCCATTAGTACACGTGTGTCATGTGCTGAACCCTCCCAACCAATAAGTGCAAATGTGAAGCATATATTGAAGTCACATGCGGCTAGAATATTTGTTGAGGTGTACCCTTTTCTATTCATAAATGGAACTTGTTTCTCAGCGGGGACAAGAATGGCCACATGTGTTCCATCCATTGCACCAATGCAGTCTTTGAAGTAAGGCCAATATCGAACATCACCCTGGATGTAATTCTCCACATCTCTAAAATTTTCATCTACCGGACTGATAATATCATTTCCAAGTTTGTGGACAGCTTTTAGCACTCGATGAAACTGTCTATGCACTGTTTCTCCAGAATGTTGAAATCTCTCTTCCACATTCTTATAAGTAGCTCCTTGGCCGAGTATATACAAAAACATTATTACTGATTCTTCTACAGTAACATGTTGTAAACCATACTTTTCAGTAAGCTCGTCCACCAATCTTCTAAATACAATTTTATTCATCCGGACTTGCTCAAAGAAACGACTATCTGATCCATTTAGTATTTCAGTAATCCACCTATAGCCAGTTAATGAAGATGTCCTCTTCTCTCCCTTCATCATTGACTTCATATACTGATATTGTGCAGTTGCAGCACATGCATACATTCGTCCAATGTACTCATCCATATGCATATTGTTAGCTTCTTCTTCTGAATCAAACATTGGTTCTTTTGATTCTGTATCTGAATCGGATAAGAACTCCATTTTGATTGTACACCCAACATAAACAATGTCAAATGTTTAATACCATGTATAATATAGCAAAAAAAAAAAAGTACTCAATACAAAAGTACGAATAAACAAAAGTAAATAGTATACAAAAATTTGGCATAACAAACAAGTTCATAACGCTAAAAGTGCAACATGTGAAAAGTTTAAGACAATGTTGGATACATAAACTCAACACATAAAGCAAAGACGTAACAAAAAAGTTCATGACATAAGCAAAATTAAAAGTTGAAGACAATGTTGGATACATAAACTCAACACATAAAGCAAATACATAACAAACAAGTTCCTCAAACAAGTTGTCATAAATAAATGATCATCCGTTGAAGTCAAAGTCGGGCGAGGTCATCCACAGTGAAAGTGTGACACCAACCGATTGCAAGTGTGACACCAAACAAGCAGTCATAGAGCCCAATACAAATTAAAATCCCATAGAGTTGAACACTTTTCCCCGCAGCTTGCTCATGCTAAAACTTAATTTTTCTATTTTTACAGTTTCCACTCTAGTGATTTTCCCTTAATCAAATTCTTAATTTCTCTCCAAATTCTTCATACCCCAACTAATCATAAATCATCTCCTCTTTTATTATCAATACAAATTGTGCCTATTACCAAAAAACATCCAAAAATCCATAACAATCCATAACATTCTACAGCACACACTCCACCAATTATTTTTCAGTTCCCATCTTCTGGACATGTATGTTGCATTTGATGTCTGTTTATTGTTAAAACATTATGGGATGCTAGCTTGTAAGCTGATCTACTATGCTCTCTGAGTTTAGAAGTGCTGGGCCATTTGTTTTTCCCCACTTGCAATGGCGAACGGGGCAAAGCTTCTTTTAAATTTCTTTGTCCAGGAGATCATGGGAAAGGGTAGTGCAATGTGCAAAACAATGAAAGGATATTGATGAAAATACAACCCTTTAGGCAATATCAAAGAAATGTTAAAGTCATACCTTTAACCTATAGAGGAGCTGTGAAATTGGGCTCTAAATAAAAATAGCATTGGAGTGTAGAAATGGCATTCGAGTTAAAAATCCCTACTCTAAGCTATTTCTTGTTATTTTCTCCATAGTATTTTATTGTGTTGGACTTGTGAGAGATTGTTAAACTCTAGGACTGCAAGTTAAGTTAAACACCCTTCACAATTGAAGGGGGATGTTGTGTGCATGGTGGAAACTGGCGCTAATGAAAAGGTGGTTGTTGGTTTTGATAAAAAATTATGTCAGGAAGATCACTCCACTCACATACTTGTGTTATGTGTTGCATCTCATTATTTTTAGTGAGCTAAGCTTTTATGGTTTAAAAATGGAGATTCTGTTATGGTTTTTTTTCATAATATTGTAAATGTTAGAATTCATAGGATTAGATTTTTTGCCATTTTGGTTGTCTCGGGCATTGTTTATTCAGACTATATTGTTAATTCAGACTGAACTAAAAGCGGTTTACCTTTATGTGTATTGTTTTAATTCAACTCTTAAATCTTACCTTTGCATGAACTTGAGAATTTTTCCTTTCACTTATCGGGGGGCCCTATTTCCCCGAAAATACTGCATGTACACCAGTGGCATTATTTGATTGATAAAGCTGTGAACTGCATTAATTCTTGGAATCATTTGACAATTTTTACAACTTGTTGGATGATTCTCATCAATAGTTTTCTCTATTTCCTCTTATCTTCTTTCATGCTATCTTATTCATGATTCCACTTTGGGTGAGATATTTAAATTGGTGGTGCCTTCCATTTTATTTGTTGGAGCAATATTACATTTTTTAAAATTGACGGAAGTTTGGACATCAGAAACCTTTGGAGTGTTAAGGTTTTTTTTTTTTTTTATGGCTAAGAATGTTTTTGCAAGTTTTAAACTATGATAGTCTACAAAGCATTGCATCCATATTTTAAATCATAATTATGGTGATTTTCAGGTCTGGACTAACAATTATCCTCCAAGAGCTACTAGGTCTTTTAGAATGCTTTGTAAAACGGCTAATAAAAGTCAAGTACAATTTGTGGATTAATTTTTGCAATCTTAATGGTGTAAGTAAGTCTTTAGAATGGGATGTGGTGTTTTGATACTCCACTTGCTTTTAAATCCACTTTTGTGATGATGGATTACCTGCTAGGAAGGTACTTGAATTTTTGCGTAATAATTGAATTGATTGTGAGAATTGGCTAACCTTTTGGAGGACCCATTTGGATTGGAATAGATTGGGAACTATAGTTTTTGATAATTTTTTTTCCCTAATCAATGGTTTTGGTTTTGAATCTATGTTGATGACGAACTCACCGTTGTGATTTATAACCATTTTAATCAAAGTTGTAAAGTTGTGTTTTGGAAAAGGACAACTAGAATGGTTGGCATATTCTTTTATCTAGAGATTGTTACATGGTCGAACTCCCATGTGGATGCAATACAAATTGGAATGGGTTTTAGAGCTCTACACTATAGCAAAGAGTGTAAATCTATTAATTACATAAATGCCACTCCATTATTAATGAACTCCTTTAAGACGCCACATTGTCATTGCTTTTAAACTGGTTTGTTTAATATTGTATACACTAAGGAATGTGCTAACATTGTCTACATCGACAGTATTACCGGTGATGGATTCTCAGCTGTTGTCACTTACCTCCGACTACCATGTTTCCAAAAGTTCCAAATATAGATTATCTAATGACTTACATCCTATTTAGCTTATATTTCCTCAACTAGCAGAAATAGCATGTACAAAATTAATAGGTCATTGTTTGAAGATTAATCTTTACAAGATAGAATATAACCGTCAGGTGTCTTTCAACACAACTGGTTTGGTTATCATGGAGATAAATAATGAGCGTATGGAATTGGGACACCTATTACAGGCTGAATTCCGTTTCCCTATAGACTACCCAATTGATCTACACTATTATTCATCTTCTTATTTTCAAGTGAATGAACCAATACCTTGGAGGGCATATTATCCTGTTGAGGAATCCAATATTAAGATGGGATCTTATTTCACAAGGATGAAGGGATTACTGAAACTATCAACTGCTCGTAAATCAATGCCTACAGTCAAGATTCATTCTCCGAAAATACACTTTACAGAATGTGGACTTCAAACAAGTTCCATACGATTCGATTTGTCAGGCCATATACCGTAACAATTCTTCCCTATCCACATTGAATCCTTTGTCTCTTACATGGTGAATCTTACAAGGATAGAGCGTTTAGCTTATGCGGACCCCTATGAGATAACGGGTCCTAAGTGTCGAAGGATGTCGAGACAATCGGCCCATCAGTTTCTGATGTCCGGTCAAGTACATCATGTGGACCTCATACAAGCATCAGTATGGAACTGGTGCAGTTGGGAGTTCTTATAGGAAAATCTATTTATGAGGCGTTGAATAAATTACAGGATAATTCTACGATTATTTTGCCACATAAACCCATCTAGGTTATGTCATGCGCTGCGTGGCCATATTCAAATAATAAATGTATAATATAAATATACTCGTATGTTGTATAATATGAATGTATTTGTATGTATTAAGTATGTAATGTACACGTTTCATACATATCCAGTAGTATACAATAAATTCCTTTTACTTAGATCTGTTTGGTAATTACATATTATTTATGTTTGTTCGGTACTTGCTTTATATTAGAATTCGCACAAGACACATAATCAATACAAAGACCTCATTAATTAAATTAAACATTACCAAACTAGTACATATTTATGTTTACACATAGCCCAACCTGGTATTTATTCCGATATGGACAGATACCGTATGTATACCATCTCATGTACAATATATTAACACTCTATTTTTTAAAGTATTTGTGTATTGTCCTATTTTTGTCTTTGTCTCATCTCAGAACACTGACTATACTGGATACCGCAATGACATTTTTATATAATGTTGGAGGTTTCAATGTAAATAGCACCTGGCTTGTTGACAATAATTTTCTTCTTACATATTATGAGAACTTGGACCTAAGGGAAGACTTTAACAGCGCATTGGCTTTGTAATTATCTTTCTCATCGAAAATGTCTTCAAATTTTGGAAGGGTTGTTCCCTAGGGCCTTCTATCTCTCACAACAAATACACCTACAACACCGTGAAGTACGTATGCTGGCTTCTCGTCCGTTATCATCATATTTTGCTCTGGTAATTTAAGGACTTGGACACTACCGGTTATATATAAGGATTTTAACATTATAACGGACTTCTCTCGATGATCTTTTTTCATACTGAGTGATGGTAGACTTATATAATTTACAGATTTCTCCCCGGATCTGATGACAGCCTTAATATGTTATGTGATATACTTCATCTTCCAACGCGGTTGTTATTTCTTCGAGATATACCTAGTATTACTAAACCGCGGGTCTTGACGCCTATATAGGCAGTTTGTTTGTATGCATATCTCCTCCTATTATACATTGTATTGTACCTGAACGTATTGTTTGAATATCTGTTCCTGAAACACATATACATGTTAGGAATGCCATTTTCTGGTCGTATATTAAGAGAAGAAAACCCATTTAAATACATATACTTGATCACTCTTTCCTGAAGTATATTATAAGCTTCCGGCTATTGCATTTTAAAATATGTGTACCTACTAACCCATACTACATATTTTATAGTTGGACACATACTTATACCTATCTGCAATCCTAAGTCAGGCGGTTCAACTATTAGCATGTGGAGTTGCTGCATCTACAAGGAAGATATATCAGCTAACTAGATTTTTCCCCGAAATCCATGTGGTGGGACCGACAACTACTATTGCGACACTGAAACTCCAAAGGCGGGAACTTTAATTCAAACCAACCAATATTGCGTCACCACCTGGATGTACTCTTAGGCTCTTCTTCCATGATTGTTTCGTTGAGGTAGTTGATATGCCATGCTCTTCTTTCTATTCATGTGATTCTGCCCATTGTTGCAAATTATGTCATAAAACTTCAGAAAATTCATTGTTTCCCTTCTTGTTTTCTTCAATCTAAAGACAAGTTTTTCTTTTGGATTTGTTGCTCTTCATTCAACCAAAACAACATAGTAAGCAAATTGCCTTCATGTTTGATTTTCCTCAGGCTAAATAGAACCCTATGTTTTTAGAAAATATTGGGTTGCTGCTAGTTGTTGTCTAGGACAGCCAAATTACACTTTTGGGTGGCTCGTTATCTCCAGCCTATAAGCCCAAATTTTTACCCCAAATCCCAAATTTGGATTTGCTACAGCAAATCATACTCCAATCACAAACCCTTAATTTTAGCCCAAAAAAACATATTCACAAAATATTCTTTCCTCATCTTTTTTTATTAAAGTTATTTTACTAGAATACTAGTTTTAATGCAATTAGTTTTTGTATTATATTAGCTTTTATTAAGGTTATTTTTCAATAAAATTTTAACTATTCTGGTTTCATAAATTTACCATAATTTAATTTAATTAATAATTTTATTATTAATTATGTAATTAATTACATACAAATTAATATTGTAGGTATATAATGACTGGTTATAATTATATTAATTAATTATTAATTTTATAATTTTAATTACAATAATTATAAAAATAATAATATGATTAAAATATTAATTTTTTTGTGAGACCCCAAATTTGGGATTTACAATAGTATGACCCCAGCCTGGGGTCATATTAGGTCATATTATTGTAAATCCCAAATTTGGCTGGGGTCATACTATTGTAAATCCCAAATTTGGGGTCAAATTTGGTTGTGGGTTGGTTGAAGATACCCTAATTTTATGATATTCTTTAGGTCTTCATTATCTTACTATTTGAGTTCAGCTGCCATCCCAAGATATGAAGTCATTCTCATTGATTAACAAACTAAAATGGCTACAACATATATGCATACCAAAAAGGATAAAAACTATTGTTTGATTAGTTTTTTATATTTCATTTCTCTATATCACTTGTAACTTACCTGCCTTAGTTGAACCTAACAAATAGTTTTTTTTTTAATGAAAATACGAAAAAAAATATTGAAGATTTATGCATGATTTAAATGAATAAAAATAAATTCCATGAAAAGGGTGGCCAAACTCCCACACAACTACATCTGTGGTCATCTCGACTTCAATCCCCACACCTTTCACAATGATGTGCTGTATAATGTGATTGATGATGTTAGACCTAATTACCTGAGACTTAAACACTGGAGACAATTAATTGGAGCTCAGCGTGATTGGCAACTAATTGTAAATATGACAAACTCATTGTAATCAAAGGTGGGGTCTCTGCCGTTATTTTATGTAACCCTGGTTCGGACTCCAGCTATACAGAGTTTTTTTATAGGCCCGACAATCTGGGTTTGCGTGATTGGATGATCAAGAATGCTGAGTTTGAATTCATTCAACTCCCGCTCTATTAGACAATTGACTCACCAGAAGAGAACAACGGTCTAATTTCTCCTCAGTGATCGTGGTACAGATTCTACTTCTACAAATCCGAGGTTTCTAATGGATTTCGGGACAGGAAACAACATAATAGAGACGCAGGGCAATGAGGGTGTATTTTTCTGGGAGTTACCGAATACTTTGTATTTCTATATAAAGGATCATATGGACAAGCCATTCAACAACTGCTGGGACCATATCACCGTAGAGGTCCGTTTCAATTACAACTGCTAAGACCATATCCCATCAATATGGAACTTCTATTTTCATAGTATTTCCAAGTGTTTTTGTGCTTTTTTAGATTGGATCATAATCCTAAAATTTGACACCTAGTCACCGGCAAGCAATGGAAGCCCCATGTCAAGCAACTTATGCTTTTGGATGGAGAAATGAAGCTGCGAGTCGTTGGTCTAGTGCGGAAGTTAATAGTTAGCTTCATGCAAATTTTCGTAGTACTTCCTAATTTCTCATGCTTTTTATTTTCTCTGAAATTGAGTACTTATGCTTTGTACTTCCTAAGATATTATGTAGTTAATGCTCTTTGTAATCTGCCAAGTTCAATTAATTTGAATATTTTTGTTTTGAATCTTTTTATATTGATAATTTTAGTTTCATGCAATTTTTTAGACTTCATGTTTCAGTTCATGGACTTGTTGTCAACTTTTCATCCTCTTGCATAATCATCAAAGAGAGTGCTGGAATACTGATCTAGGGTGATGGTGTCGTAATGGGGAGGGACTTTTAATAACTCCATAAAAAATAGATAGCACGCAAAAATAATAAAAGACAAAAGCTAATAGGAGAAAACATGGACTATTAAATTATTTTATAATAGTTTTTTTTCTTTTTTATGTTAAAACCCACATGTATTAGTTACAAAATGCCGGAAAAAGTGAAATCTTAACGCTAAATATATAATGACAAAATGATTTTTTACATTATTTTTGTGAAAAACTGAATCAAACGAACTAATAATAAGCATACTAAAAGTGAAAACCGAGAACTAGCATTCCTTATCATGTATATTTTTAATAAAATTAAGGCTTCAAACTTGGAAAACAAAATACAAATCTAATTATTCACATGAGTAATTGAATATTTCTTCAAATTAGTATCATGACCCATAAATCAAACAACCAACAAATAATTATTTTAACATTTTATTGTTAAAATCATAAGTGCTATTTTCAGTTTATTACAAATGATTCCCATATTTAAAATAGGTTGATTTAAAAAACCAAATCTGACTATGAATTTGTTATAATTATTTTTTTAATTTGCTATTTTATAACTTTCCCAATTTAAAAAGATTATTACGATGCTAATATATTTTTTAAATCCAAATATTTACTTAATTTTAAAAAAAAAATTTGACGGTTAATGTGCCATAATTATTTTTTTAATTTATCATTTTTTACTGGAATAACAATATCTTTTTCCAAAATCCAACTAACTAATTATTTTAAAAAAATCTAATGGTTAATGTGTCATAATTGGTTTTTTATTTTGTTATTTTTTAACTTTCAAAATTTAATATGATTATGATGATAATATCTTTTTCTAAAATCTAAATACCTACTTAATTTAAAAAAAAATCGGACAGTTAATTTTTCATAATTGTTTTTTAAATTTTTTTAACTATCAAAATTTAATAAAATTGTAATAATAATATCTTTTCTCCAAAATCTAAATATATACTTAATTTTAAAAAAAATCTGATAATTAATTTGTCATAATTGTTTTTTTCAATTTATTTGCTTGAGAATGTTCCCCAACGGTCCGATCCCATTACCGCGTCCAGCTTTTTCTCTCCCTTATATATGTCCCGTCCCATCCCATCCCATTGAACGCATACCCGATGCCTTCTTGTTTTCCCTCTCTCCTCCTCCTTCTCTGGGAGTTCTCGCCGGAGGTCTGCTCTTCCCCTTTCTTTTGATCTCGCGACGGTTAGGTATGTGAATGCCCTTGAAACCCCGTCTGATTGTGGTGAGTTTCTTCATTTCTCTGGAATCTTCTCCATCTCTTCCTCAGGTTCGGACGATTTCTTCTGTTTTGTATTCCCCTCTCTTTCGATCTTGTTACGGTGAAGTAAATGATTGTTCTAATCCTTTCTTTCTTTCTTTCTTTCTTGCAGATACAACCTAGAAACCTCTTTGATCGCTGTGAAGTTCCCCTCTTCTTTCCACTCCTCTCAGTCTTCACCTCGGGGTTCGGCGAGGTTTCTTTTGTTTCTTAGCCCCTCTCTTTCCATCTTGCGAGGGTGAGGTATGTGAATGCCCTAGGGTTTTGTCTATAGTTTTTATTTTTCACAAGTACACCCTTGATCTCTCCGATCGCTGTGAAGTCTTCCTTTTTCTCTCAAACCCTATCCATCTCCTTCACTAGCTGCGAGTTTTGCTAGTTCTTACCCTTTTAATTTAAATTTGCTAGCCCTCGGTCACTGTCACATGCATACTTGAGAAAACAGACACACACATTAGAGGCGTTGAGGATATGCTGAGCACCAGTGCATGTAATTTTTGTGTGTTTTTAGGTGATTGATGCTTTACTGACCGCAGCTCTTGACCAAGTTGATCTCTCTGTTATGTAAATGGTCCAACAGCTTGGATGGCCAGCTACCTAGCTGGCAACCGCTGCGACCTTTATGTACCTGAGAGCTAATGCATTGGTTGAGCTAAGGTGATCGGTTGGAATCTGGTGACATGCATACTTGAGAACACAGAGACACACATTAGAGGCAATGAGGATATGCTGAGCACCCGTGCATGTAATTTTTGTGTGTTTTTAGGTGATTGATGCTTTACTGACTGCAGCTCTTGACCAAGTTGATCTCTCTGTTATGTAAATGGTCCAACAGCTTGGATGGCCAGCTACCTAGCTGGCAACCGCTGCGACCTTTATGTACCTGAGAGCTAATGCATTGGTTGAGCTAAGGTGATCGGTTGGAATCTGGTGACATGCTTACTTGAGAACACAGAGACACACATTAGAGGCAATGAGGATATGCTGAGCACCCGTGCATGTAATTTTTGTGTGTTTTTAGGTGATTGATGCTTTACTGACCGCAGCTCTTGACCAAGTTGATCTCTCTGTTATGTAAATGGTCCAACAGCTTGGATGGCCAGCTACCTAGCTGGCAACCGCTGCGACTTTATGTACGTGAGAGCTAATGCATTGGTTGAGCTAAGGTGATCGGTTGGAATCTGGTGACATGCATACTTGAGAACACAGAGACACACATTAGAGGCAATGAGGATATGCTGCTGAGCACCCGTGCATGTAAATTTTGTTTGTTTGAAGGTGATTGATGCGTTACTGACCGCACTTCTTGACTAAGTTGATCTCTCTGTTATGTAAATGGCCCAACAGCTTGGATGGCCAGCTACCTAGCTGGCAACCGCTGTGACCTTTATGTACCTGAGAGCCAATGCATTGGTTGAGCTAAAGTGATCGGTTGGAATCTGGTGACATGCATACTTGAGAACACACACACACATTAGAGGCAATGAGGATATGCTGAGCACCCGTGCATGTAATTTTTGTGTGTTTGGAAGTGATTGATGCTTTACTGACCGCACATCTTGACCAACTTGATGTCTCTGTTATGTAAATGGCCCTACAGCTTGGATGGCCAGCTACCTAGCTGGCAACCGCTGCGACCTTTATGTACCTGAGAGCCAATGCATTGGTTGAGCTATGGTGATCGGTTGGAATCTGGTGACATGCATACTTTAGAACACACGCACACACATTAGAGGCGATGAGGATATGCTGAGCACCAGTGCATGTAATTTTGTGTGTTTGGAGGTGATTGATGCTTTACTGACCGAACCTCTTGACCAAGTCGATCTCTCTGTTACGTAAGTGGCCCAACAGCTTGGATGGCCAGCTACCTAGCTGGCAACCGCTGCGACCTTTATGTACCTGAGAGCTAATGCATTGGTTGAACTATGGTGATTGGTTGGAATTAGGTGACATGCATACTTTAGAACACACTCACACATTAGAGACAATGAGGATATGCTGAGCACCAGTGCGTGTAATTTTTTGTTTGTTTGGAGGTGATTGATTCTTTACTGACAGCACCTCTTGACCAAGTTGATCTCTTTGTTATGTAAATGGCACAACAACTTGGATGGCCAGCTACCTAGCTGGCAACCGGTTTACGTACCTAAGAGCCAATGCATTGGTTGAGCTCTGGTGAATGGTTGGAATTTGATGACATCACTGACATGCATACTTGAGAATACACACACACATTAGAGGCGATGAGGATATACTGAGCAAAAGTGCATGTAATTTTGTGTTTGGAGGTGATTGATTCTTTACTGACCACACCGCTTCACCAAGTTGATCTATTTGTTATGTAAATGGCCCAACAGCTTGGAGAGCCAATGGC
Organism: Dioscorea alata; assembly: GCA_020875875.1. Classification (NCBI taxonomy): domain Eukaryota; kingdom Viridiplantae; phylum Streptophyta; class Magnoliopsida; order Dioscoreales; family Dioscoreaceae; genus Dioscorea; species Dioscorea alata. The sequence continues at coordinate 21,640,137 of CM037015.1, read as the reverse complement.
ATTGGTTGGGCTAAGGTGATCGGTTGGAATCTGGTGACATGCATACTTGTTGAGAAAACACGCACACACATTAGAGGCGATGAGGATATGCTGAGCACCCGTGCATGTAAATTTTGTTTGTTTGGATGTGATTGATGCTTTACTGACCGCACTTCTTGACCAAGTTGATCTCTCTGTTATGTAAATGGCCCAACAGCTTTGATGGCCAGCTACTTAGCTGGCGACCGCTGCGACCTTTATGTACCTGAGAGCCAATGCATTGGTTGAGCTAAGGTGATCGGTTGGAATCTGGTGACATGCATACTTGAGAAAACACGCACACACATTAGAGGCGATGAGGATATGCTGAGCACCCGTGCATGTAATTTTTGTTTGTTTGGAAGTGATTGATGCTTTACTGACCACACATCTTGACCAAGTTAATGTCTCTGTTATGTAAATGGCCCTACTGCTTGGATGGCCAGCTACCTAGCTGGCAACCGCTGCGACCTTTATGTACCTGAGAGCCAATGCATTGGTTGAGCTAAGGTGATCGGTTGGAATCTGGTGAGATGCATACTTGAGAAAACACGCACACACATTAGAGGCGATGAGGATATGCTGCGCACCCGTGCATGTAATTTTTGTTTGTTTGGAAGTGATTGATGCTTTACTGACCTCACCTCTTGACCAAGTTGATCTCTATGTAATGTAAATGGCGCAACAGCTTGGATGGCCAGCTACTTAGCTGGCAACCGCTGTGACCTTTACGTACCTGAGAGCTAATGCATTGGTTGAGACACACACATTAGAGACGATGAGGATATGCTGAGCACCAGTGCATGTAATTTTTGTTTGTTTGGAGGTGATTGATGCTTTACTGACCGCACCTCTTGACCAAGTTGATCTCTATGTTATGTAAATGGCGCAACTGCTTGGATGGCCAGCTACCTAGCTGGCAACCGCTGTGACCTTTACGTACCTGAGAGCTAATGCATTGGTTGAGCTATGGTGATTGGTTGGAATCAGGTGGCATGCATACTTGAGAACACACACATTAGAGACGATGAGGATATGCTGAGCCCTAGTGCATGTAATTTTTGTTTGTTTGGAGGTGATTGATGCTTTACTGACCGCACCTCTTGACCAAGTTGATCTCTTTGTTATGTAAATGGCGCAACAGCTTGGATGGCCAGCTACCTAGCTGGCAACCGCTGCGACCTTTACGTATCTGAGAACCAATGCATTGGTTAAGCTATGGTGATTGGTTAGAATTTGCTGACATCACTGACATGCGTACTTGAGAACACACACGTTAGAGGCGATGAGGATATACTGAGCAAAAGTGCATGTAATTTTGTGTGTTTGGAGGTGATTGATTCTTTACTGACCACACCTGTTGACCAAGTTGATCTCTCTGTTATGTAAATGGCCCAACCGCTTGGATGGCCGGCTACCTAGCATTGGTTGGAATCAAATGACTTGCAGAAGGCAAATCTGAGCCTTGTTTTATTTTTGTTGCAAGTATTTGTGACTACTATTTTTCCAAAAGAGGCACTGGTTTTTTATTTTTTTCAAAATATGTTTGGAAGATTTAATAGTGGACTGTGTTTGGCTCATTGGCTTTCTTTTTATTTTTTTATTTTTTTGGGTACTTGTTTGTGCATTTTTTTCTATACTTTTTATTGTTGGTGAAATTTTTTTACAGTTTTACTTGCTGCCCCTGGTAATCATGAATGTTTAGCCATATGGCAAATGAGTGTATTAATAAGCTATGATATAATGTTTTAACCGTAAACAATATGTTGTGCAGATTACTAAAAAGTTTGGATAAGATACCTGGAGTTATAGATTTATATTCGTATTTAATAACTTGGCCGATTTGGGACTATTAGTCACTCTATTAATTGAGGTCATGATCAACTTCAAACTTTGCATGTAAATCTGGACTTGGCCCCCATCAATGGCTTTGATTGTTTGTTTGATGCTCTAATTTTCTCTGTGATTCAGATATTCTTCATAAAATGATGGAAATGATGAAGCAGTTTGGATGGCAAGCTGCTAATCTGCAGTCTGCTGGCAACCACTGCATCATTATATTACTGCAGATGTTTAGGTTGGTTAGTCTGGCTGGATAACTTTGTGCTTGGTAGAGGTATGTTGGTTAAGGAGGCCTACACTATGATGCCATCATTCTTTGAAATAGTTGCAAACTGCAGGTTAGTTTGTGCTTGCTGAAAAAAATTGGCTATGAAGTGTGGGACAAAACAGTTTTGTTCTTTCCATGTGGTTTAGAACTTTTTCCTCCATCCGGCGATGATGATGTGAATCACCTTGTGTTCTTTGTGTGGTTGAAGGTGTAGCCACTAGCGATGTATACATCATCTCTCTGTGTGATGGTAATGGCAGGCTTGCTTGGAATGCTAGCTATCTTGCAGGCAACCTAGGGAACTATTCCATTTAAGTTGATGTCTTCTTATACTATAACCCTTCATTTGAAAAGCCTCCGTTTTATGAGAGTATCTTCCAATCGTCTTGCAGGCAACCTAGGGAACTATTCCATTTAAGTTGATGTCTTCTTATAGTATAACCCTTCATTTGAAAAGCCTCCGTTTTATGAGAGTATCTTCCAATCGTCTTTGGATATGTCTCTTTCTTTTTAATTGTTTCTCTAACATTCTTATGTTATTAGATATTCAGATTCTTAATTGCCTTTGTTTTTTTGTTTTGTTTTGTTTTTTTTAATTATTATGTCACCTCGGCCATGCAATGTGAAGGAGTCGAGTTCTTGAGCTCCTGGAAGTAAGCCAAATATCTTATTGCCTGATTATTGGTTGGGGACTCCTTAATTGCTTTTTCGTTTTTGCTTATTTAAAAACTGACCAACGAACTCCTGGCATAATCTGGCATAATAATTATGCTTGATCCTCATCTGCCTTGCGTTAGGTAAGCCACCATTTCATCTCTCTCTCGTCTTTATTGTTGGGATAAAGAAAATTCCTTGAGTGTTCGTGGATGTTGTGGTGAACAACCCTGTGCTATGTATGCGTATGGCGGGGCAGGTAATTATGACCTGCAGCCATATGTTGCTAAGAGATTTCTGTATGCTTGGTCTTCATCATCTTCTTGTTCTTCTTGTTTTCATTCTATCTTTCTTCATTATAATGACCAGCATATGGCTTATGTTGAAGGGTGGTTCTGAGCTTCGCAATTTCTTTCAAATTGGCAACCTTGTGTTTTTTTAATACTCAATGTCAACAAACGACCTTTTGGGGTGATGCATAGACAGAGTTACTATTTTAACACCTTTATTCTCACTGCGTGTGCGTGTGAGTTGAGGTTTGGATTTGCCTCCTTGGCTAGACATGAATACTCTGTACAAGGGACCCGGTGTTAATAGACCAATAGGTAATGGGATGGAGTGATTCTTGTTTTTTCTAAAACTGTGCTCTTTCTGGATTGAATGAAGCATATTCTATTGTTCCAGAAGCCTTCTATAGGACTTAAATATGTTTACATCCTTGTGTCCTAGAGACTCTAATGAACAACCCAATGCCAATTATGGCGGGGCGGGTTGTGTTGACCTACAGCCATGTTGATGAGAGATTTCAGTATGTTGGCACTTCTTTTTCTTCTTCTTGAACAACCCTATGCCAATTATGGCGCTGCGGGTTGTGTTGACCTACAGCCATGTTGATGAGAGATTTCAGTATGTTGGCACTTCTTCTTCTTCTTTTATATCCTTTGTGATAATGACCAATGTCTGATATTGAAGGGTGGTTCTGAGAATTACAATTCCTTCTTCTTCTTCTATATACTTTGTGATAATGACCAATGTCAGATATTGAAATGTAGTTCTGAGCATTACAATTCCTTCCATATTTACATCTTCTAAAGTTCAGATTATTTTTTGGCTTGATGAATCTTATCATATCCTTTGCGATAATGACCAATGTATGATATTGAACAACTAACTCCTTATCGCTTGATTATTGGTTGGGGATTTCTTAATTGCTTTTCATTTTTGCTTATTTAAAAACAGAACAACTAACTCCTGGCATAATGTGGATGCTGTGGTGAACAACCCTGTGCTATGTATGTGTATGGCGGGGCAGGTAATTATGACCTGCAGCCATATGTTGCTAAGAATTTTCTGTATGCTTGGTCTTCATCATCTTCTTGTTCTTCTTGGTTTCATTCTATCTTTCTTCATTATAATGACCAGCATAAGGCTGATGTTGAAGGGTTGTTCTGGGCATTACAATTCCTTCCATATTTACATCTTCTAAAGTTCAGATTATTTTTTGGCTTGATGAATCTTATCATATCCTTTGTGATAATGACCAATGTCTAATATTGAAGTGTGGTTCTGAGCATTACAATTGCTTCCATATTTACATCTTCTAAATTTCAGATTATTTTTTGGCTTGATGAATCTTGTTTTTTATAAGAAGGATGGTTCTGGGCCTTACAGTTACTTCCATATTTTTTACATCTTCTGAAGTTCAGATTATTTTTTGGCTGTATGTATCTTTTTTTTTATAAGATGGGTGGTTATGAGCCTTGCTATTCCTTCCATATTTACATCTTCTCAAGTTCAAACTATATTTTGGCTTGTTGAAACTAGTTTTTGATAAAAATTAGTTGAGAAATTCGTAAGGTGAGAGCACGCACTTGTTGAGCTTGTGATTGCGCTCCATGCCCGTCCATGTTCTTGAATTCAATTAAATTAGAAGTGCTTGTTGCCAATTTGTAAAAAAAAAAAAAAAATCTACTAGCCCTCGGTCACTGTCAAATGCATACCTGAGAACACACACACTAGAGGTGATGAGGATATGCTAAGCACCTGCGCATGTACTGTTTGCATGTTTAGAGGTGATTGTTGCTTCACTGACCGCACTTCTTGACCAAGTTAATCTCTTTGTTATGTAAATGGCCCAACAGTTTGGATGGCCAGCTAGGCCATCTACCTAGCTGGCAACCGCTGTAACCTTTACATACTTGATTTGATTTGTTTTTGAAAATGTTGCCCGGTGTCTGGTCTACTTTGTCATTTTGAAAATATTTGATATTTGGCTACTAATGTAGCACCTGCAATTACTATGAAGGTATTAATTTGTGAGGCATTTTTGCATGTTTAAGTAAAATGCAAACAAAATTGCACTATGGTAAAGATTTAAGCTGATAGTATTAGGCACCAAGGTTTTATATTCAAATATGTTTGCTAATCCAACACACTATCGATGGACAACACTCAGCCAACCAGTCAGTTTCATGCAATCTGTTTGCTGTTCAGATTTAATATTAGATAAAAATGTTATTTGCTTACTAATGTTTTTGAAAATGTGAGTCTGAATTTCCTGATGGATTGTAGCTTGGATGGATGTGTTGCCTGTTATATTTGACTAGATTTTTTAAATGACTATCTAGTCAAAATTATCTTTTTTTTTTATAGGGCCACTTTGTCAGTTGAATTTCTCCATCCGGCTTCATTTAGTTTAAATTAATGACGAAGAGACCTCGAAAGACGGCTTTTATGTAACTATTTGTTGGTTTTTTGTCATTTTGGCACTAAGTCTGGTTTTGAACCAGAATAAATGGTCATAGGTTATATGTAATTTTATGGTTTACTGACCGATAGTGGAGAATTGAGCAGCCTGGTAGACAATACCTTTACTGAATAGTTAATTTTTTGTTTTGCTTTGATTTGTAGAAGTTTTTTCACATAATTATGAGTCTGTACACGTTCAACTTTTAAATTTCATCTTGATTTTAAATAAATTCAGTAATGTTAATGGTTAAAATCTGGAATATATATCATGATTTTATTTTGAATTTAGGTTGAAAATAATATGGGTTCAGCCACTTAGCTAGCAACCACTGCACCCTTTCCATTTTTGAGAGACAGTAATGGGTTCAGCTGTGGTACTTGGTTGGAATCAGATGACCTGCAGAAGGCGAATCTGAGCCTTGTTTTTGCCTTCATTGTTTTCTTTTCTGAATCTTCAGTCAGGATTTAATTTTGACTTGTGTTTGACTTGTGTTGGGTACTGCTTTCAGTTTTTGAGCACTTGATACTGTGTTTGAAGATTTTTTTTTTCTTCTTTACTATTGTGAAATTTGACAAAATTATTTGTGGCCCTTATTGGACATGTATGTTGCATTTGATGCCTGTTTATTGTTAAAACACTTTGGGATGGTACCTTGTAAGCTGAGCTAGTGTGCTCTCTGAGTTGAGAAGCACTGGGGCATTTGTTTTTCCCCACTTGCAATGGCGAGCGTGGCAAAGCTTCCTTTAAATTTCTTTGTCCAGGAGATTATGGGAAAGGGTAGTGTGATGTGCAAAGCAATGAAAGGATATTGATGAAAATACAACCCTTCAGGCAATATCAAAGAAATGTTAAAGTCATATGTCATGTTGTCGGGCTATGGATGAAAATACAACCCTTTATGCTGAGCACCAATGCATGTAATTTTTGTGTGTTTGGAGGTGATTGATGCTTACTGAACGCAACTCTTGACCAAGTTGATCTCTCCGTTATGCAAATGGCCACCAACAGCTTGGATGGCCAGCTACCTAGGTGGCAACTGCTGCGACCTTTACGTACTTGAGAACCAATGCATTGGTTGAGCTATGGTGATTGGGTGGAGTCAGATAACATGCATACTTGAGAACACACATACACACATTAGACGCGTTAAGGATATGCTGAGCACCAGTGCATGTAATTTTTGTGTGTTTGGAGGTGATTGATACTTTACTGACCGCAGCTCTTGACCTAGCTGATCTCTCTGTTATGTAAATGGCCCAACAGCTTGGACGGCCAGCTACCTAGCTTGCAACCGCTGCGACCTTTACATACCTGAGAGCTTATGCATTGGTTGAGCTATGGTGCTTGGTTGGAATCAGGTGACATGCATACTTGTGAACACACACATTAGAGGCGTTGAGGATATACTGAGCACCAGTGCATGTAATTTTTGTGTGTTTGGAGGTTATTGATGCTTTACTGATTGTAGCTCTTGACCAAGTTGATCTCTCTGTTATGTAAATAGCCCAATAGCTTGGATGGCCAGCTACCTAGCTGGCAACCGCTGCGACCTTTATGTACCTGAGAGCATATGCATTGGTTGAGCTATGGTGATTGGTTGGAATCAGGTGACATGCATACTTGAGAACACACGCACGCACACATTAGAGGCGTTGAGGATATGCTGTGCACCAGTGCATGTAATTTTTGTGTGTTTGGAGGTGATTAATGCTTTACTGACCGCAACTCCTGACCGAGTTGATCTCTCTGTTATGTAAATGGCCCAACAGCTTGGACGGCCAGCTACCTAGCTGGCAACCACTGCGACCTTTACGTACCTGAGAGCCTATGCATTGGTTGAGCTATGGTGATTGGTTGGAATCATGTGACATGCATACTGGAGAACGCACACACACACTAGAGGTGTTGAGGATATGCTGAGCACTAGTGCATGTAATTTTTGGGTGTTTGGAAGTGATTGATGCTTTACTGACCGCAGCTCTTGACCAAGTTGATCTCTCTGCTATGTAAATGGCCCAACAGCTTGGATTGCCAGCTACCTAGCTGGCAACCGCTGCGACCTTTATGTACCTGAGAGCCAATGCATTGGTTGAGCTATGGTGATCGGTTGGAATCAGATGACTTGCAAATGGCAAATCTGACCCTTGTTTTATTTTTGTTGCAAGTATTTGTGACTGCTATTTTTCCAAAAGTGCTACTGGTTTTTTTTTTTTTAAAATATGTTCGCAATATTTAATAGAGGTCTGTGTTTGGCTCATTGCCTTTCTTATTATTATTATTATGGGAACTTGTTTGAGCAGTTTTTTTTTAATACTTTTTACTGTTGGTGAAAAAAAAATTTTCAGTATTACTTGCTGCTCCTGGTAATCATGAATGCTTAGCCATATGTCAAATGAATGTACTAATAAGCTATGATATAATGTTTTAACCGTACACAATATGTTGTGCGGATTACTAAAAAGTTTGGATAAGATACCTTGAGTTATACATTCATATTCGTATTTAATGACTTGGCTGATTCGGGACTATTAGCCGCTCTATTAATTGTGGTCATGATCAACTTCAAACTTTGCATGTATATCTAGTTTGAAGTGATCAACTTGGCCCCCATCAATGGCTTTGTTTGTTTGTTTGTTTGATGCTCTAATTTTCTGTGATTCATTAGCTGGTTCAGATATTCTTCGTTAAATGATGGAAATGATGAAGCAGTTTGGTTGGCCAGCTGCTAATCTGTAGTCTGCTGCAACCACTGCATCATTACATTACTGTAGATGTATCGGTTGGATATTCTGGCTGGATAACTTTGTGCTTGGAAGAGGCATGTTGGTTAAGGAGGCCTAAAGTATGATGCCGTCCTTCTTTTGAAATAGTTGCATACTGCTGGTTAGTTTGTGCTTGCTAAAAAAATTTGGCTATGAAGTGCGGGACAAAACTGTTTTCTCTTTCCAAGTGGGTTAGAACTTTGTCCTCGTGCTGGCGATGATGATATGAATCACCTTGTGATCTTTGTGTGGTTGAAGGTGTATCCGCTAGCCCATGTATACATCATTTCTCTGTGTGATGGTAATGGCAAGCTTGCTTCGAATGCTAGCTATCTTGCAGGAAACCCAGGGAACTATTCCATATAGGTCGATATCTTCTTATTCTATAACCCTTCATCTGAAAAGCCTCTGTTTTTCTTATGACTGATGAGAGTATCTTCCAATCATATGTGGATATGTCTCTTCCATTTTAATTGTTTCTCTAACATTCTTATGTTATTAGATTCTTAATTGCCTTTGTTTTTTGTTTTGTTTTATTTATTTTTTATTATTATGTCACCTCGGCCCGGTCGTGCAGTGAGGAGTCAAATTCTTGAGCTCCTGCATGGAAGTCAAATGTCTTATTGCTTGGCTATTGGTGCGGGGACTTATTAATTGCTTTTCGTTTTTGCTTATTTAAAAACCGAACAACTAACTCCTCGCATTATAATTATGCTTGATCCTCATCTGCCTCGTTTCAGGTAAGCCACAACTGCATCTTTCTCTCTCTTTCTCTCTCGTTTTTAGTTGGGATGAATAAAATTTCTTGAGTATTCGTGGATGCTCTGGTGAACAACCCTGTGCTATTTATGCGTTTGGCAGGGCAGGTTATAATGACCTGCAGCCATATGTTGCTAAGAGATGTCAGTATGCTTGGTCTTCATCATCTTCTTGTTTTTCTCGTTTTCATTCTATCTTTCTTCATTATAATGACCAGCATATGGCTTGATGTTGAAGGATGGTTCTGAGCTTCTCAATTCCTTTCAAATTGGTGACCTTTTTTTTCTTTTTATACTCAATGTGAACTAACCACCTGTTGGGGTGATGCATAGACTGAGTTACTATTTTAACACCTTTATTCTCATTGCGTGTGAGTTGAGGTTTGGATTTGCCTCCATGGCTAGACATGAATACTCTGTACAGGGGACCTGGTGTTAATAAATTAATAGGTAATGGGATGGAGTGATTCTTTTTATTTCTGTAACTGTGCTTTTTCTGGATTGAATGAAGCATATTCTATTGTTCCAGAAGCCTTCTGTAGGGCTTAAATATGTTTGCATCCTTGTGTCCTAGAGACTCATGAACAACCCTATGCCAATTATGGCGGGGCGGGTTGTGTTGACCTACAGCCATGTTGATGAGAGATTTCAGTATGTTGGCACTTCATTTTCATTTTCTTCTTCTTCTTCTTCTTTTTCTATATCCTTTGTGATAATGACGAATGTCTGATATTGAAGGGTTGTTCTGAGCATTACAATTCCTTCCATATTTACATCTTCTAAAGTTCAGATTATTTTTTGGCTTGATGAATCTTGTTTTTGATAAGAAGGGCGGTTCTGAGCCTTACAATTCCTTCCATATTTTTTACATTTTCTGAAGTTCCGTTTATTTTTTAGCTGGGTGTATCTTGTTTTTTATAAGATAGGTGGTTCTGAGCCTTACTATTCCTTCCATATTTACATCTTCTAAAGTTCAGACTATATTTTGGCTTGTTGAAACTTGTTTTTGACAAAAATTAGTTGAGAAATTTGTAAGGTGAGAGCACTTACTTGTTGAGCTAGCGATTGCGCTCCATGCCCGTCCATGTTCTTGAATTCAGTTAAATTAGAAGTGCTTGTCGCCAAATTGGAAAAAAAAAATAATAATCTGCTAGCCCTTGGTCACTGTCACATGCATACTTAAGAACACACACACTAGAGGTGATGAGGATATGCTAAGCACCTGTGCATGTAATTTTTGCATGTTTAGAGGTGATTGTTGCTTTACTAACCGCACCTCTTGACCAAGTTAATCTCTTTGTTATGTAAATTTCCCAACAGTTTGGATGGCCAGCTAGGCCATCTACCTAGCTGGCAACCGCTGTAACCTTTACGTACGTGAAAGCCAATGCATTGGTTGAGTTATGGTAATTGGTTGGAATCAGGTGACTTGAAGAAGGTGAATCTGAGCATTGTTTTATTTTTGTTGCAAGTATTTGTGACTTCCTTTTTTCCAAAAGAGGCACTGGTTTTCTCTATGATTTTATTTGTGGGATCAGATATTCTTCTTAAATGATGGAAATGACGAAGCAGTTTGGATGGCCAGCTGCTAATCTGCAGTCTGCTGGCAACCACTGCATCATTATATTGCTGCAGATGTATTGGTTGGTTTTTCTGGCTGGTTAACTATGTGCTTGGAAGAGGTATGTTGGTTAAGGAGGCCTAAACTATGATGCCATCGTTCTTTGAAATAGTTGCAAACTGCGGGTTAGTTTTTGCTTGCTAAAAAAATTGGCTATGAAGTGTGGGGCAAAACAGTTTTGTTCTTTCCATGTGGTTTTAGAACTTTTTCCTTCATGCCGGTGATGGTTATATGAATCACCTTGTGATCTGTGTGGTTGAAGGTGTAGCCGCTAGCCGTGTATACATCATTTCTCTGTGTGATGGTAATGGCAAGCTTGCTTGGAATGCCAGCTATCTTGCAGGCAACCTGTGGAACTATTCCATTTCGTAGGGCTGGTGAATTTGTTGAGCCATGGTGTTTGGTTGAAATTTCATGACCAAACTGAAGGTGAATCTGAGCCTTGTTTTAATCTTTCAGTTGCACATGTGGTTCTATGTTGAAAATGTAACTGCTTTTGGTTTTTTTTTTCCTGTTTTCAAATCTGTTTCAAAAAATGTTCCTGGTTTCTGTCCTGTCTTTGCAGTATGATTTGATTTGTTTTTGAAAATGTTGCCCAGTGTCTGGTCTACTTTGTCATTTTGCTGTTATTTGATATTTGGCTACTAATGTAGCACCTGCAATTGCTATGAAGGTATTAATTTGTGAGGCATTTTCCATGTTTAAGTAAAATGCAAACAAAATTTCACTATGGTAAAGGTTTAAGCTGATAGTATTAGGCACCAAGGTTGTATATTCAAATATGTTTGCTAATCCAACAAACTATCAATGGACAACACTCAGCCAACCAGTCAGTTTCATGCAATCTGTTTGCTGTTCAGATTTAAATTAGATAAAAATGTTATTTGCTTACTAATGTTTTTGAAAATGTGAGTCTGAATTTCCTGATGGATTGTAGCTTGTATGGATGTGTTGCCTGTTATATATGACTAGATTTTTTAAATGACTATCTAGTCAAAATTATCTTGTGTTTTTTAAAGGGCCACTTTGTCAGTGGAATTTCTCCATCCGGCTTCATTTAGTTTAAATTAATGACGAAGAGACCTCAAAAGACGGCTTTTATGTAACTATTTGTTGGTTTTTTGTCATTTTGGCCCTAAGTCTGGTTTTGAACCAGAATAAATGGTCATAGGTTATATGTAATTTTATGGTTTACCTACCGATAGCGGAGAATTGAGCAGCCTGGTAGACAATACCTTTACTAAAGGGTTACTTGGTTGTTTTGCTTTGATTTGTGGAAGTTTTTTCACATAATATGAGTCTGTATACAGTCAGCTTTTAAATTTCATCTTGATTTTAAATAAGTTCAGTAATGTTAATGGATAAAATCTGGAATATATATCACGATTTTATTTTGAATTTAGGTTGAAAATAATATAGTTTAAAAATGATTTTACAGTGAAATTTATTATTATTACCGGAAGTTCATTTTAATTTTTTTAATAGCAAGTAAGTTTTTATAAAATTGGTTTAATTATTTTTTTAGTTCTAAAAATTATTTTTTCCTCCAAGTTAAGATGTACAAGAACGCTTCCCTCGGACCACAAGAGCAGGATGTCCCCATAGCTGTCGCTCTCTTTGTGGATCTTTTTAATTGCAAGCACTTGTGAGTTTTCCTGTTTGCTGGTAGAAAATCTTTGTGGTATGTTAGCTGAAGAGAAAACCTATTTAAAGTATCTCTCCCCTTTGCAGCATACATGGCTATGTTCCTGCATTGTTCTCTCTTTACTTTCTAGAGGCTGTGATGACTGTGTCCAGGGATTTATGGTTATTTTCTTGGTGCCCGCAATCAATTCATGGCATTTTGTTTAAGGGTTTAGGATTTAGGGTTTTTAAAGCTACATTCGAGCAATTATATTGCTGTCACATATGATTGTTGTTGTTGGTCTCCTTCATGGCAGGGCATTTATTTGCAGCCATTGGAGTTTGCATGGCAGAATTGCTGAAGTCTAAGCGTTATTCTGAGCCTCTAGTTTATTGGCAATTTCTACCACATAGATTTTGCCAAAACATGTTCTATTGTGGTAGAAGTCTTCTCTATGTGGCTTATTAACATGATTGAATTCTTGTTATTCTGGTCTTCTACGAGCTTTATGGTTGTTTTCTGGGACATTAAGTTGTTATGAGCAAACTGTAATTTGTTCTTTAGAGCTAGTTGAGCTTTCTTTGCGGGAACCATGCAAATAAGCTATTGGTATTTAGGTAATCTGTTATGAATGTTGATCCTTCCATTCAAAGCCTTTCTAATGCTAATCATCCTTTGGCAAATATGTCTGTGGCATCTTATTAGATTACAATAACCATGACAAGGTCTTTGTCCTAACTTCTTGATTACATGAATTTTTTACTTCCACCTCATTCTATCGAGAGCCAAAAGGTCAGATCGACCAAGATTAGACATATCATCTCATCTAGTTTTCTACCAAACACTTCTGGGTCGATATCTTCTTATTCTATAATCCTTCACTTGAAGGGACTCCGCTCTTCTTATGAGAGCATCTTCCAATCATCTGTGGATATACCTCTTCCTTTTAATTGTTTCTTTAACATTCTTATGTTATTAGATTCTTAATTGCTTTTGTTTTTTGATTTTGTTTTGTTTTTTATTATCATGTCGCCTCAACCATGTAGTGAGGAGTCGAACTATTAAGCTCCTGCATGGAAGACACATGTCTTATTGCTCAGTTGTTGGGGTGGTGACTTCTTAATTGCTTTCCTTTTTTGCTTATTTATACATTGTCTGATTTCAGAACATTACAACTAACTCCTGGCATAATAATCATGCTTGATCCTCACCTGCCTCGCGTCAGGTGAGCCACCACTGCATATCTCTCTCTCTCTCTCTTGCGTCTTTATTGCCGGGATAAATAAAATTCCTTGAGTGTCCGTAGATTCTGTGATGAACAACCCTGTGCTATGTATGCGTATGGCGGGGCAGGTAATTATGACCTGCTGCCATATGTTGCTAAGAGATTTCAGTATGCTTGGTCTTCATCATCTTCTTTTTCTTCTTCTTGTTCTTCTTATTTTCATTCTATCTTTCTTCATTATAATGACCAGCATATGGCTGATGTTGAAGGGTGGTTCTGAGCTTCTCAATTCCTTTCATATTGCCATCTTCTGTATCAGATTGTTTTTCGGCTTGATGAACCTTATTTTATAATAAATCAGCTGAGCTTGAGATTTGATTTTTTTGGGTGAGCCCTTTCACACCCGCCCACACACGCTAGAGGCAATGAGGATGATGCAAATCACCAGTCTGTAATTTTTTGTTTGTTTGAAGGTGAGTGATGATTTACTGACCAAACCTCTTGACCCAGATGGTCTCTCTATGAAAGCGGCTGAACGGTTTGGATGGCCAGCCACTTAGCTAGCAACCACCGCACCCTTTCCATTTTTGAGAGCCAGTAATGGGTTCAGCTGTGGTACTTGGTTGGAATCAGATGACCTGCAGAAGGCGAATCTGAGCCTTGTTTTTGCCTTTATTGTTTTCTTTTCAGAATCTTCAGTCAAGATTTAATTTTGACTTGTGTTTGACTTGTGTTGGGTACTGCTTTCAATTTTTGAGCATTTGATACTGTGTTTTAAGATTTTTTTTTTCTTCTTTACTATTGTGAAATTTGACAAAATTATTTGTTGCCTTTGCTTGTTATGAAAGTTTGGCCATGTTGCCAACAAACATGCGAACAAGCTCTGATATAATGTAAGGACGATTCATATAAGGTTGGTCTGATTCCTCCCAAAAATTTATGCTGGTATGATGGGAGACCCAGACTGATATTGATATTCATCTATAATATATTTACTGAAGTGGGTCTAGTAATTACTCTAATAATGTGAGGTATTTGCGAACTTCGCATGTTCTTGGTTCTGACATTCTTTCTAAAGTTACAGAATTGATAAAGCAGCTTTGATGGCCTGCTGCTAGTGTGCGGTCTGCTAGCGACCACTGTGTCATTATATGACAATGTTTTTATCTGTGGGGTATTTTGGTTGGATGATTTACTTATGCAATTTGGAGCCAATTGAAATTGTGCTGCAGGTGATGGAGCATCCTACTGTTAGTATTTAATAGTGACCATGTGCCCAGTGCTGGGTACAGGCATGTTGGCGATGGTAGCCTGACGCTTGATGCCTTCTTGCTTTTTAAGTACTCGCAAGCTCTTGTCCTGACCATTTATAATCCTCTCAGGGATTGTTTCAAACAGCTCATTTTGGTTTGCTTTGGATTGCAATCATGAATTTGACTAGAAAGTGTGGATAGTAAAGATTTTTGTTCTTTCCAAGTGGGTAAGAACTTTGCCTTCACTCAGGCGATGATGATAGAATTCACCTTTACATGTAATCTTTGCGATATTCATGGTGTATGATGGTATTCCAGGCATGCAGCAAACCATTTTCTGTGATGGTATTTGCCAGTTAGCTTGGATTCACAGCTATTGAGCTATTCTGTTTCAGAGAGCTGGTGAATTTGCTGAGCTATGGTATTTGGTTGGACTTCAATGACCAACTGAAGGTGAATCTGAGCCTTGCTTTAATGTTGTCATTTTCACATAAATTCTTCTTCTGAAAATTTGCCTATTTCTTTTGTACTTTTCTTCTATGTTTAAATTTGCTTTGGAGAATGTTTCTGGTGTCTGTTTCCCTTTTGTTGCATGCTTCAATTAGTTCTTTAAAATGGTCCTATTATCTAATATTTTTTTTTCTTTCTTTCTTTCTATCAAATTAATAGTTCCATAGTTCTTGTAATATTTCTTTTAATAGTTTTTCTAATAATGCACAAATTTGTCTCTATGCTTGAGTTCTAATTCTTAGGTGACAGATAATGAGTGTGTTGTTGGGGATAGGAATGCGGGCCTTATTGGACATGTATGTTGCATTTGATGCCTGTTTATTGTTAAAACACTTTGGGATGCTACCTTGTAAGCTGAGCTAGTGTGCTCTCTGAGTTGAGAAGCACTGGGGCATTTGTTTTTCCCCACTTGCAATGGCGAGCGGGGCAAAGCTTCCTTTAAATTTCTTTGTCCAGGAGATCATGGGAAAGGGTAGTGCGATGTGCAATGCAATGAAAGGATATTGATGGAAAATACAACCCTTCAAGCAATATCAAAGAAATGTTAAAGTCATATGTCACGTTCTCGGGCTATGGATGAAAATACAACCCTTTATGCTGAGCACCAATGCATGTAATTTGTGTGTTTGGAGGTGATTGATGCTTTACTGACCGCAGCTCTTGACCAAATTGATCTCTTTGCAACTCTTGACCAAGTTGATCTCTCTGTTATGTAAATGGCCCAACAGCTTGGATGGTCAGCTAGGTACCTAGCTGGCAACCGCTACGACCTTTACATACCTGAGAACCAATGCATTGGTTGAGCTATGGTGATTGGGTGGAGTCAAATAACATGCATACTTGAGAACACACACACACATTAGAGGCGTTGAGGATATGCTGAGCACTAGTGCATGTGATTTCTGTGTGTTTGGAGGTGATTGATGCTTTACTGACCGCAGCTCTTGACCGAGTTGATCTCTTTGTTATGTAAATGGCCCAACAGCTTGGACGGCCAGCTACCTAGCTGGCAACCGCTGCGACCTTTATGTACCTGAGAGCCTATGCATTGGTTGAGCTATGGTGATTGGTTGGAATCATGTGACATGCATACTTGAGAACACACACACATTAGAGGCGTTGAGGATATGCTGAGCACCAGTGCATGTAATTTTTGTGTGTTTGGAGGTGATTGATGCTTTACTGATTAGTTGATCTCTCTGTTATCTAAATGGCCCAACATCTTGGATGGCTAGCTACCTAGCTGGCAACCGCTGCGACCTTTACGTACCTGAGAGCATATGCATTGGTTGAGCTATGGTGATTGGTTGGAATCAGGTGACATGCATACTTGAGAACACACACACACATTAGAGGTGTTGAGGATATGCTGAGCACCAGTGCATGTAAATTTTGTGTGTTTGAAGGTGATTGATGCTTTACTAATCGCAAGTCTTGAGCAAGTTGATCTCTCTGTTATGTAAATGGCCTAACGGCTTGGATGGCCAGCTACTAAGCTAGCAACCGCTGCGACCTTTACGTACCTGAGAACCAATGCATTTGTTGAGCTATGGTGATTTGGTGGAGTCAGATAACATGCATACTTGAGAACACACACACACATTAGAGGCATTGAGGATATGCTGAGCACTAGTGCATGTAATTTTTGTGTGTTTGGAGGTGATTGATGGTTTACTGACCGTAGCTCTTGACCGAGTTGATCTCTCTGTTATATAAATGGCCCAACAGCTTGGACTGCCAGCTACCTAGCTGGCAACCGCTGCGACCTTTACGTGCCTGAGAGTCTATTCATTGGTTGAGCTATGGTGATTGGTTGGAATCAGGGGACATGCATACTTGAGAACACACATACATTAGAGGCGTTGAGGATATGCTGAGCACCAGTGCATGTAATTTTTGTGTGTTTGTAGGTGATTGAAGCTTTACTGACTGCAGCTCTTGACCAAGTTGATCTCTCTGTTATGTAATTGGCTCAACAGCTTGGATGGCCAGCTTCCTAGCTGCTAACCGCTGCGACCTTTATGTACCTGAGAGCCAATGCATTGGTTGAGCTGTGGTGATTGGTTGGAATCAGATGACTCGCAAAAGGCAAATCTGAGCCTTGTTTTATTTTTGTTGCAAGTATTTGTGACTACTATTTTTCCAAAAGAGGTACTGGTTTTGTTTTTCAAAAATATGTTCGCAATATTTAATAGCGGACTGTGTTTGGCTCATTGCCTTTATTATTATTATTATTTGGAAACTTGTTTGAGCAGTTTTTTTTTTTAATACTTTTTACTGTTGGTGAAAAAAAAAATTTCAGTATTACTTGCTGCCCCTGGTAATCATGAATGCTTAGCCATATGGCAAATGAATGTATTAATAAGCTATGATATAATGTTTTAATCGTACGCAATATGTTGTGTGGATTACTAAAAAGTTTGGATAAGATACCTTGAGTTATACATTCATATTCGTATTTAATGACTTGGCTGATTCGGGACTATTAGCCGCTCTATTAATTGAGGTCATGATCAACTTCAAACTTTGCATGTATATCTAGTTTGAAGTGATCAACTTGGCCCCCATCAATGGCTTTGTTTGTTTGTTTGTTTGATGCTCTGATTTTCTGTGATTTATTAGCTTGTTTAGATATTCTTCGTTAAATGATGGAAATGATGAAGCAGTTTGGATGGCCAGCTGCTAATCTGTAGTCTGCTGCAACCACTGCATCATTACATTACTGCAGATGTAGCGGTTAGTTATTCTGGCTGGATAACTTTGTGCTTGGAAGAGGCATGTTGGTTAAGGAGGCCTAAAGTATGATGCCGTCCTTCTTTTGAAATAGTTGCATACTGGCGGTTAGTTTGTGCTTGCTAAAAAAATTTGGCTATGAAGTGTGGGACAAAACAGTTCATATGGGTTAGAACTTTGTCCTCGTGCTGGCGATGATGATATGAATCACCTTGTGATCTTTGTGTGGTTGAAGGTGTATCTGCTAACCATGTATACATCTCTCTGTGTGATGGTAATGGCAAGCTTGCTTCGAATGCTAGCTATCTTGCAGGCAACCCAGGGAACTATTCCATATAGGTCGATATCTTCTTCTATAACCCTTCATCTGAAAAGCCTCTGTTCTTCTTATGACTTATGAGAGTATCTTCCAATCATCTGTGGATATATCTCTTCCATTTTAATTGTTTCTCTAACATTCTTATGTTATAAGATTCTTAATTGCCTTTGTTTTTTGTTTTGTTTTATTTATTTTTTATTATTATGTCACCTCGGCCATGCAGTGAGAAGGAGTCAAATTCTTGAGCTCTTGCATAGAAGTTGCATAGAAGTCAAATGTCTTATTGTTTGGCTATTGGTGCGGGGACTTCTTAATTGCTTTTCGTTTTTGCTTATTTAAAAATAGAACAACTAACTCATGGCATAATAATTATGCTTGATCCTCATCTGCCTCGCGTCAGATAAGCCACCACTGCGCCTCTCTCTCTCTCGTTTTTGGTTGGGTTGAATAAAATTTCTTGAGTGTTCGTGGATGCTCTGGTGAACAACCCTGTGCTATGTATGTGTTTGGCAGGGCAGGTTATTATGACCTGCAGCCATATGTTGCTAAGAGATATCAGTATGCTTGGTCTTCATCATCTTCTTGTTCATCTTGTTTTCATTCTATCTTTCTTCATTATAATGACCAGCATATGGCTTGATGTTGAAGGGTGGTTCTGAGCTTCTCAATTCCTTTCAAATTGGCAACCTTTTTTTCTTTTTATACTCGATGTGAACAAACCACCTGTTGGGCTGATGCATAGACAGAGTTACTATTTTAACACCTTTATTCTCATTGCGTGTGAGTTAAGGTTTGAATTTGCCTCCTTGGCGAGACATGAATACTCTGTACAGGGGACCTAGTGTTAATAAATTAATAGGTAACGGAATGGAGTGATTCTTGTTATTTTTATAATTGTGCTCTTTCTGAATTGAATGAAGCCTATTCTATTGTTCCAGAAGCCTTCTATAGGACTTATCCTTGTGTCCTAGAGACTCTGATGAACAACCCTATGCCAATTATGGTGGGGCGGTTGTGTTGACCTACAGCCATGTTGATGAGAGATTACAGTATGTTGGCACTTCTTGACCAAATTAATCTCTTTGTTATGTTGACCTACACACACTAGAGGTGATGAGGATATGCTAAGCATCTGTGCATGTAATTTTTGCATGTTTAGAGGTGATTGTTGCTTTACTGACCGCACCTCTTGACCAAGTTAATCTCTTTGTTATGTAAATGACCCAACAGTTTGGATGGCCAGCTAGGCCATCTACCTAGCTGGCAACCGCTGTAACCTTTACGTACTTGAGAGCCAATGCATTGGTTGAGCTATGGTAATTGGTTGGAATCAGGTGACTTGAAGAAGGTGAATCTGAGCATTGTTTTATTTTTGTTGCAAGTATTTGTAACTTCCTTTTTCCCAAAAGAGGCACTGGTTTTCTCTATGATTTTATTTGTGGGTTCAGATATTCTTCTTAAATGATGGAAATGACGAAGCAGTTTGGATGGCCAGCAGCTAATCTGCAGTCTGCTGGCAACCACTGCATCATTATATTACTGCAGATGTATTGGTTGGTTTTTCTGGCTGGTTAACTTTGTGCTTGGAAGAGGTATGTTGGTTAAGGAGGCCTAAACTATGATGCCGTCGTTCTTTGAAATAGATGCAAACTGCAGGTTAGTTTTTGCTTGCTAAAAAAATTGGCTATGAAGTGTGGGGCAAAACAGTTTTGTTCTTTCCATGTGGTTTTAGAACTTTTTCCTTCATGCCGGTGATGGTTATATGAATCACCTTGTGATCTGTGTGGTTGAAGGTGTAGACGCTAGCCGTGTATACATCATTTCTCTGTGTGATGGTAATGGCAAGCTTGCTTGGAATGCCAGCTATCTTGCAGGCAACCTGTGGAACTATTCCATTTCGTAGGGCTGGTGAATTTGTTGAGCCATGGTGTTTGGTTGAAATTTCATGACCAAACTGAAGGTGAATCTGAGCCTTGTTTTAATCTTTCAGTTGCACATGTGGTTCTATTTTGAAAATGTAACTGCTTTTGGTGTTTTTCCAGTTTTCAAATCTGTTTCAAAAAATGTTCCTGGTGTCTGGCCTGTCTTTGCAGTATAATTTGATTTGTTTTTGAAAATGTTGCCCAGTGTCTGGTCTACTTTGTCATTTTGCTGTTATTTGATATTTGGCTACTAATGTAGCACCTGCAATTGCTATGAAGGTATTAATTTGTAAGGCATTTTGCATGTTTAAGTAAAAGTAAAATCCAAACAAAATTTCACTATGGTAAAGGTTTAAGCTGATAATATTAGGCAACAAGGTTGTATATTCAAATGTGTTTGCTAATCCAACACACTATCGATGGACACACTCAGCCAACTAGTAAGTTTCATGCAATCTGTTTGCTGTTCAGATTTTATATTAGATAAAAATGTTATTTGCTTACAAATGTTTTTGAAAATGTCAGTCTGAATTGCCTAATAGGATTGTAGCTTGTATGGATGTGTTGCCTGTTATATATGACTAGATTTTTTAAATGGCTATCTAGTGAGAACTATCTTGGGTGTTTTAAAAGGCCACTTTGTCAGTTCAATTCTCCATCTGGCTTCGTTTAGTTTAAATTAATGATGAAGAGGCCTCGAAAGATAGTTTTTATGTAACTATTTGTTGGTTTTTTGTCATTTTGGTACTAAGCCTGGTTTTGAACGAGAATAAATGGTCATAGGTTATGTGTAATTTTATGGTTTACTGACCGATAGCAGAGAATTGAGCAGCCTGGTAGACAATACCTTTACTAAAGGGTTATTTGTTTGTTTTGCTTTAATTTGTAGAAGTTTTTTCACATAATTATGAGTCTGTATACAATCAACTTTTAAATTTCAACTTGATTTTAAGTAAATTCAGTAATGTTTAATGGCTAAAATCTGGAATATATATCACGATTTTATTTTGAATTTAGTTTGAAAATAATATAGTTTAAAATTGATATTACAGTGAAATATATTATTATTGCCAGAAATACCAATTTTTTTAATAGTAAGTTTTTATAAAATTGGTTTAATTATTTTTATAGTTTTAAAAGTTACTTTTTCCCCTAAGTTAAGATGTACAAGACCGCGAGAGCAAGGTGTCCCTATCTCTGTCGCTCTCTCTGTGGATCTTTTTAATTGCAAGCAATTGCGAGTTTCCCTGTTTGCTAGTAGAAAACCTATTTAAAGTATCTCTCCCATTTGCAGCATACGTGGCTATGTTCCTGCATTGTTCTCTCTTTACTTTCTTTGAGGCATCACAGGGATTTATGGTTATTTTATGGGTGTCCTCAATCAATTCTTGGCATTTTGTTTAAGGGTTTAGAATTTAGGGTTTTAAAAACTACATTCAAGCACTTATATTGCTTCAGAAGATCGAGACCCTCCCCTCCGAATGTTCAAATTCCACTTCGAAATGCCATAACATGCACAATTGGCCACCCGCACCAACTATCGTTAGACGACATCTTCCACCACCAATTTCTAAGGAGGGCCATATTGAGGGTCTGCAAGTCCAGAATCCCTCACCCTCCTAAGTCCCGTGGATGACAAATATTCTTCCAACCCACCAATTGACATTTGGGGTTATTGATGTCAGGCCCGGTCCATAGAAAATCTCTTCTTATATGATAAATGTCTTTTATGACCCAGCTCAGAAGTCTATAAATGGACATCCAGTAAGTAGGAATGGCTGATAACACAGAGTTCATCAGAATTAATCTACCCCCAATAGACAACTGGCGGGCTTTCCATGAGGTAAGATGCCCACAAATCTTAGCGATAAGAGTTTCCCAGTCAAGTTTATGTGGTCTTTTCTTGGAAATAGGGATCCCCAGATAGATGACCGAAAGACGACCAACTGCATAACAGAGGGTCTGCGCCTCAACCGAGCTTGGGAGTTGGTCTAACTGGGAAGAAAACAAACAGGTCTTAAAGAGATTAGTTTTCAGATCAGACATTCCTTCAAAAAGATAGAGCAACAGTTTGACAATACGGAGATCCTCCAACCCACTCGTAGTCAGAATGAGTAGGTCGTCTGCATGGTGTAAGTTGCATATACGTCCGTGATCACCCAGCAGGACCTCAACCAACACCCCAGAATTGATCGCATGTTTAAACATAGTCCCAAGCATGTTAATGACAATGGTGAAGAGCAAGGGAGAGAGGGGGTCCCGTTGTCGCAGACCACAGATATAGCGCACATACCCACACTGGGTGTCATTGAACAAAATGGTTGCCTTTGAGGAAAGCAGTAAAGTACGGATCCACCCGACCCACTACCTACCAAAGCCCCTTGCTTCCAACAAGTCAAAAAGAAACTCCCAATCCATAGAGTCGAAAGTTTTGTTGAAATCCACTTTGAGGATATGACCTGGCAGTCTGTTTGTGGAGACTAAACAACAGCTCCTCGGTCGTGACGATGTTATCAATAATACATCTACGCTGAATAAATGTAGCAAACATAAAACCTTGCTCAATCTTGTGGCAAGCAGTTTGGAAATGATCTTCAAAGTGGAGTTAATCAAACTGATAGGTCTAAAATCTGAAGTGGACTCTGGTACCTCAACCTTAGGGATGAGGGTAATGTAGGCACAGTTAAAACCTTTCCATGTTGGCACTACCACATCCCAAAAACGTTGGAAAAAATGGATAGGGAAACCATTCAGTCCCGGCGCTTTATCCACCCCTAACGCGAAGACTGCTTCCCTAATCTCCTTAACAGAGAACGAGGCCTCAAGGATGGACAAGTCCACAGGGCTTTGATTAAGAGAAGGTGCGGCCAATTAATCTGAAATCTGGAATCCAGCTAATGCCCGAAAAGAGCACAGGATCCTTAGGTCAAAGCACGGCCAATGTCCAGCGTATCGACCAACACAGAGCCCTCATGGGTAATGCTAGGAATGAAGTTCCTATTTCTTCGATCGTTGGCCACGGCGTGAAAAAAAGCTAGAATTAGCATCCCCCTCTTTGAGCCATTTGAGTCTGGAACGTTGCCTTCTTTACACCTCTTGTCTTCTAATCTGATCAAGCTCTAGTAAGAGAGATTGCTCTTTGGAGCAATCGTCCAAAGAGATGGGGCCAGATTCTTTACCAACATCAATGGCATCAAGGTCATTTAGGAAGGCAAGCTTTTTAAGTTTAATAGATCCAAAATAGGTTCGTGCCCAATGTTTGAGTCTCTTTTTAAAAAAAGCCATCTTCTTGGCCATGATGAAGGCCCCACACCCACATCCGGAGAAAACGTCTTCATTCCACCAATGGTGAATCAAATCATGAAAACCCTCGGCAGAGCATCAAGCCAGCTCGAAATGAAAGGTCCTGGGCTTGGAGGCATGCTCATCAACTTCAAGACGAATACGGACATGATCAAAACCGAGCCTAGGCAAACAAGTTTGGATACACCTAGAGAAGCGCAATCCCCAGTTGAAGTTAACCAGGAAACAGTCCAGTTTGACCCAAAACGGGTCAGATTGGCTATTGGTCCAAGTGAACCGCCTACCAACTGCGAGAGGTTCCAATAGAGAGGTCGTTCAGAAGGCAATTGGCATCTCTAATATCCTCCAGGCAGGGGGAGTCAGACAGTTTGTCATTTATGGAAAAAATAGCGTTGAAATCCCCGTAGATGACCCAAGGCAGATTCAACCCTGTGCCACTCCTACGGATCTCCTCCCAAAAGGCCTATTTGAGAGAACGAGCATTTGGGCCGTACATGGAGATACAAAGCCACCGCAAATTATCGCGTTTGTAGCAGAAGCTAACTGTTAAACAGAACTGCCCAGAAAAGATAACCTCTCCGGCAAGAAGAGAGCTATTCCAACCAATGATAATTCCCCCGGTCGACCTGTAAGCAAGCACACAAGTGTAACTATCCAGCTTTGGTCCCCCAACATCACGCCAGATCGCATTGGGGAGAATCGCCAATTTAGATTCTTGGAGACGGCAGATCTCCACACAATGTAGCAAAAGGAAATCCCTAACTAGAAAATGTTTGGCTGGTCTACCCAAACCCCTAACATTTCAGGGGACAATATTCATGACAACCTAAAATGACAGGCGGGCCTAGAATGTCTCCGCTGGCGGACCTGGAAGGTTACTACAAGTGGACCTAAGAGGTCTCTTGTAGATGACCCAGGGCAGATCCAACCCTATGCCACTCTTACGGATCTCCAACCAAAAGGCCTGTTTGAGAAAACGAGCATTTGGGTTGTACACGGAGGTACAAAGCCACCACAAATTATCGCGTTTGTAGCAGAAGCTAACTATTAAACATAACTGCCCAGAAAAGATAACCTCTCCGGCAAGAAGAGAGCTATTCCAACCAATGATAATTCACCCGGCTGACTCGCGAGTAGGCACACAAGCGTAACTATCCAGCTTTGGTCCCCCAACATCACGCCAAATCGCATTGGGGAGAATTGCCAATTTAGATTCTTGGAGACAGCAGATCTCCACACAATGTAGCAAAAGGAAATCCCTAACTAGAAAATATTTGGCTGGTCTACCTAGACCCCAGGAGACAATATTCATGACAACCTAAAAAGACAGGTGGACCTAGAAGGTTACTACAAGTGGACCTAAGAGGTCTCCGCCGACCCCCAAGCAGGGGCAGATCTGTTCTTTTCTAGCATACGAATATGTTCAATGCAAGCAAGCTTATAAGCACTAGAAACAAAAAAGTCAATACCATATGCAGGACAGTAACTAGCTATTTGCGTATTCGTCCAATCATTAATAAGGAGGGGGTTAGTAGAAGTACCTTCACGTAGCTCGTCGCAAGTGCCTTTCTTCTTGGCGGACCTGGGAGGTTCTGGAATGAAGCCCGTATCTTCAGTCCACCTGGAAGACGGCTTTTTCTGTCGTTCGCTCCTCCTTGCCCTGGTAGTAAGTGAAGGTTGATCATCAACAGTCTCTGATCCAAGACCAGGCAAGAGCGATCTGATGGTCATCTCAAATTCTGACTCAGATTCATTAGTCCCAAAATCCACTTCAGGGAGGTTACCTCCTGAAACCACGTCGCCTGAGGAGGTCTCTTTGTGAAGGTCATCAATAGTAGCATCAACGGTAGAAGAACTTTGGTCTGTCACATAACAACCCGGAGCAGTAACACCCTGGGTGGCCACGAGGGGTGCTGGACCAGGGGGCCTCTGCGGAATCATCGCAACAGATGGAACTAGAGACCACATGCCTGTAATGAACTGCCATCTGAACTCGCTAGGGGGGGTAACTGAGGGGGGGCATTGAGACCAGACCCAAATCAGCCCTGGAATCCCCAGGAACAGTTCATCGGATAAGACAAGGGTTGGAGCCACAACACTAGAATACCCCCCATTCGCAAATGGTCCCGAGCCAAGCAACAACGGATCCATCTCATGAGCCGTTGGCTTGGGCAGAGGCCCATCTAGATCAGGTCCTGGAATCCTCCAGAGCAGATGGGACTAACACTGGAATGGGCTGGCCCAACTCAAGGTGCCCAACAATCAGTTTCGGCCTAGAAGAAGAGCCCACATTGGCTTGGTCCAACTTGGGATGCCCAGCAGCCAGATTTGGCCCAGAAGAAACGCCCACATTAGCTTGAACCTGGACATCCTCCACTCTTGGGCTAAGACTCGTGGCATTGGCCGATTTTCTCAACTGTGGAGCCCAAAACAGTCCTACCCAATAAGCTAACCTTGGCAGCACGTGACGAGGAGCCGCCATCTCAGGTGTGGGAAACCTTGTTAACGCGTGCCAATGAGGGCTTAACAACATCGCCATGCTTACCCATTGAGAGAGAGACATGTGCCCCCTTCGGATATCCATGCAATGCATGGTCATGTACCGAAGGTTGCACCCATTCCGGCCAGTGACCGGCAGTCCGGCTTTGGGATCGCCTTGGCCCAACGGACCAAAGAAGCTTCCAATTGGTGTGTGTGTTTCCGCCTACGTGACCTGGGCACGCCATCATCACGGGTTGCAGGCGGCCCTCCCCTTCGCAGGAGATACACTCCACCGCGGTTAAAGGGCCTCCACCATCAAACTGGGAGTTCGGCGGTCGCGATTCCAACGAGGAAGAGACATGGGTATTCCTGGATGTTTTCATGATAGGGACCGGCCAGTCGACAAGAGTGACCGGAGTTTGATCATCCGAAGGTACCGGCAATACAAACCTTTCAAGATCCTGACGGAACAGTGGGAGTTCGCCCTTGTCTCCGGTGATGAGAACTTAGTAGCATTTCATCCCATAGCCCAGGTCAATCTCCACTGGAAGAATAACCTCCAGTCTCCGGCGAACAAGAACTGAAATAAAACTTTTGTTGGGCCGAGACACGTTCGACAGAGCAACGAGGTCCCCCACCGGCCTGAGAATATCTAAAATGACGCTTCGGCACCATCCATGCAGAGGCACGTTCCACATTATCATCCATTGGGCGACACCGGATGCTCTCCCCAGCGCACCAAGTTCTGCTGACCACGGAGAAATGGACAAAGAACACAGTCCCTACTTAGAAGACAGCTCGAAGACACCCAAAGAACTGACCGTCTTCACCTCCTCCTTCGAGCCCAAAGGAAGCAAATAGTTGTCATCATTCACCAGAGTTATAGGGCCCTTAAGGGGGATGTTCAGGATGTTCGGGATAGCGTCCTCTAGGACCTTCTCACTAATCTGGCCCGATCTTAGGGAAAGGATGGCGGCCGACTCAAGATCATCACGGATACCCTCAGCCTCCTGTGGGATCGGGATGAAGAGCTTCACCTGAGAGGAGGAAGGGTGACCTATGGCCCCCGAATTGGAACCCTGGGGTTTAGGAAGGGAATGACTGGCGAAGCTTCCATCTTCCGGAGAGATATGAGGCCTCACTCTGTTCTTCTTTCTACGGGGGCTCACTCGCGATTCTAGGGGGCAGTTAACCGCCACATGGCCGACACATTCACACTGGTGACACCCAACTTGATGCCGACAATCAGCAGTGGAATGGGAAGCACAAAAACACCTGCTGCACCTATCACTGTCAGAAACTGGCGACCTCGGTCCGTTGTTGCCCACCCACACTGAGCCGACGCCGGAACTGCCACAGGGACTAACACTCTTCCACTTCTTATGTTAGACAAGAGTCCAGGCAGTCTAACCTCTGAATTCATGTCTTTTGACACGGCTGAGTCGCTAAGCAACGCCGTGGATGCCTTTATGACGCAGCCTCCATACGAAGATGAACTAACTGCCTGGATGTAGGAGGTGTCCTAGCGTCGGAGCGCCTTCCTCACCCCCATTGCCTGCCGAGAAGAATCCCCTCCGCTGGAAGTACCGCGCGTGTTGTCGCCCAGAGGTCCTCGAGGAGCGACATTTCTTGAACTTCTTCTGCAACTCGTGTTTTTTGTGTCAGCTGATTGAAGGTCTGCTCGTATGAAGATGAAGTTGGAACTATAATTCCAGATTTGCTAGTTCTATATGTAGTTGTTATGTTTCAGTTTATTGTTTCTGTTTGGTGTCTAAAGTTTGGTTTTAATTTCTGGGTGTATTAGTTGTGAAGTTTTTGGAAGCTTGGTGTTTTTCTGAATTTGTTTTCATTCTCAGTATCTAGATACACTGTTCTTTCTCAAAAGTATAACATTCTGCATTGAAGACATGTCTTATGGCTCAGTTGTTTTGGTGGTGACTTCTTAATTGCTTTTTGTTTTTGCTTATTTGTACATTGTCTGATTTCAGAACATTACAACTAACTCCTGGCATAATAATTATGCTTGATCCTCATCTGTCTCGCATCAGGTGAGCCACCACTGCATCTCTCTCTCTCTTTCTCTCGAGTCTTTATTGTTGGGATAAATAAAATTCCTTGAGTGTCCGTAGATTCTGTGATGAATAACCCTGTGCTATGTATGCGTATGGCGGGGCAGGTAATTATGACCTGCAGCCATATGTTGCTAAGAGATTTCAGTATGCTTGGTCTTCATCATCTTCTTTTTCTTCTTCTTATTCTTCTTGTTTTCATTCTATCTTTCTTCATTATAATGACCGGCGTATGGCTGATGTTGAAGGGTGCTTCTGTGCTTCTCAATTCCTTTCATATTGCCATCCTCTGAAGTTCAGATTATTTTTTGGCTTGGTGAACCTTGTTTTATAATAAATCAGCTGAGCTTGAGCTTTGATTTTTTCGGGTGAGCCCTTTCGCACCCGCCCACACACGCTAGAGGCAATGAGGATGATGCAAATCACCAGTCTGTAATTTTTTGTTTGTTTGAAGGTGAGAGATGATTTGCTGACCAAACCTCTTGACCCAGATGGTCTCTGTATGAAAGCAGCTGAACAGTTTGGATGGCCAGCCACTTAGCTAGCAACCACTGCACCCTTTCCATTTTTGAGAGCCAGTAATGGGTTCAGCTGTGGTACTTGGTTGGAATCAGATGACCTGCAGAAGGCGAATCTGAGCCTTGTTTTTGCCTTCATTGTTTTCTTTTCAGAATCTTCAGTCAGGATTTATTTTTGACTTGTAATTGATTTGTGTTGGGTACTGCTTTCAGTTTTTGAGCACTTGATACTGTGTTTGAAGATTTTTTTTTTCCTTTACTATTGTGAAATTTGACAAAATTATTTGTTGCCTTTGCTTATTATGAAAGTTTGGCCATGTTGCCAACAAACATGTGAACAAGCTCTGATATAATGTTAGGACGATTCATATCAGGTTGGTCTGATTCCTCCCAAAAGTTTATGCTGGTATGATGGGAGACCAAGACTGATATTGATATTCATGTATAATAAATTTACCGAAGTTGGTCTAGTATTTATTTTAATAATGTGAGGTATTTTCGAACTTTGCATGTTCTTGGTTCAGACATTCTTTCTAAAGTTACAGAATTGATAAAGCAGCTTTGATGGCCTGCTGCTAATGTGCAGTCTGCTAGCAACCACTGTGTCATTACATGACAGTGTTTATATCTGTGTGGGTATTTTGGTTGGATGATTTACTGATGCAATTTGGAGCCTATTGAAATTGTGCCGCAGGTCATGGAGCATCCTACTGTTGGTATTTAATGGTGACCTTGTGCCCAGTGCCGGGTGCATGCATGTTGGTGATGGTAGCCTGACGCTTGATGCCTTCTTGCTTTTAAAGTACTCCCAAGCTCTTGTCCTGACCATTTATAATGCTCTCAGGGATTGTTTCAAACAGCTCATTTTGGTTTGCTTTGGATTTGCAATCATGAATTTGACTAGAAAGTGTGGATAGTGAAGAGTTTTGTTCCTTCCAAGTGGGAAAGAACTTTGCCTTCACTCGGGTGATGATGATACAATTCACCTTTACATGTAATCTTTCCGAGATTCATGGTGTATGATGGTATTCCAGGCATGCAGCAAACCATTTTTCTGTGATGGTATTGCCAGTTAGCTTGGATCAACAGCTATTGAGCTATTCTGTTTCAGAGAGCTGGTGAATTTGCTGAGCTATGGTATTTGGTTGGACTTCAATGACCAACTGAAGGTGAATCTGAGCCTTGTTTTGATGTTGTTATTCCCACAAATTCTTCTTAGGAAAATTTGCCTATTGTGTTTTATTTTTCTTCTATGTTTAAATCTGCTTTGGAGTGAGTTTCTGGTGTCTGTTTCCCTTTTGATGCATGCTTCAATTAGTTCTTTAAAAAAGTCCTATTATCTTACATTTCTTTTCTTTCTATATATCAAATTAATAGTTCCATAGTTCCTGTAATATTTCTTTTAATTATTAGTTTATTTAACCTGGGTATGTCATGAAGTAATAAAATTGACCAATGTCGATGATTTCATATTCGTATATTATTAAATAACTGATGTACCATTAATAGTTTTTCTAATAATGCACAAATTTGTCTCCATGCCTGAGTTCTAATTTTTTAGTGACAGATAATGAGGGTGTCGTTGGGGATAGGAATGTGGGCCTTATTGGACATGTATGTTGCATTTGATGTTTGTTTATTGTTAAAACACTATGGGATGCTAGCTTGTAAGCTAATCTACTGTGCTCTCTGAGTTTAGAAGTGTTGGGCCATTTGTTTTCCCCCACTTGCAATGGCGAGTGGGGCAAAGCTTCCTTTAAATTTCTTTGTCCAGGGATCATGGGAAAGGGTAGTGCGATGTGCAAAGCAATGAAAGGATATTGATGAAATTGGCCTCTAAATGAAGGAGCTATGAAATTGGCCTCTAAATGAAAATAGCATTGGAGTGTAGAAATGGCATTCAAGTTAAAAATCCCTACTCTAAGCTATTTTTTGCTGTTATTTTCTCCATAGTATTTATTGTGTTGGACTTGTGAGAGAGTGTTAAACTCTAGGAGTGCAAGTTAAATTAAACACCCTTCACAATTGAAGGGGATGTTGTGTGCATGCTGGAAAGAGGTTGTTGTTTGGTTTTGGTGCTAATGAAGAGGTTGTTGTTTGGTTTTGATAAAAAATTATGTCAGGAAGATCACTCCACTCACATACTTGTGTTATGTGTTGCATCTCGTTATTTTTAGTGAGCTAAGCTTTTATGGTTTAAAAATGGAGATTTTGTTATGGTTTTTTTTTCATAATATTGTAAATGTTAGAATTCATAGGATTAGATTTTGGTTCTCTCGGGCATTGTTTATTCAGACTATATTGTTAATTCAGACTGAACTAAAAGCAGTTTACCTTTATGTGTATTGTTTTAATTCAACTCTTAAATCTTACCTTTGCATGAACTTGAGAATTTTTCCTTTCATTTATCGAGGGCCCCTATTTCCCCGAAAATACTGCATGTACACCAGTGGCATTATTTGATTGATAAAGCTGTGAATTGCATTAATTCTTGGAATCATTTGACAATTTTTACAACTTGTTGGATGATTCTCATCAATAGTTCTCTCTATTCCCTCTTATCTTCTTTCATGCTATCTTGTTCATGATTCCACTTTGGGTGAGATATTTAAATTGGCTAGAAATTTCGCCTTGGGCAGGGGTAGTAATAGTGGTGGCTTCCATTTTATTTGTTGGAGCAATATTACATTCTTTAAAATTGACGGAAGTTTGGACATCAGAAACCTTTGGAGTGTTAAGGTTTTTTTTTTATGGCTAAGAATGTTTTTGCAAGTTTTAAACTATGATAGTTTACAAAGCATGGCATCCATATTTTAAATCATAACTATGGTGATTTTCAGGTCTGGACTAACAATTATCCTCCAAGAGCTACTAGGGCTTTTAGAATGCTTTGTAAAATGGCTAATAAAGTCAAGTCCAATTTGCGGATTAATGTTTGCAATCTTAATGGTGTAAGTAAGTCTTTAGAATTGGCCGTGGTGTTTTGATACTCCACCTGCTTTTAAATTCACTTTTGTGAACATGGATTACCTGCTAGGAAGGTAGTTGATTTTTTGCGTAATAATTGAATTGATTGTGAGAATTGGCTAACCTTTTGGGAGACCCATTTGGATTGGTATAGATTAGGAACTATAGTTTTTTATAATTTTTTTTCCCTAATCAATGGTTTTGGTTTTGAATCTATGTTGATGACAAACTCTCCTTTGTGATTTATAACCATTTTAATCAAAGTTGTGTTTTGGAAGAGGACAACTAGAGTGGTTGGCATATTCTTTTATCTGGAGACTGTTATATGGTCGAACTCCCATGTGGATGCAGTACAAATTGGAATGGGTTTTAAAGCTCTACACTATAGCAAAGAGTGTAAATCTATTAATTATAGAAATGCCACTCCATTATTAACGAACTTCTTTAAGACGCCACATTGTCATTGTTTTTAAACTAGTTTGTTAAATATTGTATACACTAAGGAATGTGCTAACATTGTCTACATCGACAGTATTACCGGTGATGGATTCTCAGCTGTTGTCACTTACCTCCGACTACCATGTTTCCAAAAGATCCGAATACAGATTATCTAATGACTTACATCCTATTCAGCTTATATTTCCTCAACTGGCAAAAATAGCTTGTACAAAAATTAACAGGTCATTGTTTGAAGATTGATCATTGCAAGATAGGATATAACCGGCAGGTGCCTTTCAACGCAACTGGTTTGGTTATCGTGGAGATACATGATGAGCGTATGGAACTGGGACACACATTGCAGGCTAAATTCCATTTCCCTATAGACTGCCCAATTGATCTACACTATTATTCATCTTCTTATTTTTCAGTGAATGATCTGATACCTTAGAGGGCATATTTTCCCGTTGAGGAATCCAATATTAAGATGGGTTCTTATTTCACGAAGATGAAGGGATTATTGAAACTATCAACTGCTCGTAAATCAAATTATGTGGCATTTCGAGGGCCTACAGTCAAGATTCATTCTCCGAAATACAAATTACAGAATATGGACTTCAAACAAGTCCCATACGATTCGATTTGTCAGGCCATATGCCGTAGCAATTCTTCCCTATCCACATTGAATCCTTTGTGTCTCTTACATGGTGAATCTTACAAGGATAGAGTGTTTAGCTTATGCGGACCCCTCGGAGATAACGGGTCCTAAGTGTCGAAGGATGTCGAGACAATCGGCCCATCAGTTTCTGATGTCGGGTCAAATACATCATGTGGACCTCGTACAAGCATCAGTATGAAACTGGTGCAGTTGGGAGTTCTTATAGGAAAATCTATTTGAGGCGCTGAATAAATTACAGGATAATTCTACGATTATTCTGCCACATAAACCCATCTAGATTATGTCATGCGCTGCGTGACCAGATTTAAATAATAAATGTATAATATAAATGTACTCGTATGTTGTATAATATGAATGTATTTGTATGTATTATGTAATGTACATGGGTCGTACACATCCAATAGTATACAATAAATTCCTTTTACTTAGATCTGTTTGGTAATTACATATTATTTATGTTTATTCGGTACTTGCTTCATATTAGAATTCGCACAAGACACATAATCAATACAAAGACCTCATTAATTAAATTAAACATTACCAAACTAGTACATATTTCTGTTTACACATAGCCCAACCTGGTATTTATTTCGATATGGACAGATGTCGTATGTATACCGTCTCATGTACAATATATTAATACTATATTTTTTAAAATATTTGTGTATTGTCATGTTTTTGTCTCTGTCTCATCTCATAACATTGACCATACTGGATACCACAATGACATTTTTATATAATGTCGAAGGTCTTCAATGTAAATAGCACCCGACCCGTTGACAATAATTTTCTTCTTACATATTAATGAGAACTTGGACCTAAGAGAAGACTTTAACAGCGCATTGGCTTTGTAATTATCATTCTCATCGAAAATGCCTTCAAATTTTGGAAGGGTTGTTCCGCGGGGCCTTCTATTTCTCACAGTAATACACCTACAACACCTTGAAGTACGTATGCTGGCTTCTCGTCCGTTATCATCATATTTTGCTCTGGTAATTTAAGAGCTTGGACACTACCAATTATATATAAGGATTTTAACATTATAACGGACTTCTCTCAATGATCTTCTTTCGTACTGAGTGATGGTAGACTTATATAATTTACAGATTTCTCCCCGGATCTGATGACAACCTTAATCTGTTATGTGATATACTTCATCTTCCAACGGGGTTGTTGTTTCTTCGGGATATACCTAATATTACTAAACCGCGGGTCTTGACGCCTGTATAGGCAGTTTGTCTGTATGCATATCTCCTCCTCTAATACATTGTATTGTACCTGAACATATTGTTTGAATATCTGTTCCTAAAACACATGTACATGTTAGGAATGCCATTTTCTGGTCGTATATTAAGAGAAGAAAGCCCATTTATATACATATACTTGATCACTATTTCCTGGTGTATATTGTAAGCTTCTGGCTATTGCATTTTAAAATATGTGTACCTACTAACCTATACTACGTATTTTATAGTTGGACACATACTTATACCTATCTCCAATCCTAAGTCAGGCTGTTCAACTGTTAGCATGTGGAATTGCTGCATCTACAGGGAAGATATGTCAGCTAACTAGATATTTCCCAGAAATCCATGTGGTGGGACCCACAACTACTATTGCAACACGAAAACTCCAAAGGTGGGAACTTTAATTCAAACCAACTAATACTGCGTCGCCAAGTGGATGTACAAATTAGGCGGCCATCTGTGGCCGCCCGTTCGTACATCCACGTGGCAACACAAGATTGATTGGTTTGAATTAAAGTTGTACCCAATTGTCCCCTTGTCTCTTGTACAGCCACGTGTCATGATCTGGAAAGGTATTCAAATTAAAGTACTAGTGGGCCCCACCCTTAATAGAAAATATAATTAAAATAAGGAGGGAATCATCTAGGTGGAGGACAAGACTCTTGTTTTATACCCAATGGGCCCCACTCGTTTGAATAAATTTGAAAACAAATTAAGGCCCTTATTATTGTAATTTCACGGTCCAAGAAACTTAAACTGGAAGAATTAATATTATATATACCCTCGAGGTGAAGTTGATGACCAGGTAAGATGGAAAAAGAAGAAATAATGGCCGTATACTTGTTGTTTCTCAAATACAGTCAAGCTGCTATCATTAAATGCTTGCTCTTATAGGCCAATAGGCTCCAGATTAATGGTTATGCATTTCATTTTGAATATATTGAATGTGATGCAACAGTTATTTATGCAATTGAAATTAATGCTTAGCTGTATGGGTATTACCCATATTTCATGAACATAAACTTTGGATGTGGTGAGTTCTTGCTCAAATGAAAAATGTACTTTGATATCTCTTGATGCTGTTTGTACTCAAGTTTGTGTTTGAAATTATCATCATTACTGCATTCATACCAAAGAATTTTGAAGGTTCTAGGACACAACAATAAGTCAGAGGTTGATGAAATTTTTGAAATTTTATTCCTACTTTTAGCAGATGTAAAGATGATGGAAGAGTTTTGAGGTTTGTATAATAATTGGTTCGCCTGAATGATATAGAACAACAAACATTTTTCAAGCTGAATTTGTTTATGGTCATGAAAGTATTTTCGTTTGATTTGTTGCAACTTTGATCCTTTGTCAGGGAAGTAGTTGGCTAAACAACATTGTTTTTTCCATTACAAGCTGCCTCAAAGATACTTGGAAGTTCTATTGTAATTATTATTTTTTGGCATGTCCAATTATGCATTTGGGCTTTATATGCCACCCATTTACTTTTATGGTTGATATGCTCATAGCACATCTATGACTGATCAATCTGTCATCTGAACTTCTTTTTACCTTGTTATTTCCTTTAAATTGCGGCTGTTGTTTGTCAGCTTGATTGGCTTAAATTACTACACACTTTTTGTTGGATCAGTAATATCTTGTGTTCATTGTTATGGCATATGGAAGTTCCTATTGTTCGTACATTACTTGTTATGTTGATTTTGACTTTTCAAAACATCTTTTGTTATCATTTAGTTGTTACAGATTTAACTTAATCACATAGGCATTGTTGTAATTAGAGGAGTAAATAATACAAGTAATTGGACAGTAACTAGTATGTGTATCTGGTTTGCCTGAAACTCGAGATCGTAATTTCATTAGATGTCAATCCTAGGCCTGGGTGGGTCGCAAATGCTGATATTCTTGTTTCACTTTGTTTACAAAATTAATGTTATGTTCCATTTGAGTTTTCTTTCGCACACCTTTAAATTATTCTCAATTGATTTTTGCTATGTTGGGTTGTTTAAACTATTGGAGCACCGCCCTTCCATTTATATGTTGCAGAATAAGTATTTAAATGACATTCATTGACAAAACCTCGGTTCAAGAGTAAGAAGCTAACATTAAGCTGGGAATTTTGGAATTTGTATCTGATTGAAAGTTCGATCCCTCTAACTATGTGATCATCAGGTAATTTAATACTATATCTAGTGTATAAATATATGCTCAATTTGATCCAAGAATCAACTCATTTATCATTTTAACATACACAAACTAAGATAAATGCTTCACAGTCAAAGGATCATGTTTTCTGAAATTATGTCTGTTCAACTTGATATTGATTCTGCTTAGTGTCATTATCTGTTGATTATTGTCACAGATTAATAGATTATGACCAAATACACATAATTGAATCTTTCTCATCTACCAACTTTGCATGAATCTTTCTTATTGACCAAGTGCACATGATTTAGCCTTTCTCTGAATTTTTTTTCTATCTAATCATATCAAGCCTAACATACTTTGAATTTATGGTCTATTTGTTGCTGAAGCTGTAAAACAAACAATTCAATCACTCTGTATTAGTTGGTATGTCAACATCCTCTCATATGGATGCCATCAAGACCATAACAAAACATGGGAAAGTAGCTGCAGTTAAGTAACCAAACCTAGAGGCTTATGATTAAGCAAGAGATTGAGATCATGCCATTTTCTTATTAGGAGGAATATTGTATACTTAAAATTGACTTTGACTCAAGTAGGGGGCATTTGTTTAATTAGGTTTGCTTGCAAGGCTTACCCTAGACCAAGTTTAGATTGCTTAAATAAAGTGCAAATTGAGGTTGAGAGCACGCTCTGCTACTCCTTTATATGTAACAAGACAAACTAACAGCCAGTAGAGATTGTATTGGAGATGGAGTTATGGAAACCTACCTTTTTTACAGTGATGCTGCTCATGGCTGTAGGAACAGGAGAAGGGCAACTGGTGGAGAACTTCTACAGCTTCACGTGTCCGAGTGTTGAAGCCATTGTTCGACAGGTTGTGACCAACAAGATAAG
The DNA here is from genome assembly GCA_020875875.1 of Dioscorea alata. Taxonomy (NCBI): domain Eukaryota; kingdom Viridiplantae; phylum Streptophyta; class Magnoliopsida; order Dioscoreales; family Dioscoreaceae; genus Dioscorea; species Dioscorea alata. Next base: position 21,603,132 of record CM037015.1, on the reverse strand, counting down.
CCAGACATTCGTCACCATTCCGGCGACTCTCAGGCTCTTCTTCCATGATTGTTTTGTTGAGGTAGTTGATGTGCCATGCTCTTCCTTCTATTCATGTGTTTCTGCCCATTGTTGCAAATTATGTCATAAAACTTAAGAAAATTCATTGTTTCTCTTCTTGTTTTCTTCAATCCAAAGACAAGTTTTTCTTTTGGTTTTGTTGCTCTTCATTCAACCAAAACAACAGAATAAGCAAATTTCCATCATGTTTGAGTTGCCTCAGTCCAAATAGAACCTTATGTTTTAAGAAAATGTTGAGTTGCTAGCTGTTGTCTAGGACAGCCAAATTACACTTTTGGGTGGCTCGTTTGTCCAGTAATTTTATGATATTCTTTTGGTCTTCATTATCTTACTATTTGAGTTCAGCTGGCATCCCAAGTTTTGAAGTCATTCTCATATGAAGCCATTGACTAACAAACTAAAATGGCTACAACATACATGCATGCCAAAGAGGATAATGTATTGTTTGATTAGTTTTATATCCTCAGTTGAACCTAAAAAAGAAGTTTTTTTTTAAATACGAAAAAAAAATATTGAAGATTTATGCATGATTTAAATAAATAAAAATAAAAATTATTAATGATGACTCAAAAAAAAAAGAGGAGGAAAAAATGACCTTTAAATGCAGGGTTGTGATGCATCAGTGATGATAGCATCACCAAACGGAGACGCGGAGAAGGACGCACCGGACAACCTCTCCCTCGCCGGTGACGGCTTCGATACCGTCATCAAAGCCAAGCAAGCCGTTGACGCCGTCTGCCCCAACGTTGTCTCCTGCGCCGACATCCTTGCCATCGCCGCCAGAGACGTCGTCGTCCTCGTAAGCCCTTCTCTCCCCCCATTTCCCAATCTCATCTCCATTGAAGCATAATATCAAACACCTACCTGGTAGAGCGGCGGCCCAAACTTCAACGTTGAGCTCGGAAGGCGAGACGGCCTCGTCTCACAGGCATCCCGCGTCGCCGGCAACCTCCCGGAACCGACCTTCGATCTTAACCTCCTGAACTGGATCTTCAATAAGAACAACCTCTCGATGATCGACATGATTGCCCTTTCCGGCGCTCACACCGTCGGCTTCTCCCACTGCTCCAAGTTCTCCGCCCGCCTCTACTCCTTCAACTCGTCCTCCCGGATCGATCCCTCGCTCGATCCTTCATACGCGCAGCAGCTAATCCGCGATTGCCCGCCGAACGTCGATCCGACCATCGCCATCAACATGGATCCTTCGACCCCCAACACTTTCGACAACGCGTATTACCAGAATTTGTTGCAAGGGAAGGGGCTATTCACGTCCGACGAGGTGCTGTTCACGGACCAGATCTCGCAGCCGACGGTGAGCGACTTCGCCTCCAGCTCCGGCGACTTCTTCGCTGCGTTCGCGACGGCGATGGTGAAGCTCGGGCGGACGGGGGTGAAGACGGGGACTGATGGACAGATTCGAAGAGATTGCGCGGCTTTCAATTCGTAATGTTTTCCCGATTTAGTCCCTTTGAAAAAGCTACATTAGGCTTTTGGTGTGCGAGGTGACTTTCTATTCAATTGATGTTTTCCGAGGGGTATAAATTAAATTAACTCACCTCTTTCATTATCATTATTATGTACATATGTGGTTTTTAATAATTATAGAATTTCTTTATCAATAAAAATGAGTGTATGGTACAGCCGTAACGTCTCCCTCTACCAAGCATGAGTGATCTACTCTCGTTTCTGTTTGGGAAATCACATTAGAAGATGTCTTTCATCTTTTTAGCTGTTTTTTTGTGTTTTACTTGATTGTTAGTTATTTTGGTTGATTTCACTTCATGATTACTGCTTATTTCTTACTTTTGTTTTTTGACTGCTTCTTTGGGTTTGTTTGTATTTTTAAAAAAAAATAAATTTATGATTTATCTATTTTTTAAAAAAATACGTATAATTTTAATAATTACATCATGCATTTAAAAGTAAAAAAAACCATGACTCTTGTAAATGGTAGTATGGTACACACGACTCTCTTGTTAAAATAGTTAATTTTTTTTAAAATAAATCATATATATTAAATAAAATAAAAGTACACCAACATGAAGAGAGAGATTAGCTCAAAAAGCTAGTAAAAAATAATATGAATTATAAAATAATTAAATTCAATATATATTAAAATAATTTTGGTCTACCCAAATAAATACTAAAAATGGGATAACAACACAAATCAATAATGAAAGAAAATATAGAAACAACTACTAGAGGTACATGAATTATAAAATAATTAAATTTCATGAGTCCAAACATATCAATCAATTTTCACCAATGAAGAGTTTAGAAACTTTTTTTAGGGGTATATAAGAAAATATGACATCAGTGTAAGGAGGCACCGAGAAATATCTGGGATTTCAAGGGTGTATGAAAAAAGTAATGTAGGATTTGAAGAGCTCGGTGCCCCCAAATACTCAACACTGCCCTAACCCTAGCTGTAAGCACAGAGTGCAATCCTCTCCAATGGCGGGCGTCGGGAGGACGAAGCCGAATATACTAGTCACGGGGACCCCAGGGACGGGAAAGACGACGACGAGCTCCTTAGTCGCCGACGCTACGGGGCTCCGTCACATCGATGTCAGCAGCCTAGTCCGCTCCAAAAATCTCCATGATGGCTGGGACGAGGAGTTCGATTGTCACATCATCAACGAGGACTTGGTTGGGAACTCTAACGCCAAGATTCTACTCAAGACATGATTAATTATTGTTTTTTTGTTCTGAATTTCATGTTTTATTCTGTGCAATTCGAGTTAAATTTTTCTCAAGTGATGTGCTTGGAATTTTCCTTGCTAGGGTTCTTGATTGAGTGAAAGCTTTGATTTTCAGGATCAAGAGAAGTTGGGTAGAGTGATTACCCTGGTCTTTGAAACCTTTGATCTAGAGTTTAGGTTAATAGTTATTTTCTTTGGGGAAAAAAGGTGTTAATTTGTGGAATTTGTGAGCTTAGAAACCATATGCATGGTGAGGTCAAGAGAAAGAAGGATAGGAGCCAGGCAAAGCAAGTGCGCATTGGAGTTTTATTTAAGAGAGATTTCAAAGATGATGCTGATAATTTGGATTATCAAGGTTCTTCAAACAATACTGAAGACTTCTGTAGGAGAAATTGACTTTAGCCTCACACAATCATACATAGGTGCATGGTGCAGCACAGTATGGTTTGGTATCCGTTTCTTCACTCTTTGGGAAAGAGAACATGCTTGCATGGATAAAGCTTAGATAGATATATGGATTGTAATTTCAAGGGGAAAGCTTTACATGCGAGATAGATGGTTCTTAAGATTTGTTTCCAGATTAGAAGAGTTTTCATCAGCTTTTGGTGACTTCACTAGTCTAAGGTTCATTTGTGATTGGATTATGAGTCGGTGTGTTGGAGGAGATGAGATGCCTGTTTTCTTTAGTGGCATGGCATAAATATGAAGTTTTTATGGGTTATTAACCATTCCTCGTTATTGTGGTCTTGTTTGCTTTGTTTCATGGTGAAGCTTCCCCATTTGTCTTTAAAATCAATTTTTGTGTTTAATGAAACACTTGAGACTTCAGGGAGAAGTATTACATAAGTTACTAGAGCTGTTCTTTGTTTCTGTTGGGGGGTTTAAGCTCTATTCCGGGTTTTGCAGGTTTGTGATGAACTAGAAGACATGATGGAAGTTGGTGGAAACATTGTAGACTACCATGGGTGTGATTTCTTCCCTGAGCGTTGGTTTGACTCTGTAGTTGTTCTACAAACTGACAATTCTATACTCCATGATCGCCTTACCAGCAGGTGATGATCCGTCCATATTCATGTTTGTTCACACTGTAGTTTATGTAACTCAAGTTTTCAAATAGGACATGCTCGAATAAAATTCTCTCTTCTTTATGCAGAGGTTACATGGGATCAAAGCTTACAAATAACATTGAGTGTGAAATCTTTCAAGTACTTCTAGAAGAAGCAAAATCAAGTTATGCCGAAGACATTGTAGTGGCACTCAGAAGTGATTCCGTCGAAGATATCAGCAGGAATGTCACAACTTTAACAGATTGGGTGAACAACTGGAGACCAGTGAGCAGGTCCTCCTGATGCCCTTATGTTTCAAGAGAATAACAAAACCCGTATTGTGGTATGAGCTCTGGGCGGCAGGATATGTTTGGTTGCCATATCTAAAATTAAGGACAATAAGAGTGTTCCTAAAGTATGGGTTCCTTATCCTTTCTGTAGAAATTACCTTGTTGATTTATTAAGGTGTTGGTTCTGTTTTCTGGTCTAGGATGTGATATTGTTTGCCAAATTTTGACATTGTTCGTCTTCAACTTTCAGTTTAATCCTGTTTGTGACCCTTGGATTGTTATTTTCTCATCCCAACAATGATCCATAGACAAATTGATAAACCAGTCTTATCTGACAAATGTAATGAAAAGGATAACTAAAATCGGAACAAAGTGAAACAAATATACAAATGAACAAGTATAATCCTATGCTTCTGAAAAGACACTTTGTTGCTTGATAAAATCCCTCCCTCTGCTTTAAATATAAGCAAAACCATGGAAATTTCTACTGTATCTCACACATAAGGCCCTGAACATTGAAAGCAATGAAAATTTCCCTGCATAACTGCAAATGAAACTTGAAAGCAATTAGAACAAAAGATGCCCGGTGATGTTACTGTTCTTTACATGGCGTCAAGGAAAGTAATACTAGAAATTGTATAAATTTCAATACAACACTGAAGAACTACTATGACAATGAGCTTATATCCTCTTATAATCAGCAATGTCTTCTTGGTATTTTAATCATAACCACGAAGTTCAAAGGATGCTCAGACTATCATAAACAAGAATACGACAACAAGCAAATGAAGATGCATGATATGCATCCAGGAGGCACATAAGCAGCTTCTCTGTTGATGAAGCGAGTTGCTGCAACCAGTAAAACAATGGTACTAACCTTCTCCAACACCAGATTCATTCAAACTCCAGTCAATGGAATGATAAAAATGCCAAGTATCCTCAAATAAACTCCCAATACCTCGGTCATTCTACGCTAGCTTGCAGAGCAGACAAAACTTAGGTTAGTGATGCCCACCAACAACTATCACAGAACAATCTTTCATCCTGGGACCATATTGATGTCATTGGCGAAACTTCAGCTCTGAAGATGTTATATAGCCATGAACAAATGCCCGGCATGAACCAAAAGTAACAAGTCAGTTAATATAGCAAAAGAATCTTTGATCAGCTAACTGGCTGTTGTTCATCAGTCTCCATTGGCTCATCTTCCTTAACTTCTGTTATTACCTGTAGAAGCTCCACTGGAGTAGCTGCTGGGTCTAGCTCACGGCAACCCTTTGGAGCATTAGGAGCTTCTTCTCCAGTGAGAATATAGGAAGGAACCTGATGTGAAAAACGGAACATTTCTTCTTTTGGGATCGTCCTGGTTTGTTTTGGGTCCATGTGCCGATGGAACACTGTTTTGAAACCAGCAACCTTCACTAAGGGCGTGACAGACACACCCTGCTCCTCATTGTAATCATCCAGCACTTCCACCATCTCATATTTGTATATCACATCATCAGTTGTGTGCTCATTCCAATCTGGAGACCAGTTTTTATAAACCGCCCAGATTTCACCTTTCCTTGGAATAATTTTTATAACTCCACGTGGGCCTTTCTCCCACTGGACCTTGTGTGAAAAGATGTTGACTGTATCATTGACTTCATATCTACCAACTCTGAAATCCCCACATGTCTTGGCAAATCCAGAGCCAACCCAGTTCAATGACCCAAATTCACTGTTGGTCTTTGATGTAAGAAAACTCATGCGAATCTTAAATGGCTTCGAAGAGATGACCTTTTGAACCAGGGCATAAAAACGAGGCATCCCATCTTCACCATCATATGTAGCCCATACCTGATCACCAAAAAAAGCTTTCTCTGAACGATCTTTGTCAAAATCATGAAAATCTGGATCAGGAACATCAATTGACACAGTTCCAGTTTTTTCCTTCTCTGAATCAGAACTTGGATCATTGGAGGAATCCTTCTTAGTGGGATCTTGCTTATCAGCAACGTCATGAATGTCTTTCTCAGTAGAATTCCCATCCACAAAAGCCGCAGCAGATAATTTGCCATTATCATTTTCTTTTGGTTTCTGTTTTTGTTTTGCTTTCTCCTTTTCTGCTGACTTGGCCGCCGCAGCAGTGTTCCATTCTTCCAACTTCTTTTTAATGCCAGCTTTAGCTTTCTCCATAAGCATACTTCGAATGTCCAGTTGTGCAGTTTCTCTACTCAAGTTATATGGCACCTTAAATCCCTGGAGAGTACTGCCAGATTTTACTGTGCCTTGGACCATTTGTTCTGACTCGGTCCCCACATAATTAACCCCAGAATCATCCGTTATACTTCTTCGCCTCTTTCCAGGCCTATCCCGATCATGCCCGCTGCCACCAGCACCCACACTAAAATTACCAGAAGTGCTAGTACTATAGTTCCTCTTTGAAGCATGATTTCTTCTCCTGAGAGACTCCTCCCGTTTGGCCGCTGCCTGTGACTCTTCCCGATCTCTTCTCACTTTCTCATATGTCTGATGAACCACATTTGCTGCCTGAGCAGCAGCAGCTGATGAAGCATTTGCACTTGCAGCCCCAGCAGTCCTGGAGAAAGGGCCCCAATTGTAGTTTTGATTGGCATACACATCATAATTAGTTCCATGCTGGTAAACAGTGCTTCCTGGGACAGTGTTCTGATTTCTACCTGCATCATAAGTGTCCTTGGCAGAGGAATTATGGTTCACATTGTGATGCTGAGAAGCTGACCAAGAAGCATTGCAATTATTCCCATTGCTTGGAAACCCTGTCTCTATAGCCAGAAAGGGTTCCTTGCAATTTGGACAGAGAAGATTGTGATTGAGATATATTCTCAGGTACTCATACTGCATTTTACAACGGTGGCATGAAGTCCAAAATGTGTCAGCATTCGGAGGACGAGGTGGCACTGCAGCAGATCTAGAGCTACTGTTACTCTTCTTGTGAGCTCTTGCATGGGATTTAGTTTTGCTGGTGAAATTATAAAACCCATTGGCATTAGGAGCAGAGTGATGATCTCTGTGAGCTTGGGAAGCTTTCTGCTGACATCCTTTCACAGTCCTCTTCTGATCATAAATTAATTTCCTGCTTCTATCAGACAGGACACTCCAAGCCTCGGAGATAAGTTGGAACGCGCCTTCCGCACCTAAAGACTTGTTCTTATCAGGGTGAAGTTGGAGAGCTAGCTTCCTGTACTGTTTCTTCACGGTTTCCTCGTCCGCCATTGCTTGGACGGAGAGAATGGCATACCAATCTCTCTCACCATTGACTTTCAACTCCCCAGCAATGTAAACATCCATAGTCGAGATCATCTGGTTGATGCCTTCAAGAGCCGGAAAGAGATTCTGGGCCTTCAGAGCAAACTTCTTTGCACCCGAAAAATCTCTAGCGTTGAACTTCCTTTCAGCAATTTCTTTAGCCCTAAGGGCCTCATCCCTATTGCATTCCATTACCTGACCTCCTTCTCAGCCTTGCACCAGAAATCAATACAAGCCCACAACAAACCAAAACTTAGCTTACACAAATTGTTTCGGTCTAAACTTGTTGACCACTGTTATGAAGAATTTTCATGGTTGAAGTTGACAGCCTCTAGCAGATTCTCTCAAATCCTAAGTCACAAAGACAACAAAACCAATGATAACACTGACCACGAGCTCAAAAATAAGCAAAAATGAAAGAAAACACGAAAAAATGAAGAAAATTAAGGCATGCGAAAACAGGATCAACACATATAAATCACAAGATACAGCTTCCTCCTTTCTCATCAAACCCTAATTTCCAGAAATACGGACATGAACAACAAACAAAGACAAGATCACAATTTTCAAGCAATACCATACTAAAAAGGGATCGAGACAATCAAGAACAGAAACTGAAGCGCTATATAGCTAAATTTCCGATTAATCCAAAAAAAACTCCCAAGAAACCAACAATCAATCACCGTTTGTACCATCAAAACCATAATTCTCTAAGAACTCTACTCCTTCGAAGTATCACAATGTAGCAAAGCAGCAACCCTAACGAGAAGCACCTAACAAACACCACTCAAATTGCAAAACCCGAGCATAGACTCAACATCCAGCTCATACACCATGTGGGGAAGCCGATCCACAGAGATTAACACTCAGCCAAGCAATTGAAAACCTCAAAAACAAAAATTTTCAATTTTTTTCAGCACACAAACCCTAGAAACCCTACAAACCCCGATCTCTCTCCACAGACGTCGACATTCAGTAAAACCAGATTCAAGAGAGAGCACAAGAAAAGCAGAATCGCAAGATAAATTACCCATTTTGAGAAAATCCACAACGTCGGAGTAATTTGACTTGTAACGCCGCCATTGAAGCATCTCCATCCCAATTTTCCCACCCAAATCTGAAAAAAATTTGGGGGAAAAAAGAGCCTCTTTTTAGTCAAAACCCAAATACCAAAATACTCAGGGGGGAAAAAGAGAGATGCTCACTTTCCTTTCATTTTTTTTTAATAAATAAACAATTTTTGCTAACCCTAACCACCTTTTATACATCTACCCTTGCAAACCCTAACCAGGGTTAATTTCTAACCTTGGGCTAGGTTTGTCATTTTACCAAATATAGTAATTGATGACACATTTAATAATTATATTATCAAACTTTATATCATTCTTATTTTTTTCACTTAATTAATTTTTTTTAAAAAAGAAAAATTATTAGCATAGTGTATAGCACATGAGAGGAGTATTCATTTGAGTCCATTGATAAATATCATCATTTGTGGGTCCCACAAATTGGGTGAGGTTGTGAATGTGTGTGGGAGTATTTTTTCTTTTTTAACCCAAGGTTGATGAGATTTATTCTTTGGGTGTGGTTAGATTAACCAGGGTATTGGGTTAGTTTTTTTTAAATAATTTATTTAATCTATTAATATTATATATATATATGTATTAACTCTTGTTTTAGGTTGGAAGGGGAAATTACATGGACCACCCAAAAGAACCCTAACTCCCCAACATGATTGGTGCCACATTGGTGGCCTTTGGACCCCACCACTTCATTGTTTCTAGAATTCTCTAATTTTCATTATTATTCTTAATAATATTCTGTTATATTAATTATATATATAATTTTTACCATGCTTTGTTAAATCATAGATATGCATTACTAACACTCTTCTAATAAAATAGTTGGTCATTTATTCTTCTCTCAAATCAAAGAACGAGGATTTGAATCTGTAATTTGATCAGCATTGAAGTAAATTTAGTTTGAATTGTTTTCATGTTGATGCTAGGTTGTTTAGTGTTTATATGATGAAATTCAGTAGAACATGCTGCAATTAGTATGCTTAATTGACAGAAATTGATAATTTAAGCAGATATTGGATCAGTAACACTCTGTAATTTGAGGAACTGAAGTGAATTATTGCTGAATTCTTCATGTTTTATTGTTTTTACATAATTAATTTTATAAGAACATGGTTCAATTAGTGTACTTAAATGACACAAATTGACAATTCAAGCTGGAATCGGATCAATGTTTCTGACTAATTTGAGGAGTTGGAGTGAAGTGCTGCTGAATCACTCATATGTTACTGAATTTTCAGCATGATGATTGTTCTGCAAACGGGAATACAAAATAGTATCGGCTAATTCAATGAAATATGAGAAATGGTATGCCATTTACATCTTTCTGAAAAAATGTATAGCAAAAGTACAAAATCGATAACTAATTTTGTGCACAATGACACAAATTTTATATCAGACATTAAGCTTCAACAATTTACAGAAACAAGAATAACGTGATAGAATGGCAGAGTTTAATTACAGCATGAACAAGCACGACGAGAAGCCAATCAATCCTCTATTCTGTAAATAACTTCAGAGGAGATGAACAAGAATTCTTTCCTTTTTACAGAACAAATGTATATGTATAAATAAAATATCTATATGGTACTTGATTTTTCTCTTATTTTCCAGATGAGTTTCTACTATCGCTTTGTATTCCTATGAACAAAAGATCCGATGAAGATAACAACATTATGTATGAGCTTTGCCGTATAGGTGTGCATAGACGATTTTAGTTCTATGAACAAGAATCATGCTAAGGATAACTGCTATTATGCACAATCCTGACATTATCAAGGAAGTGAGGTAAAAGCAAATAGCACCCTCACATGTTAACGGTTCATCGAGATAAGGTTGAGTGTCATAGAGTAATCTCCGGGCCAAAGATGCTCCACTGTAATGCATGCGAGATTGTTTTTCTGCTTCATGATCATATATCACACTGGCAATGAGACCTGAGAAGATTAATGAGCCGGCGGGATTAGCAACAGTGAGGAAATTATACAAAGTTCCAAAGTTTTTCAAGCCAAACAACTCAGAGGCGGCGGCAGGAACAATTGCCCAATGAGCTCCAAATCCGAGACCAATGAGCAAAGTGCCAATGTACATTGTTCCCGGCCAACCCATAGCGAAGAAGAGGTGCCCAACTGCCATAACAACCTGAGCAACAGCCATAGCCACAGGCCTTGGGTAAGCATGGTCCCTGATTAGATGAAATGCACAAATAGGATGAGACAAATATAGCATGAAATCAACAAAATCAAGATATAGAGGGCAATGAGTAATGACCAAACCTCACAACTATCTCAGAAAAATAGCCTCCAGCGATGCGCCCAAGAAAGTTCCAAATGCTAATCATTGATACGAAAATATGTGTATCATCATAACCCAAAGACTGACTCATCTGACCGAGATTGTCAATGACCGTCAAGCCAGAACCTGCTCCTAACAATAGAGACACAAAAATAAGCCAGAAGTCTGCCTTTATTAATGCTTGCATCAGTGTGAAATCCTCGCCTCTGCGCGGGCCTTTCCTCCGCTTGACACGCACAGCTCCGACAGCTGCAGCTTGGAATAATTTTGCTTGCAGTTGTGCAATCTGCTTCTGCCTTTCTACTTCAGGAAGCAAATCCACATCCTTCGGCTTCTCGTCTTCTACTTCACTAAGGATAACTTCATTATGTACAGCATTCTCTGAAGATTTATTCAGTTCTTCTTTCTCAGGTTCTGGCAAGAGACATTCTTGAATTGGAGATGTGGCATCAAAATAAAAAGTCAACATCAAAGGTATCAAAATTGGAACTACCAGAAGAAGCACTAGCACAGTTGTGAACAAAATAATCACAATCTGGTTCAACTCCACTAAATCTTCAAGAAGCATGACTCCCATCAAGTACGACGCAAGAAGCAAGCAGACACTATAAATAAACATGAAACTAGATTTATCGGTGGATCGCACTTGTCTGTGGCCTCCGACAGGTCTAACAATGAACATCAAAGAAATAACCACCATTGAAGGTCCAACAGCAACCATGAAGATGAGAGCAGAGTGATCAGGAGAGTTCATCATAGCATATATCTGAGTCAATATAGCACCACTTAATCCAGCAAACCCCTTTAATATCCCAACAATCGGACCCCTACTCTTGGGGAAGTTCTGTACACATGAAACCAATGCAGCTGTGTTGAAGTACGTCTCACCGTTAGTCCCAAAAAAGATAAGAATGCACATCTGCATGATGTTTATCCACATTGAGACAGTGAGGCAAAACAAGGACGAGTTTCAATTCAGTTCCAATTAAATGACTGGGAATGCAACGCTATAATTCACAAACTAAGATTAGCAGCAGCAGTAATGTGAGATCAGATTCAACAAAAGACTTAAATGCAATAATTAAAAAATAAAAAAAAAGACTTAAATGCAGATATAGTAATTGAAATCCAACAAAGATAAAGAATGTAAATCTGCACAATATTTAACCACAATTCAAAATGCAAAAAAAACAAAAAAACAAAAAAACAAAGCAATTATGACAAAGGGACTCAGTGAAGGAAACAAGCACTTAAGCTTCACGAGAAGTTTCAGTTCACTCTCAGTTCAATGACAGGATAGGCCATGCCATAATTCACAAATTAAATGCAGATATATTCCTTGAAATCTCAACAAAGATAAGCAAATCTACACAACAGTTAATGATAATTCAGATTGCAATGAAGACATAGTCATTAGAACACAGTGACCCAGTGAGGCAAAACAACAAGCACCTAAGCTTCATGAGAAGTTTTAACTCCTTTCAATTCAACGACTGTGAGGGCAAAGCTATAATTCACAAACTAAGATTAGCAGCATCAATAATTTGAAATTGGATTCTAACAAAGGATTTAATTGCAGATAAATTCATTGGAATCTCATTGGCATGAGGATGTATGTAGACTCACCCCCCAGAGAGGCAATGCTGGTGCTCTCTCGGTGACAATGAGCCATACCCAGCCATAACCAACAAGGTTCTGGAGAGCTCCGACGAGCAACGCCGCCCAGAGTGGCAGAATCTCACAGAGAGCCCCAGCCAAGAAACCAACACAATCTCCCAAGTCCTTGGCAACTCCAAGGCGGGCAATCTGGCGCTGGTTATAGCCCAATGAGTACTTGATCACTGGCGAAATGCTCCCAAAGAGATACCCAATTCCAGCGCAGGATTGCACCCACGTTGAAGCGACAAAGACCAGCCACCTGTTGCTCAAGAAGGCACTGAGCTTCCCTTGATGCCTGCCCATTGCTTTGTGGGTCAACAACTGGCTGGAACTGAGGAAAAGTTTGGATTTTTATCACATTTTAATGGAGATTTATGGAGGGAAAGAGGTCTAATTGGATTCTTTTCTCCACTCTCATTGAGCAAGGGTCACTGATTGTTAGAGGGTACTCTAAGAATTAGTGGTTAATGATGGAGGGTTCCAAAGAAATGAGAAAAAGATGGGATTTTTTTTTTCTTCAAAGACTAACTCCATTGGATTTCTTAATCCTGGTAAACCATTCCAAAAATTGGGAAGACAAAAGAAGACATAGATTAAAAACAAACGAGAGGAGTGAGATTGATTAGAGCTCAAGAGATGGAAATGATGGAGAGTTGCAGAGAAACAAGTAAAAGGTGAGAATTTTCCTTGCATTTCTTCAAAAACAACTCAATTGGATTCTTTAATCCTAATAAACAATCCAAATCATCAACGGTTTTTTCTTTTTTTTCTTTCCTTTTATTATATATTCTCTCAATGGAAGAGAAAAGGTGGCAACATGAGACTTATTACACCATTATTATGCAAGAAAATTAAGAGCCTTTTTATTTTGTGATAAATGAAAAGAGTTCATTGTTAAAAACAATCATAAGATTGAATTATGTAATTCTATGTATTCTTCTGCAGATGAACTGAAACCAAGAAAGCAGAAATTTACCAAACATTTGATTATATTTTCATGAAAAACCTATAAACTAATACTGAATCATGATAAATTTATCCAAACATCTCAAACTCACTTGCAATAATTGCAACAGTACATTGGTCTTTTGTACTGCAGTCTAGAATCAAATTGTGAAAGAAACTGACAGAACAATATGTCTAGTTTGCATGAAAAAAAACTATGATCAATTCATTGACTCAAAATTGGGAGAATACCAGCCTAACTCTTCCTTAATTTTATTCAATCTTTCATTCTGGCCTTTCGAGTCACCGAATGCAGTCGTAAATGGGTAAACATAAGTGACTTTTGTCGCCATTGATCGGTATGCAACTACATCTCTCTTCACCAAGAACTCCATTACATCCCTTCCAAATCCACCATCAACCTCTGCTTGCAAGTAATGACCTGTAAAGCATATTCTCAAGGTTAATCATTCAAATAATGTCCTTGAATTACTACTAATTGAAAACAGCAAATCAGAAGTACCATCTGGAGTTTCTTGATCAACCTGAAACTTTACATTCCTCTGAGTTTTAAGTATTGCATCTCTTAGTTTCTGCAAATTAACAATAAATTAAATCAAATTAAACAAACCAAGCATATCTCTGTACACACATGCAGACACAGATTATTACTGAAACATCAAGTAAAGTGAACCTGAGTGGCATTTTCATCAGAATTCTCAGGTATGATCCATGGAAAAGAGAAAGACGAGGATTTCGGATTGGAAGAGACACATCCAGGATTTACAGAAGGACAAGGCCTGATTTTTCTGCAAAGAAGAACACACCAAACTCATCAAACATAAACACAATTAAACATGTTCAGCTTCTGTTTTTATGGACTTGGTTGGGTAGGAAGTAGTACCCATTGTCTAGTCCAATGTCCAAAGCTTGAGATTGAGTGAAGGGAGTAGTAGGAGGAAGAGCTAGAGAAGGTGAAGGTGAGTTAAGAACAATGGCAAGAGCAAGAGGTGCAATGGAGGAGAGTAGAAGGCCTTTAGTTTTGGGAGGATGAAATATGACCGTTGGAAGTTGGTGTTTGATGTCAAAGATGGAGGGAAATTGAGAGAAGAGATGAACTATACTTTGAGACATCTCTCAATTGCTTTCCTCCCTCCCTCATGTCTCTTATCCACTTCATCTTCTATCTCTTTGCTCTCTCTCTCCCTCTCTCATTTTGTGTCTTTTATATTTTATTTATTTATATTTGTATAGAAAATAATATTTGTGTAATCTAATTGATTTATTTAGGTCTCTTTATAATATATATATATATATATATATATAAGTTTTTTTTAACAAATGTAATCTTTACAGTGGAATGTTTTATGCAGGGATCTGATGTCAATAGATTAAACGATAATCTAATATATTTTCTGTAGTAATATACATAATAACAAAAAATATATATATAATAATTTAAAAATATATAAAATATAATATACTCACTGCGCATCATTCCGCTAAGAAACATTGATGTTGTTTGATCATTTTTTTATTTTAAAAAAAAAATCCTAAAACTATGAGAGCTAGGCAAAACATTATCCTTTTCTATAAAGTCATGGGCCTTAATGCTCTACAGCAAGAATTGATCCATTATCGTCAAGGAGTTGGGCGGCTTGGGCCTAAAATAGTGAATAAAGCCCAAATGATTTCATCCAAAATACAGTTCTCTATTTTAGATTGCAAATAATAATAATCATAATAAGATGAACTTCTATTCAGTAAAATTAAATTTACTTTCCATATAGACAACAATATGTCAATATATCTATATACATACGTGTGTGTATATATATATGACCAAAAAAATATAATAGGGTTACCATTTCCGTATTTCATTGTGGGATATCCATGGGTGATCAATAATTTTTTCTTTCATGGTTTAATTAATTATAGAAATATTTTATTAATACTAATAAAGCCAAAATTTTAACTCTAAATAAATTTAAACAATCCGATAACCCAAATTATTTCAACCAAACCCAACCATAAGTTTCTTGAGAATTGATGATTTATCCATTTTTCACTATTTAAAAATTTTTATCTTGAAAATTTATTTATTGTTTCAAATTATATATATATATATATATATTGATCTCAACTGTTGTTTGTTTTAATTTATATTGTGCAAGACTATAAGGGTATAAAAATACTTTATAAATCTAGACATATTATTAAAAATATATATATAATATGCTCCTGCAGTAATTTAAGAAATAAATTTAAATAATTTTTTTATCATATTTAAGTTTTTTGTTTATAATTATATATGCTAATAATAACAACATTAGAGCTTCCATTATACGTGTAATAATGCCTTAAAATCTCAAAATTTGTAAAAATTCTAATGCAGAACGAGATAATTTGCTTAGTTCTGCTTGAAGATAACTGGTCAACCATGTTAATCTTAAATAATCAACATTTGCTAATTAATACAAACATGTTACAAAGATATATGCTAAAAAAATCTTGTTTTTGTGACATGATTAATTGATTATATATGTAATTCCATGGACTTTATTGGTTCTATGTGATCAAAACACCCTAAAAAAAAAAAGGAAAAAGGAAAAAGAGAAGGATATAATTATTGCAAAGGAGAATAAGAATACAAGAATTCTTATCATTCTAATGAAAATAATAAAAGGAAAAAAAAAAAAAAAAAGAGTAGATGCTTGGACAGGTTCAAAGCACAAACTTTGATGAGATTGGCACCTAGACATCCATTTTTGTTTTTAAAACTTTGTCCTTAGTCCTTAGATTTTGAGTAGAATAAGGTTTAAAGTGGATTTAATGCAGGCTCCTTGTTGGTTTTAAATATCAAATAAATAAATAAATAAACAAGGCAATTAAAAAGCTAAGAATCTTGCAACTAATGAGTCTATTTTAAGGGCATATAGAGCCTAATTAAGAACTTGAGAATAAAGTGTTCAAAACCAAACAAAGAAGATTCTAGGAATAGTAGGTACTATATATATATCCAACTCCTTTGTTTTGGGACAAAAAGTAGATAAAAATTTGGTAGGAGTTGGACCAATGGCTCTTTGAAATAAATAACCCCAAGATTTGGTTGGACTATTGGACTGTAAATATATTAAATGGACAGAATATTCTAAGCCATTTCTCAGTTGGATATTATGAAATTTTTTAATCATTAATTATCAAAATGTTTATATCATCATCATATATAATATTATTTCAGCTAATAATCAAATAAAAATCAAATCATTCAGCACAAAATTTTGCATTCAGTATGATTTTTTTTTTAATATGATGGTTAGGATATTTTCTTCGAATTAAATGAAATACTTAAATCACAAAAATTTGAGATCTATTCATTCAATAATATTCTCTTCTTAGATCATAAATCATGGTGTTTAAATTATATGTATGTATAATTATGGGAGAGATTACAAAGGAGAAAATGGTGTACTAGAAGGAGGTTGTTGACAAATGAAGCATGCATACCATCAAGTAAATAAATATATATATTTGTAAGTATGTAGTAATCAATGGAAATGCTGGACTTTGTGCACAAGTCAACCACATTTGCATGGACAATTTCACTTAAATATGTGTGTCAATTGTCAAATGGTAGTTGTGAATTTATTCTTCAATTTTTTTAACATTCAATTTCTAATAATAAATTAAGTTCAGAACACTTGATCTTTATTTGAGTGGTTGGATGCTTGAATGTTTCTCAGGGTTTTTGAGGTCTTTGAAACACATCAAATGAGCTCACCATGATCATGTTAGAACCTTGGTGATGCTTGTATGATAATAAATTATATAAATGAATAATTATTTACTTTGGCTATCTTGACCATAAGAAAGAAATATATAGTTTGAAATAGGCGATAATAAATTATATAAATGAATAATTATTTACTTTGGCTATCTTGACCATAAGAAAGAAATATATAGTTTGAAATAGGCAAGAGTGATGATTCATATATTATATATATGGGTTATACACGTACATATAGATCAACCACACTAATTTTTAAAAAATAATCATTATATATATTTTTTTGACAATATGAACGAGTCACCCAAACACATACTTTTTATAATTAGTACTCCTCAATCAAATGTTGGTGGGAATTAAATTTTTAACCTCCCGTATAAAAAATAAGTATAAAAATTAGGTACTTTTAATCACTTGGCTATTAATGTTGCAGTGGCAATCATTATGAATGATTCATATGTTTTGTTTCCTTTCATGTTCTCTACTTATTATACATATCTAATATTTTGCACAAATGTAGATAACTCTAAATATTAATATTGATAGACTCTTTGTATATAGTCCTTAGAATTTAAACTCTTTTAAAAATTATTTAGACTAATATTATATATATAAATGGAGGGTTTTGCTAAGAATTTCAAAAGGTAACAATGCATGGGATACGTGGGTTGCATGTTGTTGAAGATGAAGGTGGTGGTGGGGGCTAGTAGCTACAATAGAGAACTTGGCTCACATGTATTATTGGCCTAACTTTGGCTTGCAACATATATATATTAATATATATATGGAATTAATAATTCAATCACAAATGAGGAAAGGGATAGGATGGTTTGTCAATGTACTAACGCACCTAGTCTTAAGATAAAGTGATTAGGTAAGAAGTAGGCCGGCCAATTGTTCCCTTTCCATAGCCTAGCTATTTGTTACATGTCCTTATCTTTAGGTAACTTGTCTCATTTATTCACACAAGAACAATTGTTAGATTTAATTTATGACACCAAAAATAATTTCTTAAAAAAAAAAAGGAAAAATGACAAATATTATCATAATAAATGATTGTGATGTCTTATGCCTTGATTTGAGAAATTAAAGAGTCCCCACCAATTTTTTTTCTTTAATTATTTCTTGAATTTGGTAAATGTTGACCTAAGTGTCGGTTTTATTTCATCCATTTTTTTCAAGAAAATAATTCATTAGAAAATATTGTATGAGATTAAAATGTTACATAAATGACATATACATGAAAAATATGAAAAATAATTTAATAGACTAAACATTGATTTCAAAAAAGTTAATAAAGAATGACATCAGTTTTAATCAAATTATAATTAATTTTTTTCATGACAAAACTTTATTGAGTAGGATGGTTAATAAAGCTATTAAAAACGTGTTAATAAAAATAATAAACAATAAGAGGAGGTTAGCCATTACCTATCATCATACTTGAAAGAAAAGCATTTCAATTAAATATATTTTTTTAAAAAATAAAATTTCAATAGTGTTTTCCTTGTAGGATTCCAACCTAAGCTTCCCTCCCTATGATAATTAATAATGGCACCCCAATGAACCCTCTTTTGTTGTTAATTATGTTAAAACTATTAAGTAGTGTTTTCCAACATAAGCCACTCATGCTTTAATTGATTGGGGGCATCTAATTGAACCCACTAGTACTTAAACATCAATCTTATTTCTAAACTCTAACTTGTGTTTTAAGGGTAACCCTCCCTTAAAAGTAACCCCACATTGGCTTAGAAAACTGCTTGGGTGGAACCACACTACCAACTACTCATGTTAAAACATTCATTAAATAATTTAAAACCTTTCTACCTTCCTCTCATTGCTCCTATTATTTCTCCATGCAGTATTTAAGTCATCAAACTTAATTATTTTCAATTATTTATTATTATTATTTTAAGTTTTTAACCCACCAGTTTTCTAGGAGTTACAAGCTTTAAATTAAAGAAAACGTGAGAAGTACTAAGAACCAAATAAGAGGTAGACGTCTTTTAGGTGCTTGTTGCATAAATAAGAATTCAAACTAGTTATTATTTTACTTTTTTAAAGTTTTTATCTTATTAATTTTTTATAAACGGTGAGTGTTTAAACTAAAAATGGGCAAAATACTGAGAGTTCTATATAAAGGTAGATTTTTTCTAATGAATGTTTTTTTGCATAAACAAAAATTCAAATCAATAATCACCTATTTAAATAACTCAATCTCCTACCACTTGAACCAACACCGCGCGTAATTATTTTTCAATATATATCATATTATTCAATTTAAGAAAAAAAATTGATCTTGGGATATTTTTATAGAGAAAGAGATACATAAACACACAAAAACAAACAAATAAATAAATAAATAAAAGGTTAAGGAAAGATGAGGAAAACCTAAAAAGAAAAGATGTTGGAACATGATGAGAAGAACATGCATTGGATTGGAATTGCATTGTATCCACATCAAAAGAGTGGGACCCAACTTGGAGTCCAGTGCAAGTGCATGAAAACAAAGAGAGAGAGAGAGAGAGAGAGAGAGAGAGAGAGAGATAAGACATGAAGGAGTCTGACAAAGCTGATGAAATCCAACAAAGAAAAGGTACAAAAAGAAATATTAATAATTATATTAAAATATAAATAAAAATGAGATGGATGACACTCATCTATGTGTTGTTTCCTTCTTATTCAAGGATAAGGCCCCCATTGGACACATTCCAAATATAACACTTGCATTCATTGTGACCATATGTTCCTCATTACACATCACCTTCATCCATCATTTATCAATATTATATATATATATATGCACCTCTTTTTTCTTCAAATCCACTTGTAACAACATTATTAATTACAACTCTCCTCAAAATATCCATCTTCATGCATGCATGCATGGATAAAAGGTCCTATAAAGTGAATAAAAGTTTATATATTGTCTATGTTCTTCTCCCGCACATTAAATGATCTCTTTAATTATGATCCGTGAGACTATATATATACATTGCTAGTTTTTTGAAATTTCAGTCCCCATTTGTTAAATTTATCTTGTATACACAGACATACATTATTTTCACTGTGGATATTAGTAAAACATTCACATAGAATAAAAAGATAAAAAATAAAATGTTAGAAAAAAATAGGGAGAGAAATAAACCAAAATATACATAAACAATAATGTACACAGTAGCTCTGAGTTGTATACAGTTGGTGAAAAATAATTTGTTGTTTATAAAATTTTTTGAACTGTTCTTATTGAAAAACTGAACATCTTATTTTATATTGTGAAGCATTGTTTCTGGTTAGATTTCAAATCCAACAGTAGGAGAGAACTGGCTCTCATATAATAAAATTTTTAATAATTCAGAGATTAATTGCAGCAAATTAAGGACAAATCACAGTGTTGAGATGGTAATTTTTTTCTAAATTATTTAAATTTGGGGGGGTTTGGTGGTGGCGGTGGTAAGCTCACAGGGTGGTGTGGGGACCCGTAAGGGGCTCCCTGTTCCCGGGAAGGCATTGACTCCATCCAATTATCAAGGACAAATGGTGGGCCTCATGGAGTGACACGTGGCGTGTAATCCATTGGGGAGCTTACGTGGCACATCGCTGTCCGTTGAGCCGGAAAAGGGACAGCTTTCTCGTGGTGATGAGCTAATCATCCACACGGCGAAAAGACCACGCTATCTCACGTGATCTCCACGTGCTCTCTCTCTCTCTCTATCTTTAATAACGCCCTCATTAACTCATAAACAACAATAATAATCATAATCTTATCCGAACGCGTTCATTAAATGCATTACAACAAAGTCACCAAATATATTCCAATTATTAAAAATAATAAAATGAATGAGAAAAAAAAAAGAGTAGGAGTACAAAAAAACTCTGGAAAAATAAAAAAAATGAAAAATTTGCCTTTTTTACTGGGTAAGCAAGCAGACAATGTTAATGAGAAGAATCAAGGGATCATCTGAGATGGTATTACCATTGTAATTATCTGTCCCTGTTACCACTCAAGCTCACTCACATCACTAATGATTGAATGGTCAGCAAGAAATTTATCCTATAAATAAATAAATAAATAAATAAAATAAGATAAAATAAAAAGGCATTGGTATTGTGGTGGTATTGCAGTCACAATTATAAGCTAGAGGTAGAGGGAAGAGGGAGATGGTGGAACTTTATGGTGGCCCCTGCTCTCACATAATTCCTTATCATCTATCTCATCCAAACTCAAAAACTTCTTTTTTTTTCCTCTCTCTCTACATCAATTGAACTCACCATCTAACTACAAAACCCAATGGGAAAAAGCCACATGGTCCACTTGGAATAAGAGGCAAGATGGATGGCATTGCTATCCACAAACAAGTACTTGCGTGTAGGGGTTGTCCAGTCTGATTGGGATTTGGGATGAGAAACACTGGCAATGCAAGCTAGTGTTTGCATCATGGTGTGTTGGAATAGAACCAGTTGAGAAATTTCTAATCCACTGTGCTTTTTCTTTTTCTTTTTTTAAATTTTTCTTCTTTTTATTTCATCACTTGTGATTATGGTTGTTGTTGTTGTTACTGTTCTTCTTGTTGTTGTTGATGTTGTTGTTAAAAAATTGGACTTTGGCCATCAAACATCATCAGTAGGAATCTGCTTTCATAAAACCCATGAATCCGGACTCCTTTCCAATCATGATGTTCTCCTTCCTCTCCTTTCTTTCATCTCTGCCAACGCTTAGTCCAGTTCACTTCCCAAGTTTAGATCTTTTTTCTTTCTATAGCTGAAAGGTTGAATCTTGTTCAGTAGCTCAGCTTGTTTTTTTGTGCTCTTGATGAATTTGTTTGGGGTTGCTAGTTAGTTTAGCTAGTGTGCTTCCCAGATCCTTATTTCAGTTTTCAAAATTGGATCCTGTTGAGGATTTTAAGAGTGGTGGAAGTTAACACAGAGTTTGGATTGCAAAAGTTTGTTCCTTTTATGTTGGGGCCCTTGGCGAGTTTATGTTTGTGCCTTATGAGGGTTTTATCCTGATAGAATCCTTTATATCTGTTGCTTGAGACTTGGCCCTTCAACCTAGATCTTTATCTCGTTGCTCAAATTTGGATCTAGCAAAGGGTTGTGTGTGCTCTTTGGGTTTGGGTTTATTTTCATTTTTTTTTTAATTTTTTTTTTTTGGAAATGCTCCATGTGTTGCTTGATTGAAAATCAAGCTAGGTTTCATCTCTATTTTGATTGTTCTTCTTCTTCTTGGTGGTCTGAAGATCATATTAATGTTTGGTTCATTCTTTAGATGAGCAATCTCTCAGCTCTGGGATCTGATTTGGTGGCCCTGTACTTTGTTTTGATGGTCTGCTGTTGGCTTTGTTCTGAGATCTCCATGAACTGGTTCTTAAGAACTGATTTTATGGATCAAAAGACCAGCTTTCTCAGTGATAAAAGCCGGTTTTTTATTGAACTGCCTGAAATTTTCTCACCGAAAACCTGGAATAACCATCGTTATACCCATTGCTTTGGATGGAAGAAGCTTAGAGAATCATGGTGGAAAAAACTCCTAATACTGTGGGTTGTTGGCTGGCTCTTGGGGTCTGCATGGATTTTCTGGTTCATGTGCTCGCAGGCGGTCGAAAAGAGAAGGGAGTTGCTGGCAAATATGTGCGATGAGCGTGCTCGAATGCTTCAAGATCAATTCAATGTCAGCATGAATCATATACAGGCCTTGGCAATCCTGGTTTCTACCTTCCACCATTCAAAAGATCCTTCTGCAATTGATCAGGTAATTATTTTCTTTTTCTGTGACTTTTCTATTTCTGTTAAGAGCTGCATGATTTAGTTCTATTTTTGGGACCATATGATAAATACATTCTGTGAATGATTCTATTGTGCTTAGCTCAATTTGTTTAGAATCACTCAATGAGTATCTGGATAAAAAAGTTGCTTTGATTCTCCAGAATTTAGACTTTGTGAAAAAGTTATGATATCAAGTCTTGAATTGGAATGAAGTGTTTGTATGATTAAATGTATTGGAGACTGAAATCCTTTTTATGCAGAGAACGTTTGCAAGATACACTGAAAGAACTGCTTTCGAGAGGCCATTGACTAGTGGTGTGGCTTATGCCGTAAAGGTGCTGCATTCTGAAAGGGAGCGATTTGAGAAGCAGCAAGGGTGGTCTATTAAGAGAATGGATGCTGAAGACCAGTTACCCGCCCGTGAAGATGGCTTGGCCCCTGAGACCCTGGAAACATCACCCGCTCAAGAGGAATATGCTCCAGTGATCTTCGCACAGGACACTGTTTCACATGTTATTTCTTTCGATATGTTGTCTGGAAAGGTAATCTCTTATTTCTTTGTTTTGATATTTATCATGCCACAATTTTCTTTGTTTGACTGAAATTGCTAATGGAGGAATATATATATAACATTAACCACTTTATGAGATGGTAACTTTGAATTTCTTCATTGATTACATTCTACTTGATCTTCATACTTTGTAAATCAGTGCATGTTCCTCTTTTTTAATGGGTTTTATTTAGTCTGATAACAATTCAGGGCCTTTTCTTTGTGGCAAGTTGGTAGGTTAATAATGTTCTTAAAGGTGATAGCAAAAATTGATATATACCTATTTCATACCTTACCTACTCTAGTTATATCATAAGAAGCATTTAAGTGTATGTAGAGTGTTTCACAAGCTATGTTTGCATCACTATCATCATCAGTCAAGATATTTTCTGATAAAATGAGTTTGTTCAGTGAAGGATAAAAGAGATAATATAAGCTTTTTTCAGTGTGATATCATTTGTACCGGTTGTTGGCTTGTTCATGTCACCAGATTTAAGCTCTTACAGTAACTGAAATATAATTGTTGAATCTCATCCAACCCTGAAATATTTTTACTGCAAATGAATTTGCACATTTCCTAACAAGCAGTACTGTTCAAAACACTTGACATGATTTGGAGTCAATGACCAACATGTCTGTTTTCCTTTATAACAATCTCACATTAGATTGTCCTTGTTTGCAGGAAGATCATGAGAACATTCTGCGTTCGAGAGAATCTGGAAAAGGGGTTCTCACGGCTCCTTTTCGGCTGCTAAAATCAAATCGCCTTGGAGTTATTTTAACATTTGCAGTCTATAGTACAGAACTACCTTCAAATGCAACCCCTGCTGACCGTATCCGAGCGGCTATTGGGTATGTGCAGAAGCCAAAATAAAATAAAATTCCCTGCTTGGAAGTTTATCATTTAGAAGTTTGATTTAATTTATTTGACATCAAGGTACATAGGTGGCATTTTTGACATCGAATCGCTGGTTGATAAGTTGCTTCACCAACTAGCATGTAAGCAATCTATCATTGTCAATGTGTATGATACCACCGATCCTGTTAAACCTATTAGTATGTATGGTACAAACCTGACGGGCGATGATATGTACCATAAAAGCATCCTTCATTTTGGGGACCCATTGAGAAAGCATGAAATGCATTGCAGGTAAAATCCCCTGTAAAACAGAGTTTTCCTTTTTTATTTTTTTTATTTTTTTGCTGTGTAAAAGACTGAACGATGTACTAAGGTACTGCTATGCAATACATATTTCAACAGTTTCACACACAAGCCACCGTTTCCATGGCTTGAAATAACAACATCCATTGGAACTCTTGTGATCGCGTTACTAATTGGGCATATATTCCATGCAACGGTTAATCGTATTGCAAAGGTGGAAGATGACTATAGGAAGATGATGGAACTTAAAAAGCAGGCGGAGGATGCAGATGTTGCTAAATCTCAGGTAATTTCCACCTGGTATATTTCATGCAAGGCATGTTTGTGAGGCGTTCTTAATGAAGTTGACTTGATTGTTCTACAGTTCTTGGCAACTGTTTCTCATGAGATCAGAACTCCAATGAATGGTGTCTTAGGTGAGGATGTTAACTGTATGAATGTTTGTTGCATCTTTCTTTCATCAGAGTGAGCTTTGGTTTGGTGATACATCATGGTATTGTTTCCTTTTCAGGCATGCTTCAAATGCTTATGGATACTGAGCTGGATATTACACAGCAGGATTATGTGAGAACTGCACAAGCCAGTGGCAAAGCTTTGGTTTCGTTAATAAATGAGGTTTTGGATCAGGCAAAGATTGAATCTGGAAACCATGAGCTCGAGTACGTGCGATTCGATTTGCGGGTACTCTTAGATGATGTCTTATCACTTTTCTATGGCAAGTCTCAAGAAAAAGGGATAGAGGTGATTGGCAAACACTGACAACCTACATTTCGTATTATCATGTTTTCTTCCTTTATATCTTCTTGATCTTGATCATTTTGCTATTCATGTGATGTATTGTTGGGAAGAACAGTTGGCTGTATATGTTTCTGACAAGGTGCCTGAAGTTCTTATTGGTGATCCTGGGAGAATTCGGCAGATAATCACCAATCTCATTGGGAATTCTGTTAAAGTAAGAAGAACATTGTTTATGCTTCATAGCTAGTTGCTACATTCTTCAAAAAAGTCACTGATTGTTTTTCGTATTTATCTCAGTTCACAGAGAAAGGACACATCTTTGTTAGTGTCGATCTAGTTGAGGAGGTGATGTGTTTAACAGAAGCAGAAGCTGATTTTCAGTCCATGAACACCTTGAGTGGTTTGCCAGTGGCAGACCGAAGACACAGCTTGGAAAACTTCAAAATATTCAGCCAAGATACGCCTGTATTTCCACATGCTTTCTTGTCAACATCCTCCGATCTAATAAATCTAATTGTATCGGTTGAAGACACGGGCACAGGGATCCCCCAAGGTGCCCAATCACGTGTGTTCACCCCTTACATGCAGGTTGGTTCTTCAACTTCACGCGTTCATGGAGGCACCGGCATTGGATTAAGTATCAGCAAGTGTTTGGTTGGTCTCATGAAGGGAGAAATTGGTTTTGTGAGTGAACCAAACGTGGGTTCCACCTTCACCTTCACTGCTGTCCTCACAAGAGGCCATGCAAACTCCAGTGAGTACAAATCACGGGAGTTTCATGGAATGCGAGCATGGGTGGTAGATCACAGACCATCTCGTGCTAAGGTGGCAAGATATCATCTTCGAAGGCTTGGAATTCATGTTGAACTTGTCACTGATCTCTATCAAGCTTTTCTGAGGCTAATGAATAATGGAAAGTCGATTGTCAACATGATGCTTATTGACAAGGAGGCTTGGCCAAGGGATGCTGATCTTTGGCCTCTCCTTATCAATGTATTGCAAAAGGGGAACCAGTCCTCAATGCCAAAACTTTTTCTCTTGGATAATCCTACAAGCTTTTCAAAGAGCAAGTCCTCAAACTCTTTGGAAAGTATTCTGACAGTGATCACAAAACCCCTCAGAGCAAGTATGCTTGCAGTGCATTTGAGACGAGCAATGGGCCTCGGAGAAAAAGAAAGCTTTGGGAATGGGGATATTCCTCGTTCGTCTTTATGTAATCTTCTTGATGGTAAGCATATTCTAGTTGTGGATGACAATAAAGTGAATCTCAGAGTAGCTGCTGGCGCTCTGAAGAAATACGGGGCAGAGGTTACTTGTGCTGATAGTGGAAAAGAGGCGATCAAGAAGCTGGAACCACCCCACAAATTCGATGCCTGTTTCATGGATATTCAGATGCCAGAAACAGATGGGTATGTTTTCTTTTGATTTTTTGCATCCTTTGTTTCATGTTGAGCATCCTTTGTTTCAGAAAAGAATTAGTGATTTATGTTGCATTTAATTAATTATTGCAGCTTTGAAGCTACTAGAATTATTCGTAAAATGGAAAGTGATGCAAATGACCGCATAAATCATGGAGAAGTAGATCATGGCAATGCATTGCGCTGGCATGTACCGATATTAGCCATGACTGCAGATGTAATTCAGGCCACACAGGAAGAATGCAGGAAATGTGGAATGGATGGTTATGTCTCAAAACCGTTTGAAGGAGAACAATTGTACAGAGAAGTAACTCGATTTTTCAATTGACTGCTAAAACAAGTCGATAGCATAGATAAATCTCCGCTTCACAATACAAAGGGAACTCACTGTATAACACAAAGGACAATGAGACATCATACTTCTTGGATAAACCACCACCAACTCTTGACATGCTTTATAGTTTGCTTCACAGAGTAAGTTCATCTTGAATAAATCATTAGCTTCTGAACTAAATTTATACATATATGTGTGTATAATATGTGTGTGTGTGTCTTTGAATCTGATTTTTCTGAAACAATATTCGGAATTTTGTGAGAAACTGGTGGATTGACAAAATAGTTTGGCTTTTAAAATAGCATTCCGAACTCAAATTCAGTGTTTCTGCATTTTTTTTTTTTCTGAATACGAGTATTACAAGATAATGCATAATATTTAAAGTTAATGTTATTTTCTATTGCAGGTTTGAAATTTGGAGGCAAAACAAGCATTTGGGGGTGATATTATTCCTTTTCATGGCTTCTTCTAACTTATGTTTGAAGTATATGAGTTGGATATCTGTAAATAAGAGCTCATAAACTGCTGCGATGGAGATCCACTGTTTAATTGTGATGCCAATGTCCTTTGACATGTATAGTAAGGCTGGAGATTTGTGAGAGATTTTTCTTCTTTCTTTTTTATTTTTTGTTTCACAGAATACAAAGAGTGTACAGATGTGAGTAATTTACAAACTTATGGTTTGTTTGTTGGAAATGTGATAATTCATGTTAAAGTTCTTCAATGAAGGCAAGCGTGGTTGTACATTGAACATATGAATAATGATTTTTATGCAATAATATCTACAGGTGTAACTCAAGCAAATCCTAGTCTGTTTTTATTATTGCAGGAATTTATATTCTTTACTTTTATACATGAGAGCCTTGTAAGCATCACCTGTTCTCGGGTTAATTTTTCAGGAAATCACCAAACTTTGACTTATTATAACTTCAGTCATCCAACTTCAAAACGTATCAAAGTGGTCACTCAAATTCTAAATCATATCACTGGGCAGTCACCTGTGGCTTTCCAGCCCAAATTAGTCTACGTGGCTACCGAAAAATCTGAGGTTTGACGGCCACGTAGACTAATTTGGGCTGGAAAAGCCACGGGTGACTGCCCAGTGATATGAATTAAAATTTGAGTGACCACTTTGATACATTTTGAAGTTGGATGACCGAAATGATAATAAGTCAAAATTTGGTGACTTTCTGAAAAATTAACCCCCTGTTCTCCAAGGAGTAATTTTTTGCAGTAAAGACAGTGTATAATAACAATATGTTAACCTTGACAGAACCACTATTAATCAGAAACTTCAAGCAATTATCTTATAAAACTTAAGTTTTGATGTCTGCGTACATTACTGCAGGCTAAGAGCACAGCTTTAAGTGAACTTTTGATCATAGAGCAACATTAATTCAGTTCTCACAACAAGAAGAAAAATACTAGGAATGCAGTAAAACTTAAAAGTTCATACATCCGGAATATGACCATCGAGCATCAACAAATTTCATATTCAATTCCAGTGTCATCGTTTCTTGAAACCGTATTTTTTTCGCTCATAGAAGAGGTCAGTCTTGGCACTGCCCAGGTTGACGATCTTGGGGCATCCATCACGGTCTTTCTCCATTTGTGTGCATTCCTTACAGTAATAAGCATCTGATATTCCAACACCACCACAGATGACACACCTGCCCTGGAATGAACCATAGTTGCATTCATCACATACTCGTACCAGTGTACATGGGCGAACATACGAGTCACAGATGACGCACTTGCCATCATCTTTCTCGCAGAGGCGTCCGATGGCGATTCCTGGTTGCTTCCTGCACATGATCAGGTCAGGATGATGCTTGGCCATGACCCGTTGCTAACCAATTTCCAAAGTACCTGCATAGCCTAAAATATCAGTACACAAAGAACATTGTGTTGCTTAGAATTCAAGAATGCACGCAGCGACGATGAAATAATATGCAATACTTAACTGAATATTGTATCTTTCTAACAAACAACACATTCATACCAAACAGAAAAATTATAAGCAAATCCTTTCCTGGCTTAAATGAACAATAATGAAAACAAGATTTGAGTATATAATCATCGTCATAGTGCTTAATTCTCAGTTAATGAAAAAGATTTGTTTGCTTAGAATTGACAGGAATAGGCAAACATGTAAGATGAAAGAACTTCAACATATGCATAACATAACATTTGATTTTGGCTATATTTGGAATTCATGATTCAATCTATGATAAACAAGAATTACTTCAAAATCTCATTTCCGAGTAACTGAATATTGTAACTTTATAACAGATAACACATTCATACTAACAGATAGCACATTCATACAACTTACAAGGTTAATTGAAATCTAGGTTTAGAGTATGAACCATGAATACAAAGATTACAGTGCTAATTAGTAATTATAGACCGAAATACTGAAATAACCATTGTTCCAGTTCTAACACTTGGATTATAACTTTCTAGATCTAGAGAAAATCCAAACCCTAAACACCATAACGACATGGGGGAAAAAAGACAAGGTGGATGAAGAACAAGATCCAATTGGATTCAATACATGATTTGATATCATCCAGAAGCCTCATTGGAAGGAAAAGTTGAATTTTTTGGACGATTAACAACATAGCAAAGAACAAATAAAATCCTCTGAAGTTTTGCATTGAATCTAAACCAAAAATTGAACCAAAGTACTTAAAAAAACACCCCAAATCCATAGGGATGCACAGGGATTGAGAGAAAACGACCTAATTTCATATAACAAACATCTTTTAGAGTTTAAAAACAGACGAAATCAGTAAGAAAAAGGTTCTAGGGCTCACCGGAGACGCGGGATGCTTCGACGAGAGGGATTAAGGGCAGACTCGCGTGGCAGCTCCGTTGAAATTGACTCTGAATTTTGCAAAATAACCCCTATAAAATCCTCAATTGAAAATCATTTCTTTTTATAACCCTTAAAGATGTATATTTCACTATTCACTTATTTTTTATCACTTTTTTATATAAGGTCCCCAAGATTCGATTAACATAAAATTATTTTTTATAATAATTAAATATTTCCAGTCCAATGTGACAATCATACATCTAAACTTGAATATTATATATATATAACCAAAAACAATCATGTTATCTCCACTACCGATGTATCAACTATTTTGTGGGTATAAATTAAGCGGAACAATAAACAAAATTAAGGATGTTAAATTTAAATTTAAAAAATTTATAAATATTAAATAATTCTATTAATTTAAATTTGAGATTATAATTATCATTATTTCAACAATGTAAAATACATATCTATCCAAAAATTTTGATTTAGATGTAAAAATCTATCCAAATATTTATAAAAATAAAATTTTAAAAAAATATTTGAAAATTTATCACTCAGCATCAATTTCATTTAATATAATAATTTTATTATTTTTTATTTAATTTATTCTTAAATAGTGTGGGGTAGAATTTTAAAAAATAAATAAAAAGTAGCATTTTCCAAATAATTTTGTTAATATATATACACACACATGAGTCTTTTCCAAGTATTTTTATTTTTGGACAAATCCAAGTTTTTTTTTTTTTAAATCCTCTTTTGCATAGATCATCCCATTTTAACAATAAAAATTTATTTAATGAACTAACATCGAAGGAATAATTTAGCCTCCACTATTGCTTTCATTCTTATCTTGTATAAGAGGTGCTCTCTTAATTACCAAAATATTTCGGACTTATAGAAAAAATTATTTAGTTTTAATTACTTGAAAACCACTTACATTGCATGGTGGGCAACAATCATATGAGTAAGAAATATTATTTGAAATTTGCATATGTTTATAGGTGGCTTATATCAATTTTTATAAGTGCCAGTAATTATTATTTTTTTAAAAGAAAAATCTCTAAATTAGTCAAGAGATATGTGTAGAGTTAATGCCTCACTAAACTTTTGTCATCTTTTTTTCCTCTAAAAGATCTATAGTTAGTGTGGCTAATCACTCAAATTGGTTGGTTTTGAATATAATGCGTTAAAAAGGGAAATTAGCAAAATTAGTACCTAATTTTTTTTCTTCAAAATTTTGGATTATATCAAATAACGTATTTATTTCGTTCCTATATTTCATAATAGTCTTTACAACAACATAGTTTATTTAAGTTTTCATGACAAAATCCATATAGCCTGAGTGATGAAAAAACATGCGGCCAACGTCCCTTGGATCAATTGGCATTGGGTTTCTTGCATAGGATTTTCGTCTCGGAAGTCGTGCGTGATTTTCCGTTTCGAATCCCGCCTCATGCAAGGTGAGTGCACATGCATGAAAGGATAATGAATCTATCTACATAAAACACAAGAAAAAGATAAATCTAAAATTAAAAAAAAAAAAAAGAAGAAAAGAAAAGGAGTCTCCCCAGGATCTAATTCTTTTTTCCTCTCAAGTCTCAACGTTTGAGTATTATCATCTATATTTATAAATTGGTCATGATAATCCAAATAAATAATATCATAATATTATATCTTAATGTTTATTTTGTTTCCAAACCAACCAATTTATTAAATTTACAATTAGCTAAATTTACGAAACGTTTATTTGGATCCATATCCATACATGGTGGAAAAAACAGTGGGTGATTATCAAAACACTTAAAATATATATTTGGATCCATATCTCATACAACTCTGAAAGGCACTCGGAGCTAATAAATTAAACTCAAGGAAAGCTATAGACCATATACATGCATGCAAAAACGCCTTCAATCTATTCAAGGAAAGCTATAGACCATATACATGCATGCAAAAACGCCTTCAATCTATTCAAGGAAAGCTATAGACCATGACTTACACCATCAAACCGGACCCGGCTTTTCCGGCCACCGCCGACCAGATCTCCTACGCCATCAGCATGGAAACCTCACGGAACTTCCACGTCACCATCACCTCCAGCACCACCGGAGTCCAGCAATGGCTTGAACTCGCCATGCAGTACCAGGCCACCACTGTCGGTATTCACTTCAAGCTCCGCCGGAGTATATATAGATTCTTGAAAAGATTCCTCCCCAGTAGATTCCAGACGGACTTGGCTGTCCTCCTGGTCGCCTGGGATGATCAAGTGCTCCTTCTCCAGCTCCTCCCAGATGAGGCATTGCCGGAGATGCTCGTCGAGAAGATCCTCGGCAACAATCGTCTCGAGTTTGTAGGGATGGATATAGTGAGCACAAGAGACAGGTTGAGGAGGAGAGGGCTCACAAAAAAGGCCATGGAGTATGTCACCGACGTGAAGGATCTTGCGGCGGAGCATGTCGGCAGGGAGGAGCTCTTCATTGTACAGCAGGTGTTATCCTTGCTGCCGCTTCTTCTCCGTCTGTTTGCAGCCAACCAAGGGCGCATTGGTTTTGAAAAGTAGTGTCTGGAGTTTGCCTTAGTTTATGATTGTGTGATTACTTTTAACACTTTTTATAACCCACATTGATGCATGGATTACCCTGTTTTCTTTTGCATCAGCATTTAGTAATAATGTACACATGCAGGATGAAGAATCATATTAGTGTTAGAGATGAAAATAAAACAATCCATAGAAGTATTAGAGATTTTTCTTCTTGTTTTGGTACATGATCAGCTCCACATATGATAGTGTATGCCAAACAAGTTTAAGTTCAAACAAGCATTCAGAATATGATGATGATTAGGATCAGCTAACAAACAATGAGATTTAGGTGTCATCTTTTCTTGAAGCCATATTTTTTGCGCTCGTAGAAGAGGTCAGTCTTGGCGCTCCCAAGGTTGACGATCTTCGGGCATCCATCCCGGTCTTTCTCCTGCTGTGTGCACTCCTTGCAGTAATAGGCATCAGATATGCCAACACCGCCACAGATAACACACCTACCTTGGAATGAACCATAGTTGCACTCATCACATACACGGACAAGCGTACATGGGCGCACATAGGAATCACAGATAACACACTTGCCATCACACTTCTCACACAGCCGACCGATAGCAATCCCTGGCTGTTTCCGGCACATGATCAGATCAGGATGATGCTTGGCCATGCTACCTTGATAGTTGGTTTATCAAAGAACCTGTGCAGCATATAGTTTCAGGATATGGGAAAAGAAAATTTTATGATGAACATTGTATAAAACATCTACAACCAGCATCCTGAAATGTGTTTGTCAACAGTAATTTGTAAATATTTGTTGACGGTGGTTATTGATGAGTGCTCTGTTATAGTGTTCTTAGAAATAAAAGGTACTCTCAAAGCATGACTGATACGCGATTAAGACTTAAATACAAAAGCAGAACAATACCCATAGAAAGTATGCAAATATGCATCACCATGCAAGCACGCAAATATGCATCCAGAAGGCATATCACCTTACCGCTTAAAATTCAAACACTAATCAATATGATTGCATACCAACACTTGACACTAGCAACAAGTAGCAACACATGAAAATTATAAAAAAGAAGCACGAAGGATATGAAATAGATGAGGTTTCATTGATTTCACTCCTAGTGAACAGAACATGCTATACCACATAATCAAACAGACATGTGAATCTAGAAAATACCATCATTTGAAGGGAAAAATAATGGATCATCAATGAAAAATGATTGCCACCTTACAAGAATTGAGAGATACTGTGCTGAGTAATCTCCTACTAAATTAGGCAAAGATCAATGACCAACACACAGATCAATGAAAAACAGAGCAAGTGACCAGCCAGCTTCCTCCCTGGGATGGTACGAATCTCAAATGCATGACATTTTTCTAAATTAACTTAAGTGTGTGTTATTGAAGAGGGGCACAATAAACATTTGATCGTTTCTCTTAAAGAGAGACACAAAGTTGTACGCATACCTACCGGTTTCTAACACCATAGCTGTGTCATTCAACATAAACTCCAAAAGTTGACACAAACATGATATCTTTCTAGATTAACAAAAGCATGTGTGTTGCAAGAGAGGCAAAGGAAATGTTTGATTGTTTTCTCTAAAAAAGAGATTTTTTTTGTTTTTTGGTAACTCCGAAGTTAACCCCAGAAAACAGTAATTAAACAGCAAGGATTTAAGTTAAAGCAAGCATTTTCCACAAGAATTTCAGACATTAACAAGACAATTCTAATTTACTATGTCTACCAATTATGTATCATAAGCAATGTTTAAAGAGCAAGATCCAACTTGTAACTTAATTTCCGTGAAGTCCATCCTTAATGTAGTGCTTGATTTGGTGAAAACAAAGGAGAAAGATCAAAATTTAAGTAGAAACTTTTCCTCTATATGCTTATCCACTAGAAAAAAAATTTACATGAGTTTTCCTCTAAATGAATTAAAAAAAAATTAAGTAACTGCGCATTTAATCACCTAAAAAGCAAAACTTTCACATTAAATTTCATAGGTAATCAAACAGAATAGTTTAAAATCCAGAATCAAAACCTACTAAGAAGATAAACAATGATCCAATCACCGAGTTAGGCAACATTAACACGAAAAATCAAAAACCAAACAAGATCATGCGGTTATATCATCATCCCAAAAACCCTAAAAGCTAAAGATTTGCGCGGATGGAATCGGACAAGACCGAGAAAAATGCCAAGCCGACTCCATCCGCTAGGGTTTCAAAAACAGTACAAAGTAGAAGGAGGACCAATCAAGGGCTCACCAGAATCCGGCGAGACTTCAACGACACTGCCGGCGGCGAGAATCACGGCGTCCCAGGAAGCGTCCTCGCGAACACTAGAAGGGGCTGCGCTGTAGGAAAGAGGCTGGTGGGATAAGGTTTTTATAGCAAACCTTATTTTATGAAAAACCACCCTCTATAGAAAAACCAAGAATTTTCTAGTAAATTGAATTTCTATTATTGCAATTAATATTAATTATATTTTTGTTAAATGATTAATTTTGAATTTCGTATATGAATCAAAGTCTTTATTTTTTATTCATGGGCCAAAATAACAAAATAGCAAATTAGTAGTGCAATTTATTCATTTGCATATATTTTTATAAAATTAGAAATTCTTTTTATAAAGAAATACTTGTTTGTTTTTAAGGAACTTTGAAACTAATAAATAAAATCAACATAATAGGTTTGAGTTGTAATATTTTGATATCTTATAATGTAATCACTTGAAAAAAATACCCGTTAATTTTTATTAACGTCACATAAAAATGTATTTAATTTTTTTTTATTTTTATTTATATTACTAACATATTTTAATAAGAATCATTCAAATGTGTTTGTATACTATTTAAAAATTATTTAAGTTATAATTATAAATCAACTCGAATAATTTGTAATTAATGTAAATAAAAGTAAAAAAAAACAAATACAAATTTAATTAAAAAGAATTAAATATTTTGACAACAATTTTTTACAAATAATTTAAATTACAAAATATTCCTCACGGACAAATAAAACTTTCAA
Organism: Dioscorea alata; assembly: GCA_020875875.1. Classification (NCBI taxonomy): domain Eukaryota; kingdom Viridiplantae; phylum Streptophyta; class Magnoliopsida; order Dioscoreales; family Dioscoreaceae; genus Dioscorea; species Dioscorea alata. Next base: position 21,567,623 of record CM037015.1, on the reverse strand, counting down.
GAATAAATTGAGTGACCCATCCAACATCACAACCAACCCGCATCGGATAAAAACGCTGTACCGTGTTTGAGATCAACACGCCATCAGCAGGACATCGCGCGGAACAATTACGCGATCCCGCCATCCATCCATCCCTACATCAGGTATACAACCAGATCCCAAGGCAAGATCACCCCCTTGTCTTCTCTCACTATATAATAAAGCTCATCTCTCCCTCTCTCCGGCGATCGATCAGAGAGAAGAAAGAGAGAGAAGCCGAGGAGACGGGGGAGAGATCGTCGGAGATGGATACCGATGTGGTAGCAAAGCAGTTCGTGGAGTACTACTACACCACTTTCGATAACAACCGCGCCGGCCTCGCCAGCCTCTACCAGGACACCTCCATGCTCACCTTCGAGGGCGCCAAGACCCAGGGTGTCGCCGCCATCGTCAACAAGCTCACTGGACTCCCTTTCCAGCAGTGCCACCATGCTGTCTCCACCATCGATTGCCAGCCCTCCGGCCCTGCCGGTGGTATCCTTGTTTTCGTCTCCGGTAATCTCCAGCTTGCTGGGGAACAGCACGCTCTCAAGTTCTCTCAGGTATCTTTGCTTCTTCCTTATCTTTTTCTCTTTTTAGTTTTTTTTTTTTTAAATTTGGTCTTTGTTGTTTGTTCCAGTTTTTGATGTTTGGGTTTTGTTCATATTCTGGTTCTTTGATAGTTTTTTTGGGGTGTGCCTGGATGTTGTAGGGTTTATCTATGGATTTCGATTGCTCTCTTCCAACTTTTCATCTTTTCTTTGTCTATTGGTTCTCTTTGTGATTTGGCGAATGGATTTGGGGATCAAATTCTGAATGGTTTTGATTGGATCGACATATTTCCAACCTTTTGCTTTTATTTTATGTTATTTCTTTGTTCTGAATGGTTTGATAAACTCTAGGTTTTTTGGTATCTGATTGGTAGATTGTTTGACTTTTATTTTGTGGGCCTTCGTGATTTCATCAGTTTATTGACGGATCAGAAATTGGTACTGTTTCTTGCTACTATGTCAGTTGTGATTCGGTGAATGGATGCGGAGCGAACGGTTTTGACTGGATAGATATGTTTGCTGATCTTTGTTTTTTATTGGTTATTGCTAATTGATTGATTTGTTAACTGATTCCAGTTCTGTTTGTCATTTTTATAGTAATATAGATAGAAATGTTTAATTACCCACACCACTCAGTCTCTTGGAGCTCATATTCTTTATGATAAATTATACAATTGTCCTAAAATGATAGGGATGCCAGATTTCTCATTCCATTTTGGCCATGTTCTAGTAGGGCATGATTGAATAAACCGTTCCGTGTAGAAAAAATAGAGGGCTCCTATTTTTTATTTTTTCCTTAATTAAACTCTGATTTGTATGCCTCCAATTCTATCTCTAGCATGGGTCAGCAGTACTCAGTTGTGTTTTGCATAGATAAATATCTAGTTGCATCATCATGTCAAAACACCTGGTCCTGAGAATAGAGCTATCATGAACAGTATTGCTCTCAATTGGTGAAAAGTATCATTAAAAGGGGAGGGTTTCTTCAAATGACCATAATAAGTTAATGGAGCATGAAATTTTTAGTTATGGTTGCCTATTGTATAACTGTAATTGAACTGCATTAGGATGATTTAACACACCTGGAAATTGATTTTCAAAAATCAACAAGGTAGATTCGTAGAAGGCATCGGCAATCCTTGCTATAATTTCTTTCAAATATCTTCTTTCACATATTGTAGAATTTTCTTGAATTGAGCCTGTGAAACATGAAAAACTTGAAAAATTAGATCATCGAAATCCATTTGTGGGACTCATTGGAAACCTATTAACACATAACCTATTAAGCTGAGATTAATTCGATCACTTAAGTGTTCTGAATTTACTTGTATCCTTGAAGACCATTACTGTTATAGTTCTTTTTCTATTCTTGTATATGATTGTGAATTGTGTCAGCTTTACCTGCAAGTCCTTCAGTTCATCCCCAACTACGAAAGCTTCATTTAGCCCTCCTAGATAGTGCTTGCATCTGTTACTAACACTCCATCCCCCCATCTTCTATTGTAAGGATCCATCTTTGCTCATATTCTTATGCATCACCATCTCAAATTCTGCAGGATATAATCCTGTCATTTTTACAATGCCATCTGTGAATATGGAACTCTGATGTTTGCCATTAAATTAAAACCTAAAAATAATGTTTAATTTAATAGTTTATGACTAGATTGTACCATTTGAAGCCTTCTTGATGGATATTTTGTCCTTATAGCCTGTCTCCTTTGTTGGTAGAGAGGTTCACATTGCTTTACAAGTATCGGAAGATGAGGGAGAACTTCAATCTGGGGGATTTTGATCCAAATCTTGTTGATAAAGTGGATTAAGATAAGGCAAGGGAGAACGAGGGAAGGGGATATATGGGGTTTAGATTAGAAAGCTTCCTTGCCAAAGATATTAATTGTTTAAAGAAGTTTGGGAGAGATAAAGATTGCTTTAAAACAATAGAATGAATGGAAATTTTCCATGGATATTGCTATGGCCCCCTGTTCAGATGAAGTGTCTTTCAAGCTGAAGGATGTTAAAATTCATGAATGGGGAGGTATATTTGGATGCTATATATATATGTCTTGATTAAGCCTCCCCTTTGACTGAAATTAAGATTCTTGGTGATCTCAATGCTCTTTTCTTTATAAAAGTGCTGACTTAATAGAGAATATGATGACAACTTCGCTATTCAGAATATTTTTTAGTAATAAAATGTCCATTGGACCATTGTTTTCAAGTGAGTAGCCTTTTTACTGTATATTAGGATGTGATATGTTGCTTTAATTTACGTTCTATTTGCATTATATTATAATTTCAGGTGATAAGCTGTTTCATCCAGAATATCATGAGGGCCTTTAATGTCCGATACTTGCAAAATTTTTAGTGAGCTAATGATGTGCATAGACTATTACTGGATGAAGAGGTTTTTTAAGGCTATAATACAATAATAATCTCAATGTTTTTCTTGAGTTCTTATTGAGCATATGTGTGTGCGCGCACAAAACTAGAATCAGATTGAGCTGTTTCTTCCACACTTGGTGAATTTCTTCTGTGTACTACTGTACTGCTTTTTGAGGATATTTTTCTCATCTAATTTTGTGTTGATGTAGGTAGTATGATTATCAATATCCTTTGTTTATGAAACTTTTATGAAAAGTGTAATAACAACATAGTTTTCAGTTGTGGATCAAACCCAAAATGGATTAAGAAAAAATCTGTGTGGATTTTCAGATATCAAATATGTATGTTTCTGTTATTTTCTAGCGCTTTGCTGAGCTAGTATTATTTTGTTGTCCTTGTTTTTGCATGTAATGCTCAGTGATAATAAGATTACCTCTCTGATGTTGGTGACTATTAATTCTTCTTCAATTTATTAGAAATGATTTTAACGTCTATGACATATGCCAAAAAGACAAAATGAACTGATTTCTTCACCCTAAATTTTAAAACTTTGTCTTATTTTTCTGAGAAACCTAGCATAATACTGTAAATGAATACTAAATATGCTATGGAATGAAAAGCACTTTTCAAGAAGTAAGAAGTGTCTTGACATGGAAGGCCTTATCTGCTGCAATCTGGATTATGTTTTCCATGGTTCTTTATGTTATAAACTTGTTTCTGGAATTGTTTTTTGACACCTTCACAAGTATCAAAATTTTTTGTTCCCCAAAAAGTTCAGTTGGCTTACCGCCAGAATCACTTGTTTTGTTTTAATGTTATGTTCTGAGCTCATATTTGCAATGACTCTGTTAGGTTCCCAAGCGCTTAAATGCAAATGCTTATGTTTTTACGTAGTTGTTTCATGCATAATATAGGAAGTTTGGGCAGATCACTTTGAGAATGGTCTTGCTTGAAAGTTTTCAATGGTTTGAATAAATATCACAGTGGTCTCTTCAGATTTATTCTTAATCGGTTCTTAGGAGTCATTCTCAAGTAAATACTATTGTCTTGCTTTCATGCGATTGATAATCATTGTTTCATTGGTGCAGATGTTTCATTTGATGCCACAACATCCAGGAAATCCAGGAAGCTTCTTTGTGTTGAATGATATTTTCCGGCTTAATTACGCATGAGGGCTTTTCAAATCTCAGTTTGTCAAGAGCGTGGGATGCCAAGATATCAATCCTCGCTTTTCTTATTTGTGATCCTAGCTGCCGAAACATCATGTTGCTAGGTGGTTGCCCATGTTTGGTCTCCCATCTAAATTTGTTTGTGGAAAAAGAAAATGAAAAACATGTTGAACTTAATTCAAGAATTTACTAGGGATGAACCTGTGATAAACATCAGTACAGTTTACTCGCACTTGTTTGAAAATCTGAAATTTGTTACATACATCAGCAGATGCTGGAATTGTTCAGCCATAACCTTATACATACATTTGATCCTTATTAGGTCCTTTTTTGTTTGATGAAGTCTGAAGACAGAGACGTGCATGATTTTTCAGACAATGCTGGATTCATCAGCACCCAATCTGGCGGCGTGTATACTTTTCCTCATGAACTTTGCAAAAGCACTCTTGACATACTGGTCAGCTTCCTTCACAGCCATCTTTTTACTGGATTCAAGGCTGGAATTACTCCAGAAGTACTCGCCGTTTATGGCAGCGGCCAAGGAAACTAGTTCGCTCTGGAACTCCGACATTTGTCTGTTTCCATCCGGCCCTGCTCTTCTCAGCGGCCGAACCTCAGGCAACACCTCTGCAGAGCACAAAGAAATCATTGAATCAAGAAGACCCTTTGGATGCTGCAAATTGTTGATCAGTTTGTTATAATAATAATACCCGGGCAATCAGTTCTGGGTGAGCTCAATCCTTGCACTACTCTTTCAAAAGTCCCAGCCCATGCATCTCTATGTGACAGGAAATCAGATGTGAGGTTGAACATCTTCTTTATGGTTGCAGGTATTGATGAATGCTCAAACTCTGAACTCGCATATGGCCCTGTTGGTTTTCTTATCACTGCAAAGTGCATGAGCGCCAAAGGTATGAGAAAATTCATCAAAGGATGGATTGAAACATGAATATTGTTGTGCTTGCTGTATCACTTGCCTGTGCCTCTCTTGATCCAAGGGGACACCATGATGGTCGGAACCCGAACTCCTAACTGATCAAAGTTGAAGAAGAAAGGCTCTGCTCCAATGATACCATCAGGGTTAGGCACACCAGTCATCGGTGGCGGCACATGATCATAGAACCCTCCATGCTCGTCGTAAGTGATGATCAAAAGGCTCTGATTCCAGTGTGGGCTAGACCTCAATGCCTCATATACCTCCTTCACCAACCGCTGCCCTTCAGCGACATCATGCGAAGGGTGATCATCATTCGCTGGAGCTCCAAGCACATCGAAATACCTCGGCTCTATCACATTCAAATTCCGGAGCTTCCCTTTTCTAGCATGATCCTTGAAGGATTCAAACAAGTGGAACTTGCTGACAATGTACTTCAATCTCCTCAAATTCTTATACAACAGTGTGGAAGGGAAGCTCTGAAAATAGATAGCGAAGTCAAAGCCATCTTCATGCAGTGAATCAAAAATGGTCTTTTGAGGGTACCCTCTGAGAATCTTCAGAATGTCATGGTTGGTGGCACCATGAGAAGTCCCAGAGTAGACAAACAGTCTGTTGGGCTGAGTTGGTCCTGGGAGTGATGAGTGCCATTTATCAAACACAGCAAACTCTTTCACCAAAGTAGCATAGACTGGCACATTAGATGGTCTGAAACCTTTCATAACAGCTTCAGACATATCTGATGACATGGACAAAGCTTGCTCAACAAAGCCTAACATTGTGGGGATGGTGTCACCTCCTCCATCTCCAAACATTTGCTGCTGCACTGCTTGAAATGAATGGCCAGGGTCTGGGTCAACATACCGAGCATCATCGGAAACGAAGATGACCTGGGAGTTAGGATCTTTGGTGGACCGGGGGTTTGATTCAGCTCCAGTTAAGCCATCAATGGAAGGGTTCAAGGACTCTTTCATCCAACCAAGCATGTGATCAAAGGACCTGTTCTCTAGCACAAGAACTACAATGGTGTTGATGGGTGGATGTGGTTGTGCATGAGAACACTGTGGGATGATGATAATGGTGAAGAAGAAGAGAAAGGTGGTGAGGTGCTGTTGTTCATGGAGTTCAGTGTTTGATCTTGTCATTGTGGTTTAATGTTTGCAGATTGAACACCATGAATCAACTCAATCTGAAACTGAACACCATCCTTGTAATTAGACCAAAAACACAAGAGCCGCACACTGTTATGAGCTGTCTAAAGAGAGAAACAGCCAAACTATCAGTGTTATTTTGTGGAACCATTCTGTCACGCAATTGATAATAAACAGTCCTTTATTGATAAAGAAAACATCTATGTGGATGTTCACAGACCATATCTTCTTGTCTTTTAATGACCCGTGAGAACCTTATCAATCAATCACTAGACATAAAAAGTAAAACAGTTTTTTGTCTTTTTGGCCTTTCAACTACAAAACAGGATGAACTAACACTATTACTCACTGATATCGCCGTCACGGTGGCCGGCGTTGTTGTTCAAGGACAAGGCTGGAATATTGACATGAGGGAGCTGTGGATGCATTGGAGGTGGTTCAGTGAGTGGTTTATTGTTTTGGCCTTTGAGAACACCTTTGAACAAATCACCAATGGCTTTGACTGGATTGCTTAACTTCTCCTTCACTGCAAGCAATATTGAGACCTCAGATAATTGCCAGAAGGCAGTTGCTATGATCAACACTGAAAGAAGACAATGAGTGATCTTGTTCTGCCTCTTCACCCCCTTAATTTCCTTCACAACCTCATCAATCCTCACATCATTCTCTCCAGAATTTCTGCTAGTTTCCTCTTTGTTACCATTCTTGTGATCTTTCTCTAATAATTCCAACTGTCATACATTTATAAAGTGAAGTTATAGGATTTAATTTAAATAAATAGAAACAGAGAGCAAATATGCACACCTGAGTTAATAATTTGCAAAGAAGTTTGGATTCATCTTCATCTTCATCTGCAACCAGTCCCTTTTTGTTCTTCTTTCTTTCATCCAAGAGCTGTTGAATGGCAATATGAACTAACTCCAACTCTACCTTATTATTATTATCTACATCCTTCTTCTCCATGCTGATAAAAGAGCAAATTTAATTAAGTTTGTTTTAGTGAATCCCTCCAGTTAAGCATAAAAAACGAATTCTCACCTGTTCTAATGGTTACACATGGCAAAGAGAGTTGCAGACTTATGGAGCTTGTTACACGTAGATGTTTTATTTTTCCATTTCTCTCTTAGAGAAGAAAATCCTTTCTTTTTTTTTTTTTAATCAACCACTCAATTCTATGAGTTCTGAGATAAGGATTGCCCAATATATTATATATGTAGCATAAAAGAGTGGTAGGGGGAAGGAATATATTATATTCTTGGCTGATATTTTTAATAATAATAATATAATATGAGCTTTTTTGTTATTAATTATGAATTATTGCAGTAAATTATTTAATTCATTTTTTAAAAAAATTGTTTATCACTACAGTAGTGTCTTTTCCAAATTTCTGAAGCTTATTCTATAAAAATAATAAAAAAAACCATAGCAATCACAGGAAAAATATATCAAAACATCAAGATGCCAATGACTTTTTCATCTATGGATAATAAATCCCTTTCATAAAATATTCGTATCTTTATGAAGAAAAACATATTCAAACTTCAGTTTACATTCAATAACAACACAAGTAAATTTCGATATTAACTTTTCACCTATCTATACATATAATGTGGTTTGACCACCTTATTCAAGGAAAAAAAATATTCTATTTTGACAAGTCAAAGTCAAGTCAACTTTCGTCAAAAGTAGGTGTTTACCCACACAAAACAAAGGAGCTTTAAATCAGTTATCATTAGTAATTTAGTACTACTCACTGGCAAGAACAACAAAAACAAATGAACCTGTTGATCATTTATGTGTAACATTAACAGATATAGGAAAAGGCACAGCACCGAGTCTCTTGATCACCACTCTTATAAAAACTAATTACAAAAGCTTTCATTTACATGCAAGAATCTGAAGGTGCAGTCCCTTCTGGGCGGTGTTCCTGCAATAAATCACCAAAATTTAATCAGAAATTCAGAGATTAAGACTCTGTAGTAATAGCACAGGGTGATACCATAGCTTGCCGATATCTTTCGAGTATTCGGTGGTACTGCTTGCGTGCCTCGGTGGATTCTACCAAGGTTAATACTCTTGCAACAGCTTGGTCAAGTGCTGGATTAATTTTTTGCTTTCGGAGTAGTCTAACAATGTCCTCATCCTCGTCCTCATCATCTTCTGTGATGTGCTCAGGTTGAAATCCTCGCAAACCATCTCCTTTTCTCAGCCACCGGAGTATGGCCTTTTCTAGGACATTAACAGCCCAGAGCAACTCCTTGTACTTCTTTCGAGTTTGATAACCCCTTACATGCGCCTGTGAAGAAAAAACATCAAGGCTCATGATATCAAGAATGACAAGGATAACAGGTTTGAATTTTGAGTACCTGTATCTTCATCACATTTTTACGCATGTTTACGTAAGCTTTGCGTTCATGCCATGAGCGAAACTTCTTTTGAATAGATAGTGCAGCAGTACCATACTTATAATCACGAGGGCCGTTGAAGGACCAACGAAACTTTGATGCAGATGAAAGTGCATTTAGTTCCTCTTGGGTCAAGCCAAAGTCATGTGGATCACAACTTTTAGAAGTTTTCAGTTGCTTTTTCCTGAAAGAATAAACACGGAAAGCCGATTGGATTCGTGCAGCGGCTTGAGTGGCATTTCTAGCAGCAGCCAAAAAATCTTTCAGTGAAAGCTCATCTTCTGTACCACCAACATGTAACTCATTGCTTCTCTGAGATATGCTTTCCATTTTTCTTTCTGCCTCTACTTCAGCAGACCCTTTGTAAATCTCACTTTCCTCCAAGGTGAGAGATGAAAGGTGACTTGTTAAGGCAGCTTCTGATAGATATCCTGCAAGACCATGGTGACCATGCGCAGCAGCAACAGAGGCCGCCGTTTTCCCCAGTGGATCATGAGATGTTGGGTCAGTCACCGCTCCTGCGGACGCACCAGCAGCAATCAGCACAGCAACCATCTCTTCCCTGCATAAAATCAAATTAGGTAGATGAGAGGTAATTCTTACATCAAAAAACAAAGAAATCAAAGTATGCTATTTCTTACATAAAACAAGCTGCGGGGACTCCATAACTACACAACATTTTATGTTAATGCGTTACATGCATTGTAATAATCTTTAGATTTCAGTTACCTTCCAAAACGTGCAGCCCAATGGAGTGCAGTCCACCCCTTTGCATCACGAAAATTTATGCCAACCCCAGCTTCAAGAATCGGGCTTAAGGCCCATTCATATCCTAAGCCAGAAATAACATGTATGATGCCTTGTTCTTGTTTTGACAGAAAACATTTTGTTCCATCCATTTGACGTCTAGATAGTAACCATTGCTGTAACTTGTCCTTCAATAATTCTTGCAAAATCCAGTCTACGGTATCTGGCAGTGTCACAGTTAACTGCTCCAGCATATTATCAGTCAAACCGACTTTTCCAAAAGATTCAACATGATTTGCTGCACTGTCAGGTCTACATAATAGCATCTTTGTGAAGCTCATCAGTAGCTTGAGTTCCTCATCATTTTTACTTGCATCTGGTTGTAATGAAGTGACGGCTGAGTTAGAGTTAGTTGAGTCTGCACAAAATTCAAATTCTCTTAGTTCACTGCATGATTCTCTATTGCTGGACGTGACACACAAGGTAACCTTCCCAGTTCCATGTTGAGGCGTGCGGCAGCGGAGTATGCCTTCCTGAACAATTTCTGCACGAACTTCAATGTCATCAAACATAACTGACCAGGAAAAGTCTAAAGCATTGCACAGAAAGGCTCCAGCAATGATAACCTGCATAATGTATATGTGAGTGTCAGGGTATAAAATTTGTGGACCAAGCATTCTGAGTTGAAACACATTGAATTGTTGGATATATATATATAAGATCTTGTATTCCTGGATTCCTGGTGCATATATATTTCTCTGCTATAATGAATGAAACAACAAGTTGATAAATCTATCTGGACAGACTCAATTGAGTACCTTAGTATTTCCGGAGGTAAATGCCCATTCAGGAGAGATTTCACGAATGCTGAATAGTTGCTTCTGTGACACTGTCACACTTGAATCCGTTGTCAGTGGAATTTCAAATTGACTTGCATCATCCCACATTCCAGAGTAATCAGAAGAATAATGGTTGTTTTCAATGCCTGATGTCACAGGGCCTAACCAGTCAGTGTCATTTCCTTCTCCAGGCACCAGGCTAGATTGCTGATCAAGATTCCAGGCTTCGGAAGTATAATTTTGAACCTTTTCACCCTCTGGAAGATGTGAAGTTGGTGATTCAATCAGACTGTCAGATTCAAATAGAAATCTTCTGGCTGCTGATAGATGTGAACCTGATTCGCTATGAGAGATTTGGTGACCATTTCCTCCAACATCAAGCCGATCCCAAAATTGTGTTTCTAACTGCTCGTTCAGAGGTCCAGATATAGTTTCTTGTTGTGAAGGACGAAAAAATGTATCCTGCAAAAAGAAAACAAATATAAAATTATGTTTGCACCTTCAATGGAAGTTAAAAGGATGAACGCCATCAAAAATAATTGATCCTTCACAGAGGAAAACAGAACCAACATTTTCATTGCTACAAAAATGTAGTCATAATACAGTGAATGCAAAAACTCTTAGAATTTTAGCAGCAAACTTCTCTATAGAAAACCAGCTCGTTGATATTGGGCGTAGGTACATAATTTATCTTAAATATAAACCACTGCACAAAATACATACATAAACACACACAAACACACACATATATATTAAAAAATATACTAATTGATGTAATGATCCTCACTTTTTCATGTGGTAACACTGTTTCCAATGCATAAGTACTGAAGTTTAAAGCCTCTGGATCACTATCTGGAGTCAAAATATCTGTGACATAAAGATCAGTTTGTGCTGAATCTGAACTTAGGTTCATCATATCTTTCGAAGAAGGTTCATTCTTATTGGAAACAATTGCTGAAGATGAACTACCAGACTGCTTTTGATGCTTCTCCCCACCACCTAGGGAAGATGAAGAGAAAGCAAATGTATATTCAATATTTGAAAAGAAACCTATACAGCAAACATTTTTCTACCATTATAAACACAAAGGGCTAATAGGACAGAGCTACAGGCATCACAAATATATGAAACTCAAATGTATTGAAAACCTGCCAGAAATTTTCTTAATTAATTTACTATTACCTGCAAAGTCAAGCATCTGGGAATCACTATAGCCAACTTGCTCTTGAACATCTCCAACCTTATTATGGTCTCTATAGGCCGGCAGAGGTTGTCCATGTGAATTCAACAATTGAACATCTTTAACATGATTAAATGCCAATAATTCTTGATTGATGCTTGGGGTTGCAATATTTCTGGAAGTAAATATTCCCTGCAGCACTCAAAGAACCATACTTTTATTTTCTTGAAATTAAGAGTGAGTTTGATCAAAATTTATAACAGCTCTATAATTAATTATTTAAACTGATAGAGGTGCTATCAGATGATTAAAAAAGAAGCTTTTAATTATTTAAGACGCAAGCAATGAAACAATGTCAGCTTTTTTACATTACTAAAGATAGAAACATACCTCAGTAATTTCTCTATAATGAACCAGAACAATGTGTTCATAGGCCCTGCAAACAGAGGATAAATGCACTTAATGAGAATTATTTAGGAATTAAAAATAATACATATTAATTTGAATGATCACAAAAACACCTCACCCAAGTTGCAAGAAGGATATGTTAAAATAAACTCGTTTCCCAAAAGAAACATGCATGAAAGTAAAATACTAAATCTGAAAATACATGGAAGTGTAAACTTACGGATCAAGCATCCAATAGCTTCGCCTCTGCAAAGAAAGATTCGGTGGCTCTCCATGAGCGTAATAGCAATTCAAGACATTAACATTCTCAACCTACCATGCAGTCATAAAGGAAAATCATTAATTTCAGAAAAGATAGAAAACAATAGCAACAAGATAATGTAGACAGAAAGCAGCTTAGCCTGAGTTATTATTCTCGAGTAATTAGGTAGCATTTAGATAAATTAAAAGAGTCCAACAAGAATTTTTTATTTTTGACACAAAAGTAAAATAAGTGTAAAAAATCTGTTGTGAAACCAACCAACCATTTCCAAAGACCTTAAGTTACAATTTATCTGCAATTAGAAGAAGACTTCAATATGTAGTTCATACGGGTATATGACAAGGAAATTTGACATGCGCCATTCTACATATAAGATCAAATCCTACATGAAAGTTGAAAAAAAAATAATTTATTTGGTCTTCTTTTCTGATGTAGATCAATATATATATATATATATATATATATATATATATATATGATCAAAAATCTACTATTGCAACACCTATATGGCAGAGCTCAAATGTTTTCTAGTTGAGACCATCAACTGACATGTTTAAGCAGCAAGTTGAACAAGACAGCAATTAGTTACTGGCACAATAGGTTATCCTCAAATGCTATTAGCACTGTGATTAAAGAAATTTGCCCAAGAAGAGGCATGTAGCTTGTTTAGCATTTAATGATACTTGTAGAGAAAAGTATGGGGTGCCAATATTGAAGCTAGAGTTTTGGATGCCAGATCATATGACACCATGGCATTGTTCAGAACCATGAAGAAGGAGGGTTTTCTTATTTCATTCATTTCTCAATCATGCAGCTTTAACATGTCCACAAAACGGGGATTTTCTAGAATAGAGTCACTGACATAGAATGTGCCATTCAGATATATAATCAAGAAAAAGGAGCACCGCCCTTTCAAGTTGAAGAATAAATTTTATTTGAATACTTTTAAACACAAAAATAATGAGGATAGAAGAAATATCAATACTTTGATGGATTAATAGCAATAAGCAAACTAAAGGTTAGATATCTATACATAACAAGAATTGTGTTAACTGCAAATAATATAGAAAGCTATCAAAGACGTTTCAGCTAAATCATCATTGAGCTATTGTGCATAAGCTTAGCAGGTTAATTCATTAAAGTTGCCATTGCATATGGAAGGCATAGATGTACTTGAGAAGAATTTATACATACAAGATTTTAAGGAGAGCAGAAGAAAAACCAGTTGCTACTGAAACATTTGTTGGGCCCATCCAGTAAATGTTAGGCCAAGGTTTTATTTTGCTGTTATCTTTGTTGTGCAAACAGAACACATCTGATGAAACTGAACGAGAGAAAGTGGCTAGAAAAAAGTATAAGAAAAACTTGGCACAAACCTTAAGCCGCTCATGAGCTTCTGAAATAGTTCTTCCATCCCTCTTTTTTCGCCACACGTAACCATCTTTGCGAAAAAATCGGAGAACCCTACGGTTGAAAAGGAACAAAGACCCACCTGTTGATGGAAAAATTCCAAATGATGTGAACAACACCAACATATTCCTGAATGAAGAAACTACGTCAATCTGAATTGCTATGAAAAAACAAAATTGCCCATACTTGGTGGCCTTTTCGGAGGCTCATGTGTCAATTGAAAACTCTCATGATTCTTCAAAATGAAGAAAACTTCTGCAGGCTTCAGCCAGCGTATAAGTGCTTCTTGCCGCAACCTATTGATGTCAAAACCTGAAAGTAGGCATAAATGAACAGCTAAGCTTGATGGCTCCATCTAATCATAAAAAACCACATCATCAACTCTAAAAGCAGCAAGAAAGCAAACGCACTCAATCAAGTTAAGCATACACAAGTGTAAAACCAGGTGTATAAAGACATGAAGGCAAACTGCAAGTCATCATTTTGAAATAGAGAAACCAAGTGCTCTTATTTTTGTGAATTTATTCTCTTGATCCAGCAAGATAGTAGTTTGTTTCAGTGAGAAATATAAAATTGACCATCCCAAATATTCAAATACAGGAAACCAAGTCTTTGGCTCAAACACACAATTTAGGCAACAAAATTAAGGAAAACATTATTCATCTCAAATCCTGCCTCATGATTAATCAGTAAAATTTGGAAGATAATAGAGAAAGCAAAATCAATTGAGATATCCTCGTCCATATCTCCAGCGGTAAATTTCTTGATTTGCAGGTGCTTGAGCATTGACTAAGTCAAAGACTGTCCAGATATATATAAAAAATCTCAACGAAAGTACATATCGGCCTCAACTTCAACAGCTTAATGAACTTCACTGAACCCAAAAAATCACAACCTTTATATTCATCTCAAGTACTTCAAAAACACAAAAATACATGGGAGGACTGCAAAAACTTTATAGTAGTGCTTGTTATAGCATGAAATCAAAAATTAATCATCCCAAACCACAAAAGCAAGCAACCATGTCCTTGGTTCAAACAACTATATAGGGAACAAATATTAGAGAAACCACAATTAATCTCAGATCCCGCCTCAAGATTAATCAGCAAAAGTAAAATTTTAAAAAAAATCCATCACACCTTGAGCTTTCAAAAACTAACTAAACTTCATTGAATCCACACACACACACACACACACACATCACAACCCCCAACTCATCAAGCCACAAAATCACAAAGACAAATGGGACGGCAACTGAAAACCAACATACACAAACACCAATCGATTAAATTAAAACAAAGAAGCAACTTTAATCCTAAAAAAGAGATTTTGGTTACCAGACTGCATTGTCTTCACTCCAAATGATCTCTTTGGATCGCCAAAGCAGCAGCCACGGCACACTCAGAGCAAAAGCGCGGTTTGCAAGCATCAGACGCCCTCAAAATCCATATATAAAAGAAGGAATCCATGATTCCAAACTAAGGAGCGAAGAAGACGATGAGAAAAACCTCCGAAGCAGTCGTTCATTCTCAGTCTATATCTCCAACCCAAAAAGTCTATATTGGACGCTTCAGTCCGTCCGGAAAGTTTCTCCAATCACTTTCTATATTTTTAACTCTAAAATAGAATATTTTAAAAATATTCTTTTTCACCGTCATCTTTATAAATAAATTTAATATCTTTAAATCTCCCAAAAAAAATAATAATTTAAATTATAAATTAATAATTTAATTATAATATAAAATTATAATTATAAATTTTTAAAAAATAAAAAACAGAATTAAAAAAATCAAAACATAATTAAAAAAACATATAAACAGAAATTTTTTAAATATATATATATATAATTATAAATTTTAATTTTAAAAAATAAAAAACAGAATTAAAGAAATTAAAAAAATAAAATCAAAACAGAAGTTTAAAAAAAGAAAATAAAAAAAAAGATAAAAAGAAAATTTTTAAATATATATAGATAATTATAAATTTAAATTTAAAAAATAAAAAATAGAATTAAAAAAATTGAAACAAAATTTACAAAAATAAAAAATAAAAACTAGCGTTGCTAAAATAGAAAAACAAAAAATCAAAATCAAAATCAAAATACAAGAGAAAAAACAAATAAAACTGAAAAAAAAAAAATTATATATCGCTGCTACCGTGCGCGCGCAATATGTTGCACGCACTATAGCAAATCTCCAATCTAGCATAAGATTTGGCGCAGGATTGGAGATGGCCTCAGAGGCCAAAAAAGGAATGAAACCATCAACGACTAAATTAGTGGTGGTCAATGGCAACCAGAGTTCCAATGGGTCACATCTACAAATTTCTAAAATTATGTTAAAATTAATATATATAATGTCCGCAATTAGTAAATATCAGAGAGTACAGTAAAATTAATGATTAAGGTTTAATTTGATTTTATTAGTAAGATTTTGTTTTTTTTTTTAAGTTATTATAGGTTGGTTAAAATTTGTTAAGATATTGTGCAAATATTGATTAAACGGTTCAAATAAAAATATTTGAATATCCAATAGCCTGTATCACGTACTTAAGATGATATGTATACAGAGAGAGGATACATATCATCTTTTATATATATATGGTAAAAAGTGAGGTATACAATTTCATTTCATTTTATTTCAAAATTAAGCACATGTTTTAGGCATTGTTTAAGATACTGTTTATATGCCCGTTTGGACCGTTTCCCTCTATCTCTTTCTATCATTATTTTTTTTTTTCCAATCTGAACGTCCACATGTGTGTATAATTGATGTATTGTTATATATAATATATGTAACTCTGGTTTTCTAAAACAAGTAAGATAGTAAAAAAATTAGACCACTTCCAGATAGATTTTTTTTTTTTTTTTTTTTACTACATAAGAATGTGAACAATTAGAAATATTTTATTTTTTTAATTAATAATAAATATTTATTAATGTTATTTTTTAAGAAAAAATTAATAATTAAACATATTCTTATTTATATATAATAATTATATTAATTTAGAGACTGTTTCCATTTTTTTTTAGTTCTCATTGTGTATTTTTAGTAAATTAATTTTTTACATGGTTAAACAAGTAAATTTAAGCAATTGTTTGCCTTGATGCTTCATTAGGTAATTAATTTTCATTTTATTATATATATATGGGTGTGTAGGCATGTAAAAGCAATCCCAGTTTATACGATTAATACTTAAAATGGTAAGTAATATTCAAACTCAATCTAACAAGTACATTCAGATTTCGTTATCTCAAATATAAATTTTTGTGGGATTTTTGTAATTATATATATATATATATATATTAATTTTCAGTTTTTGTATATTGAATGTTTTTTTATATATATATAAATCGGCAACAAACACCTTTTTATTTTTTTTACATTGTACTTAAAAGTAAGACCTCTCAAACACAAATAAAATAGAAAACAATTAGGCTATATCTTGATTCCTATATTAAAATCTTTTTTTTTCTCCTGATCATGTAAAGGTGAAAGGAGAATAGCTTTTTGCTAGTTTTGTGCTTTTTCTTTATTTCTTTCGAGTCATGTGTTGTTTTTAGTTCATGGAGTTTTGTCTTGCTTAGTTTGCTCTCTACTAGTGCATTTGAAATGGTTGTTTGATATTTTATTTTTTTTCTTTGTTGGTACCAATGAATTTTGTACCATTAGATCTAATTAATTAATCTTGTCCGTTCATTCTCTGTTTGAGTGGTTATAAATACTTTTTATTTGTTATAAATCATATAAAGAAGAAAAAGGCATAAGAAGAAATGAAGTAAAATCATAGGTGTTCAGTATGTATATATATATATTTTTAATTTTATACCATTTATGGTTCTCTTTATAGTTACCGTATATTGATTGAAATCTATATATACATTTATATTGTGGATTAACTATTACTTGCATTTACAATAAAACTTTTCATAATAAATTAATTTTTAAGTTTCAGTTAGATAATTAATGGAATGTTGTAGATATGTAACTATCTAATTAAGTTTTTGAATTCGTTATTTGCTTTGAAAATTAGGAAATTCGATTACTTAATACAAAATCATTACTGTGAAAGATTAACGAGTTATTCAGTTTTTTTTAAAATAAATAAATTTTATATAAAATTAATATGTGGTTGCTACACTAAAATGTGAGTGGCTGTTACAGTATGAAAGATTGTTAATGGACATCCACTATTTCTATAGTATTCATAGCAAAATTTAATTATTTTATTAAAAATAGATAACAAATTTTCTCATTAATTACAAATGCTAATCTCATGAAATACATAATTAAATTTATGGATTTGAATTTTAAATTTAGATTTAAGAACATTAATCAGAGGAAAAGAGAATAATTATTTTTTAAAATATAGTAATTAACTTTTATTTATTTCATTTTTTCTGATTTAAAATTCCAAGGTATGATTTTTTTTTAAAAAAAAAATGGATAAACCACAATCATTAGAAAAAACAGAAATTACAAGTCAAAAGAAAGATACAAGAGTAGCAAAGGCACAACAAAAATATCCATCAAAGGTGAATAAAAGATCCAGGCAAACACAATAAAGAAAGAGAAAAACACAAACACCCTAAAGGAAAAGAAATCCTTATAAGAGAACCACTATATCAAGATTAAATCTCGCCTAAAGTAGCTGGGGGACGGAACCTCTAGCTCCAAGGTATGAATGTCATCCTTGACTTGTTAATATTTCTAATTAAAAACAAAAATGAGAAACACGCGAGCAAATGGATAGACAACTCACCCACTGACAAAATAGAGGTCCATCGCTCAAGTCAAGCCACTCGTAAAAACACTGAGGCACATGAAAGGGCAACACCAACAACCAAACAAGGAAAATAATAATAAAAAACCAACTCCCCCCACTACATCAGACAATAAGGACATTTCATGATTATCAGTATTATTTTGTATATTTTTTAAATAAATAAATCATGCTATATTAATACTATCAAGATTATCAAATTATAGTGAGAAATATGAATCAAAATATAATATAATGATTTCTCACTAAGAGGCTTTGAGTTTAAAAATTTTCAAACAAAATGTAAAAAATTAAAAAAAATATTTATCATAAATTTATAAAAAAATTATAATCAGAAATAAAAAAAATAAAAAAAATTATGATTTTATTGGACACATTAATGTATTGATAAAAATATAAAATATTAAGTGGAATAAACATTCCATATTATGGTGAATTACTAGTAAACACGGCATCACAGCCTATAAAATTAAATATATCAATAATATAATTATTATCTTGTCCATATGTATGTCGGAATTTGGTGCACCAACAATCTCAATCAGGTGCATTATTTAATATTTTGTTACATTATATTGAGTCAATTAACCCACACTGATGCTCAAACATTTATGCTCAATCTCGTCACTGACTTTAGTATTGTATCTATTAAATCAGATAACTTTCCCAAAATTACTGACAAGATAATTTACATCATGAAATATTGTAGTAATGGAGTATGTTTTTTGACACAGCCAGATAGAAGAAAGCTGGTTATTATTTTAAAATTTTAAAATAATTTTTATTTAATGTTTTATAATTATTTTAACTTTATTAGTTATTTTAGTTTTATTTATTTATCTAGTAATTTGTCATTATTTACTATTTGGTCTTTAATTTAGATTTTATAAATACTAGTTTTAGGGGTTGTGTGAGGAGATTTTGATCTATTGAAATTTTATATTTTTATTTACTCGATTTTAAGTGAGTTTTTTTAGATTAGAACCGCGTATCCACTGCATCAGTTTTAAAAATTTATATAAATGTTTTAAAGAAAACTGTGGGGCTAATGTTTGTGGGTTTATGTTGCCTTTGATTACCGCATTTGTTGTATTGTCCATAAAAGAAAAATTAAAAATTCACATTTAAAATGTTGGTTTCTAAAACCACATTTTAAATGATGTTTTTAACTTTTAAAAAATCACTTGATGGAGAGAAGTTGCATGTGATCATGAGAATGCTGAATTTTGTTAATTAATCTTCCCATATTTGTTAAAAAGTACCATTAAAAAAAAAGACACAAACAACTAAATACAAAAGCAAAGTCGACTATTGGATAAACCAATGATATAACACCAAAGTATAAAATAGGGAGGTTATGTGTTCAAATCCTTCCCTCGACAGCACTGTTTTCCATACTGTTCATACACTGTTTTTATACTATTCACGCGTTGTTCACCTCAGGCTCTAATACTGTTTATATACTATTTATACAAAGTACATCCGGGTCCAATATTATTCTTAAAATCCCTTGAGTGGGGCGGGGCGCTTGTCACCTATTAATAAAAAAAAAAACAAAAACAAAGTTCAAGCAACATGCATGGCACCACAAACTAATAAGATCGATCACAACTTAATTTTTTTTATGTCAAGATCATATCTAATCAACTTTGCCTAAAACATATTCCAACATCTTTTCATTCCCCAATAAAAAGAAGGAAAAGAGTCATAAGATGAAGAAGCAAGCATCTGCATGCACGCTTGCATGCAATGCAAAAGAAGAAGACAAAACTGAAAAGAAAACATCAATCAAAATAAAAAC
Organism: Dioscorea alata; assembly: GCA_020875875.1. Classification (NCBI taxonomy): domain Eukaryota; kingdom Viridiplantae; phylum Streptophyta; class Magnoliopsida; order Dioscoreales; family Dioscoreaceae; genus Dioscorea; species Dioscorea alata. The sequence goes on along the minus strand of CM037015.1, from coordinate 21,547,584 downwards.
AACAAATTAAATAATATACATGCAAGTGGTGAACAAGTGATTGGTGACTTCACATGTGAGGTTTTGCATCTGATCTCTTTCTGTGATCATTCTCTCTAGATCTCTCATCCATAAATATACACACAATAACCATTGAAATAAACTTAGAATTAGTGATAATTAAGAGAGTGATACTGTAGAGAAAACAAAATGTCAGATTGGGGGCCAGTGTTGATCTCAGTAGTGCTGTTCATCCTCTTATCTCCAGGACTTATGTTTCAATTGCCAGGGAAGAGTAAAGTGGTGGAGTTTGGGAACTTTCAGACCAGTGGTATCTCTATACTGGTCCATGCAGTCATCTTCTTTGCTCTCATTGTCATCTTTCTTCTTGCAGTTGGTGTCCACTTGTATATTGGCACTTAGTTTTATAAGTATCTGTTTTTGTTTATCTGCTCATGAACTAATTACTCTCACTGTTATTTGTCCTTTAGTTTTCAAGTAATTAATTGCATGGTTATTCATTGTTACTAATTTGTATTTCCATTTGGAATTTATTGAATAAAGTATCACTAAAGCAATTAATCACTAAAGCAATTAAGGAGAATAATTAGTTGTTTGTTATATAATATGGGCCGGTGTATATGCATTGGACCAATTTATTAATTTCTAATAAATAAGACAAAGAAAGCTCAGATGCACCACACATTCCATATATGCCATTCATTTGTTATACTTTTAATAAGAACTAATTAGTTTAGTTTTCTCTCCTCTAGTATTTTTCTTTGCATCTTTTTAATCATTTAGTCTAATTAAGCATCGTCAATGGCTGATTGGGCTCCGGTGGTGGTTGCAGTGGTGTTCTTTGCTTTGTTATCGCCGGGGTTGTTCTTTGAGTTGCCAGGTAATGATCGGATAATAGAGTTCGGTACATTTAGAACCAATCGTAAAGCTATGGCTGTTCATGCATTCATTTTCTTTGTTATCATCTCTATCTTCATCCTAGCTTTACATCTTCACATCTATGCCGGTTGTACTCCTAATTGTAATTAATTATATAATATTTAAAGTATTATTAATTTAACTTTAATTATCTTTGGCTCTTTTTCACATTATGTGTATATATATATTGGAAAATATATTAATTCACTCAGTTTGTTTGTTCTAAGTGTTATATATGTGCTTATGTTTAGTGGGTCATGTAGATCTTGTTTCTTTCTTCTTCTTCTTCTTTATCCTTAGGCATATATGTTTTATAAATTTAGATTTAATCTTTTTTTTATGAAATTTTTCCTTGATTTTTTAATCATTTTGTTAATTGTCACTGACCTCTAAATAAACAAGATATTGAAAAATTAAAACTATAATTATAGTACTACACTGATATCAATAATAATATTCATCATAACCCAAAAAAATTAAATAGACAAAGGTGAAGAATAAATCAAGAAAGATACCAAGCTGATCTTAATTTGCGTATTTTTTATGAACTTTGGAAGCAAGCATCAAGATGGTATTAATTTATATCAGTTGTTAATCATACATAATTAGGCTAATATAAATTAAAGCTAAATAAAACTTCTTTTCCGTAGATAAGAACCCTTTAATTACCAAGCTTCCATTAAAGTCATAATCTCGAGGCATCACTCTCCACTTTAATTAGCCATTAGCTGTAAGATGTGATATGTCTCCAAAATGCTTTTATTACCAACTAAACTTCAAGCCAGATTAAGCATATTCTTTGGTAAAACATAACCCTTAATTAAGTTGCCATTTAAGTTATATATATGTTAATAAGCAATAAATTAAATTGATCATCTTTACAAATAAAAACTAAGGAAAACAAGAATTACTCTACCGAACTTGATTAAAGAAACACAAGAACATGATAAATAAACATAATAGACATGACATTGATAAATTAAAAACTCATCACTTCAAAAAAAGAAATTAAGAAAACAAGAATCACTCCACCGACAATTGATTAAAGAAGCAAAAGAACATGAACTATTCATGCATGGAAATCAAACATACATAAAAAGATAGGCAAGTATCATACGTTAATTAGTTGAAGAAACACAAGAACTTTAAACATACATATACGTAAGTGCGTACATGCATGCATAAAAACAAACTACAAACTGCATGAATGATATATATATATATATATATATATATATCATCCTGTATGAATATGCACTCCAACAGCAATGACAAGAATGGTGAGAATAGCAAAGAAGATAATACTATGAACAAGAATGGATAACCCACTTGTGTTCATATTCCCAAACTCCACAACCCTAGACCTCGCCGGAAGCTGAAACAAGAGCCCCGGAGATAACAAGATGAAGAGAACCACTGCAATGATCACCGGTCCCCAGTCCTGTGACATTCTTTCAATCTATCTAATTGATATGGGTTTGCAAATAAGATAGTTAATAGATAACAATGCTTTAGATCATGTATCAAAACCAAAAAAAGAAAAAGAGAAAGTAAAGGAAGGAAGAGTGTAATGGAGAAAGTTACTTCTTTGCTTTTGAAGTAGTGGGAACAAATAGTCATTATCCTTAAAGGTTCTTTTCTTGTCCAATATTAAAGTGAAGGAGGTGATATATATATATATGGTGTGAGCTTTTTGAAAGAATTTGATTTTATGGAAGGTGGTATAAGCTTTTTGTGTGTGTGTGTGTGTAGTATTGACAAAGATTGGGGGCCTTGATAGATTCTCTGATTAGTTTCTTTTTCACTAAATATTTGTAATTAAATATTTAAAACTTTAAATTAAGTAAGGAACTTAGATGAGCGAGTGATTGATCATGAACTCTGGGACTATATGAATATATATTTACACATGCACATGTGGTAGTGTTTATATATATATATTCACTAACTGTACTCTCTTAACTACTACTTACTATCTTTATAGTAATGAATTTGTTACATTAGTTTTAAAAAAAAGTAGGATCTCTGTTGATTTGGGACTTAAGTTGGATGTCTCATTTTGCATTTTAGTCCTATATTATTTTATATGGGTTGATTTGTTATTTTACAAATTTGCAATTTTGGAATAACTTAGGGGGTACTATGAAACTTTTCTTTTCTTCCCCCTTTATATAGGTGAATTACTCATCATCGTCATAATAAGAGGGTTTTCTTGCTGCTCCATGGATGTAGGCTTGATTCAAAGCCGAACCACGTTAAATTCTTGTGTTCTTGTGCATTTTTCATTATTTTTCATCCCCTATTGCATATTCTCTGTTTGCTTTTGCACAACAAAGTGGTATCCGAGCAAGGTTTGATTCTGAAAGGGAATGCCCGGATCTGAATCTGGAACACAGGTAGCAGTTGGATCTCACGCAGTACGGATGGCTGTTTCAAATGCAAAATTTGAAATTGAAAAATTCGATGGAAACACGAATTTTGGGATGTGGCAGTGTGAAGTGATGGATGTTCTTGTGCAACAAGGGTTAGACGTAACCCTAGAAGATAAACCAGATGATATGGAGCAGAATGAGTGGGTGAAGATGAATAGATTGGCGTGTGGCACCATTCGTCTCTGTCTTGCAAAGGAGGTGAAGTATTTCGTGATGAAAGAGACTATGGCGAAGGATTTGTGGCAGAAACTGGAAGATAAGTACATGATGAAGAGCATTCAAAATCGTTTGTATTTGAAAAGGCAAGTTTTCCGGTTTTCATACAAAGAAGGTACGCCAATGATGGAGCATATTCACTCTTTCAATAAATTGATTGCTGATTTGTTAAATTTGGATGAAGAAGTTAAAGATGAAGATAAAGCCTTATTGTTATTGAGTTCATTACCTGATTCATTTGATCATTTTGCCACCACACTAATTTATGGTAAAGATTCAATAACATTTAAGGATGTTTCTGATGCATTGATGAATAATGAGTTTCGTAGAAGAGATAAACAGGCCCAGTTTGAGAATTCAGAAGCATTAGCAATAAGGGGACGAACAGAGCAACGGCAATCAGATAAGAAGCACAAGTTTCGATCAAAGTCTAAAGGAACTTTGAGAGGAATTTCAGCAGATGGTAGAAGAATTCCAGCAAAAGATGAGTGCTCATTCTGTCATAATAAGGGTTATTGGAAGAAAGACTGTCCAAAATTGAAGCAAAAGGAGAAGGGAAAAGAGAAAAAAACTGAGAATGCTAATGTGGCCCAGGGGGATGATGACTCTGAGTTTGCTTTGGTATCCACTCCTGATAGTTTTTCAAATGGTTGGATCATGGATTCTGGTTGCTCATACCATATGTGTCCGAATAAGGATCATTTTACCAGTTTGGAGTTATCTTATAATGGAACAGTCCTCATGGGAAATGATCATGCATGTGAAAAGAAAGGAGTAGGCTCAATCTGTTTGAAACTTCATGATGGAACTATCAGAGAGTTGACAAATGTCTGGTATGTACCAGATTTGAAGAAAAATCTGATATCGTTGGGTGCTTTGGAATCTAGAGGTTTCAAAGTTACAATGGAGGCAGGTGAGCTGAAAGTGTCCAAGGGTGCTATGGTTGTGATGAGAGGGGTCAGACAGAAGAATTTGTATTTTCTACAAGGAAAAACAGTTGTAGGTGGAGCTGCTGCGATTGTTGACAAGCAGAGTGAAGGTGTTTCTGATGCTTCTAGGTTGTGGCATATGAGGCTTGGGCATGCTGGTGAGAAGGCTCTACAAGGGTTGGTCAAGCAAGGCTTGTTAAAAGGTGCAAAAACATGCAAGATTGATTTTTGTGAGCATTGTGTATTGGGAAAACAGACCAAGGTGAAATTTGGAACCGCAGTACATCAAACTGAAGGAATTCTTGATTATGTGCATACAGATGTTTGGGGGCCAACACAGGTGGCATCTTTAGGAGGAAAGCATTGGTTTGTTACATTTGTAGATGACTTTTCCAGAAGAGTTTGGGTCTACACAATGAAGACTAAAGATGAGGTTTTCAACACTTTTTTGGTATGGAAGAAAATGGTTGAGAATCAGACTAGAAGAAAAATAAAGTGCTTGAGGTCTGACAACGGAGGTGAGTACAAGTCTGATGTTTTTCAAAAATTTTGTGAAGATGAAGGTATTATGAGGCATTTCACAGTGAGGGGAAATCCACAACAGAATGGGGTAGCAGAGAGGATGAACAGGACCTTGTTGGAAAAGGTCAGGTGTATGTTGTCCAATGCTGGTTTGGGCAAGATGTTCTGGGCAGAGGCAGTGACATATGCATGCCACCTCATAAATAGATTACCATCTGCTGCACTTGAAGGTAAAACACCTTATGAGATGTGGACTGGAAAACCTGCTACTGATTATGATTCTTTGCATATTTTTGGTTGTACTGCTTACTTTCATGTCACAGAAAGTAAACTTGATCCGAGAGCAAAGAAAGGCGTATTTTTGGGTCTTTGCAGTGGTGTTAAAGGATACAGGTTATGGTGCCCAGAGTTGAAAAAGTTGATATTAAGCAGAGATGTTACATTTGATGAAGGCAGATTTCTCAAAAGTGAAATACAACCTAATAAGAAAATTATGCAAAGCAGGAATGTGCAACAGGTGGAGTTTGAGCATAATGCATCTAATTCTCAAATGGATGCAACCCCTACACCTACAAATGATTTTACAGATCATATTGATGGAGGTTCTCAGCATGAACCAGAACAACAACATGATAATAGTATAGCTGCAACTAGGACAAGGAGAGAAATCAGAAAACCACCTCGATTTGCTGACATGGTTGCTTATGCATTGCCTATTTTAGAAGATGACATTCCAACCACATATAAAGAAGCCATTAGAAGTTCAGAAAAAATAGATTGGAATAAGGCTATGGATGAAGAAATGCAATCTCTTCAGAAGAATAACACTTGGAAGCTTGTGAAGCTACCAAAGGGAAGAAAAGAGATTGGTTGCAAATGGGTGTATGCAAAAAAGGAAGATACTCAGGGAAAAGATAGTGTGAGGTTCAAGGCAAGATTGGTGGCCAAAGGTTATGCACAGAGAGAAGGACTTGATTACAATGAGGTCTTTTCTCCAGTAGTGAAGCATTCATCTATTCGGATTCTTTTGGCTTTGGTTGCTCAGTTTGACTTGAATTTGGTGCAACTTGATGTGAAGACTGCATTTCTGCATGGGGACTTGGAAGAAGAGATTTACATGTCACAACCAGAAGGTTTCAAGGCAGTTGGCAAGGAAGACTTGGTTTGCAGGTTGAACAGGTCATTATATGGTTTGAAACAGTCTCCAAGGCAATGGTACAAGAGGTTTGATCAATTTATGAAAGTTCAAAAATTCACAAGAAGTCTTTATGATCCTTGTGTTTATTTCAAGAAGTTTTTGGATGGGACTTTCATTTACTTATTGTTGTATGTGGATGATATGTTAATTGCTGCAAGAAATATTGATGAAGTTGATAAGTTGAAGAAGCAATTGAACTCAGAATTTGAAATGAAGGAATTAGGAGAGGCCAAGAAGATATTGGGCATGGAGATTAGTAGAGACAGAGTAAAGGGCACAGTGTATCTGAGTCAAAACCAATACTTGAAGAAGATAGTACAGCGGTTTGGCATGGATGAGCACACTAAACCAGTTAGTACTCCTCTTTCTCCTCATTTTAAATTGAGTGTTGATCAATCCCCAAAATCTGATGTTGAAAGAGATTATATGAAGAATGTACCTTATGCTAGTTTAATTGGATGTCTTATGTATGCTATGGTATGCACAAGACCTGATATTTCCCAGGCTGTTAGTATGGTGAGTAGATATATGCATGATCCAGGTAAAAAGCATTGGGAAGCTGCAAAGTGGGTATTGAGGTACATTAAAGGCACTATGGAGGTTGGTCTGAAATTTGAGAGAAATAATGAGAATGATGACAGATTTCTTATTGGCTATGTGGATTCAGATTTTGCTGGTGATATGGACAAGAGAAGGTCTACTACAGGGTATTTGTTTACTTTGGCTAGTGGGCCTATCAGTTGGAAGTCTACATTACAGTCTACTGTAGCATTATCTACTACAGAAGCAGAGTATATGGCAACAGCAGAAGCTTTGAAGGAGGCCGTTTGGATACATGGACTGATTGCAGACTTGGGGTTTAACCAAAAACAGGTGGAGGTATTTTGTGATAGCCAGAGTGCTATTCATTTAGCAAAGAACCAGGTTCATCATGCTCGGACTAAACATATAGATGTTCGATTTCATTTTGTTCGTGATATTGTGAATGGTGGGGTTATTTTGCTTCAGAAAATTCATACAAGAGATAATCCTGCTGATATGATGACTAAGGTCATTGGTGGTGCCAAGTTCAATCATTTCCTGAACTTGGTCAACATTGTGATTGTTTGAATTGTTGGAGATGCAGCAAGGAACTTGTGAGATTGGTGTGAGATTTCATACTAAGGTGGATGTTGATGATGATGTGGTTTGTGGTATGGCTTGCAAATCTCGCCAAGGTGGAGATTGTTGATTTGGGACTTAAGTTGGATGTCTCGTTTTGCATTTTAGTCCTATATTATTTTATATGGGTTGATTTGTTATTTTACAAATTTGCAATTTTGGAATAACTTAGGGGGTTCTATGAAACTTTTCTTTTCTTCCCCCTTTATATAGGTGAATTACTCATCATCGTCATAATAAGAGGGTTTTCTTGCTGCTCCGTGGATGTAGGCTTGATTCAAAGCCGAACCACGTTAAATTCTTGTGTTCTTGTGCATTTTTCATTATTTTTCATTCCCTATTGCATATTCTCTGTTTGCTTTTGCACAACAAAAATTCAAGATAAAAGAAATATATAGATTTGGTTTTAGGTGTCAAGTGTCAACCACAATTCATAACATGCTTGTCTTAAACCCTTCAGCTTCTTCTAATCCCATCACTTATTTAATATATATATTATAAATAATTAACTAAACCAAACTAAAAGAACAACAGATGTTAAGTTAATAGCAAACTCATCTTAAAACCAAACAAATTTAAAAGATAAAATATATTTAAAAAAAAAAACTCAACTAACCAATGACATACTCAATACTCCTTCCCACAAAATTATCATTTCATTTCCAATCTTAGAACTACATTTATCAACATACAATAATTTAAAGGAATAATTAAATCAGGAAAGACTCAAATGACTCCATGGTTGACCCCACCAGAGAAAGACATACAAGGCAATACATAAGTGTCGCCACGTGCCGTCCGTCTTATCCATCATGCCACGTGTCACCGACCTCACCGTGTCAATACTCCAACCGATTAAAAAAATATATCAACTCTTTTTACATTTATACCCTTATTCCAATTCTAAAATTACATAAATATCCTTCTACAAACTTCAATTTAATGCAAGGATATAAAGGTAATTTCAAAATTAGAAGAAGGGGTACATATATGCAAAAGAAACCCCAGAAATGAATAAACCAATTTGAAAAAAAAAAAAAGGGAAACAAAATCGCTTCTTGGCTTGCTCTAGGGCTAGGGTTTTCTCTCTCGGTTGTCATTTATTGATCCATCTCAGATCTCTCTTGAGAAGTCCATCATCTGTCGGCAATGGCGGATTGGGGGCCGGTGGTGATAGCGGTGGTGCTGTTCGTGTTGCTGACGCCGGGATTGCTGTTCCAGCTGCCGGGGAATGGGAGGTTGGTGGAGTTCGGCAACTTCCAGACGAGTGGGATATCCATACTGGTCCACACCATCATCTACTTCGGTCTGATCACCATCTTCCTCATCGCCATTGGAGTCCATATCTATACTGGCTAAACATGAAAACATCCCCCTTTTCAAAATCTATCTTTTTATGATGCTCTTTTACTTATTATATATATATGCATCTTTTCATGAATTATTAGTTGTTTTTTTTTTAATGTTATATGTGATGATGATGAAGTTTGATCTTGGGATGTTGATCTGTTGTTTTATTTATGGTGTGCATTATTCCAGTTTGAAGTGATTTGAATGAATATAAACCAAAATAATAATAAAAATAAATAGTTCTGGTAAAAAGAAGAAATAAGTAATTAACATTGTTTTTTTGAGGGTGGAGGTGCTCAAACAGAGATGTTTATACATGTGAGAGAGAAAGAAGATGAAAAGTATCATGATGTGATCATATCACTACTGAGGGGAGAGGCTCAAGAAGAAGGAGAAGAAGAGAAATGAAGAGATGGATCACTGGATCAGCAATGGATGAGTAGTGTGACTTGGGAGAGCACCAGGGGCATATCTTGCTAAACGCTGAGCTTTTATAACAATATCTGGCATCTGGCAACCCAACTAACCCAACTAATGATTTATCCGTTGAGGATGACTGACGACTTACAAGAGGTTAATCTGCTTCAACTAGCTCTGGTTTTGCTTTGCTTTTCATCCGCTAAAATATGGGGAGTTTGGAGAAGAGCGGCTGCCCTGCTGCACCATTCGCAAATGAAAACCAGTGCGGTGATGAATCAAAGTTTGTATGATAAGCACTAAATACGAGAATGAACCAAAAAAAAATTTTTAAAAAGAAGGAGAAAACAAGTTTTTGTTCAGATTTCTCATGCTACAGCGAAATGGCATCTTTTGTTCTCAATTCCTTGCCTCATCAAGCATCAATGCGAATGGTAGATGGATTGATGTTTTAAGGCTGGAATTCATGATGAACAACTCCCATTCTCTTTTATCAAATACCAAGCATGCATATTGCATTCATTTCTAGTTCCTGTGATGGTGTTTCAAACTTTGTTTACCTGACTGATAATCACAATAGCTAGTTTTGTTTCAAGCACAGAACACATGAGGCCTAGACAATGCATTATAAATGTGTAACAGTAAATTGAAGACATTAAAAGGGAATCCAGAAAGCCTAAAAGGCAAAAAAAAAAAAAAAAAAAAAAAAAACTAGTAGAAGAGTATCTTCTAAAATACAATGATCAAAGGTGCAAGCTACTCTTCAAAATTGAATTCCAACACAAATACTCAAAACCAAATGCACGGTTTTCCTATTTAGACAGACGATGAGAATGTCTTGATGATTCTGAGTTCTGAAGAGAACATGTAAGACCTACTCAAAACCATTACTTAGATCTAATACAAGTAAAGAACCATCTAAAAAGGGAGAACCCCACAAATAAGGACCATTCATAAAAGAAGGTAATCAAAGCTGCAAGTTGCTCCGCAAAATTGAATTCCAAAGCAAATATCCAAACTAAGTGCTTAGATTCATCATGTAAACAACGATGACAATGCTTCATTAATTCTGTGTTCTTATGTGGTCACTTGAATATAGACACTTCACTAATGTAATAATTCACAATTCTCAACCACCTCTACAAGCATTACAAAACAAAGGCATACCTAAGGCAAAACTATTCTACCTTAAATGCCAAAACATACAAGTAACTCTTCAATTTTTTTTTCCTTGTTTATGAATTTGCCAATCAGATACTAAACGCTGATTCCAAATGCCATTCAATTGATTTAATTCTATGCTGAAGTGAAGCATAACTAAAGAAGCTATACACTCAAGCCAAGTACACTTAAGGCCCATAAGTTATCAAGGGCATTGGAGAGTCCTCCATCAAGATCACAACTGGTCTTGCTTCCATTTATCACGAACTTGAAGGTCCTATTTTCTTCAGAATAAGTCCTTGCATATTTGGCAATTGGCTTCAAACAAGATAAACCAGGTTCTTTTACATTATCATGCCCCTTCTTTTGTCTGGACAACCAATTCAAACTATTAGGTTAAATCTCTTTTTTTCACAAATGAGAATCAGTTCAATTTTAATCCATTAAGACCATAATAACCGTTCACAAAGCACAAGAGTGAACCTCATGCCAATAAAAGAAGATATCCTCTTAGATCACAATATAGTGTGTTTCGTAATAAAAAAATTCTAGTGCACCTTACAAAATTTTATTTTATTCAATCAATAGTTTTATATCAATGCAATCTCATCAGCATTCATTTTGTTAAAGTATAAATAAACAAAATGTTCAAAGCATATATGTAGATAATATCGCTAGATATATGTTGTCACATTCTGAAATCTAATTTGGCATCATCCAAAATTGCAAGCAGCCATTTCTGTCTATTATGTACTATGAAATCATGGTCAACCTTCAAATGAGAAAACAAAACTTTATTCAATCTAATGCCAAATAACTTTCACGCAGTTCAAAACTACTCCAGGCTGTACAAATAGCTTAACAAACGCAATATTTAGCATCAATTTAGTTATGAAATCCAAACAAAATTAGGATCAGAAAACATATCTTTGGAAAGACAGCACAAAACAATGTTAAAAGTATCAAATAACAAAAAAAAAAAAAAATTCAAAGACATGACAAGGAACATGAGGACAAGAAAACAACAGCACTTCCAATAATTTGAGCAACTTTTGCAGGCTACAATCAACCGATAACGAATCGCTATCCGAATTTCGATCAACCCTCAATTATTGATACACACCCAATTAATTCATCAACAAGAGTTTAAAAAATTTCCTACTCAAAGGACCCACTAAAAAGAGAACCTGATTCCAAAAAGGACAGTAGAAAATAACCCTCTTTGTCCAGGAAATGAGATTTTCAATACGTAAATTTATTAAAAAAAACAATTTTTGGATCTAAATGATTGCAGAAAAATGAATTCAAAGAACAGATCGCAATTAGAATACGAATTAGATTGAAATAAAGGGTAAAAAAAAAGGGTAAAAAAAAAAAAAGAAATCCGATTTAACGCACCTTGCACGTCCTTAGGAGTTGGCGTCGAGGGGCAAAGGATCGCCCTCCCAATTCCCGAAAGGCTGGAAACGATTCCAACAAAGTAGAACACCATCAGCATTCCAAGCACCCAAGGCATCAAAATGAAACCAATCACAAACGTCACAGATCCGCAGAGCATCAACGCAAGCGAAACCCCAAGCAGCAGCGACGCAAACGCCGCCGGGGTCACCTGCGATCTCCTAGGGGCTCCAACCCTGGCCGCACGAGGCGCCGGCGTAGACACCGAGACGGCGCCGGGCGGAGACTTGATGACGCTGAAAAGAAGCGCGCAGAGCTCGTAGAAGACCTTCTGGTCCTCGCCGCCGGCGCGCATTTCGGAAACCATAACCCTAGATTCCCAAACGTGTAGATATGATCAGAAAAGGTGATGTTTTTATCGGAGCGGGGGTATTCTGGGAAGGAGGACGGGTGGGGTTAGAACGGGAACGGTGGAAACCCTTCTCTCTCTACTCTGTGGAAGAGACGGTTGGAATTGATGGCATTGTTCGCTTGTTATGATAGGAGGGAAGAGGAAATACATAGCTCTGAGAGATTGAACAGCAATGAGTCCATATTGATGACGTGGAGGATTTTTATTTGTTGTAAATATGGGGCCCGGCTTTTATACTGCATTGTGGTCTTTTCCTGCTGTTTGTTGGTTCACATCTGATGTGGGATCAGTGAGAGGATGATAAAGAAGAGTAAGGGAAAAGAAAAGGGATGGAGAGGTATCGGATATTGGACAGCATTTTTAGTATATGAAGACGGATGAGGTACACGTGGTATTACGATGGACGAAGGGATAACGTGGGATCTATTGATTGGCACAAAATAGGTGTTTGTGTTAGCGTGATGGCACAAAAGGTGACGTCCAAATAGGAACTCGTAATTCGTGGATAAACGGGGCAGGTTGCTGTAGTTAGTATGAATTACCGAGAATATCCTCTAAGTTATTGGAGGTCCGATTAGAACTAATGGATCGGGTTTGGATCCGAATCCGGTACCTTTAACCCTTGCAAATTTAGTCCCTTACTTGATGCGAATTCATCACCGCTGGTTTCGGAACTAGATTATTCCGTGGTTCTCCCAATCACAGAGACACTTATCAGACTGTGATAAAAAACAAAAATCAAATAATAACCTAATTATGAGACCAGGCAAGATAATTTCATTTGATACAGAAGTCATCTTGTCTAGTCCCACAACTAAGTTATTCTCTGATTCTCCTCTATTACAACCTGACACATTTCTTTTATGTCACAATATAAAAAGAATAATAACATATGTGTCAAGTTGTGACAGGGAAAACCAAGAGAGATGACTTGAAAAAAACTGTTATGTAAGTCATGGAAATATAAAATCCGAACCCGAATCCGTTATGCCCACCATATATATGACTAGAATTATAATTTTCTAGATAATTTGTGATGAAGATAAAAGCTTTGACGAGAGTTTTTTTTTTTTTTTTTTATAAAGGATATCAATTATATTATAAAGAAGGATAAAGTATAGACAAAGTCACTGTTTGTGATTTATGACGTGCATGACACTTGAAAACTAGTACTTTCTTATTCTAATGCTAATCCATGTTACGTGTCAGACTTATCCTTCGGTTCTGCACACCTATGCAAAACTTTGAAGCTTAAAATAAACATTATTTTGTGGATAGAAAGAAGCCACCAATCCTGATTTTCACACTTATAATTTGTTCACACTTAAAACAATACTTAAATGATTCCATACAAGCCCCCTAGTACCAAAGACAAGGCCAGTCATAAACCAAGCATGATAAAGTTTCATAACCAGTGAAAAACATTACTACAACGTCTCCAACACAATGGAGTCTTATACATAATAATTATAATCCATGATACGTTTCAAAGATAGATAGAAGAGACATTATGCAGTCATTGACATGAAATGGAATTGGATCACTTGTACAACAAAAGTAGCAAATTGATGAAAAGGAACAGGTTTCATGATGGCAAACAAAGAGTAGAGAAATTAAGAGAGAGATTGATCAGCATCCTCAAGCAAGCCATCCAGGCATGTAAGTACTCACACTTGGCCCTGGTGCTGCTGCAATTGTTATTTGATCAGGGTGATACCTGAAAAACAGTAAGTAAGAAATTAAACACAAGCATCAAAGCAAAACAAGAAACTTCCATTCTTTCATACATACATATAAATATATCCAAATAGAAAGCTTACCCAATTTGAAGAGTAGGTTCACAGTCTAAAGGATGGAAGAAACCATCACCATGATTTTGAGAAGCTTGTCTTGCATACTCTACTGCTTGGGCATTGGCTTCCCAAACTTGCTGCTGATGGCTAGCCTGATTGCTTTCATCCAACTGGAAGAACACAAGCAAATATAAGGACACTTCATGTCTTTAATTAGTTTTTAAGTTTTTAAACACATCATTCATTAATTACCCTTCTCTTCAGGCTTTTATTGGCCTCACATAGCATTTGCTCCTATTTCATTGCATAAAAATATAAACATAGTGAGATATATGCTGAGTGATTAAGTAATTAGATAATGAAGATTAATTCACAAATGAAAATTTACCCTTCTTTGAAGATCAGCAAGCTGATCAAGCATGAACTGAGTCTGCAGACAGCATGCATGCACAGGTGAAACAAACACTGGGATTAATGAAATTAAAGGAGTGATCAGTTGATTGAGTTTGATTAAACTTATTTTAATACCCTGGTGGATCTTATTTGTTTCAGTGATACATCAAGCTGGCGTTCAAGTTGTTCAAGCTCTTTGCTGCTCAGTGGCCCCAGGTCCTCTCCAAGGAGGTTTCTGCAAATGCATTAGAGAAAAAAAGATGATCAAGTAACCATATATACATATGATTATTGTAATTTTATAATTACACTTTGTGATTGGTTTATTGATTAATTAACCTTTGTGATCTTTGCAGTGCTTCAACTCTTGCTTTCAGTTTCAAGTACTCCTGCTGACTGCTCTGTTACAATAAACAAGAGATTGGTTTATTGTTATTGTTTTTTTTAACTCATGTATTCTTATCTTCACAAACTGAGAAGAAAAAAAATAATTTAAGACATATATAGTACCTGAGTCTCCCTTGTGACTATATTTGTTTCTGGTGCCCCATAGTTGCACTTTTGATACCTTTCAAGTGTCTTCATCATACTATAAATATGTGAAGTGAAATGACAAAAAAGAAAAGATTAACATATCATTAAAGCATATATAGTCACAAAAACACAATCTATGAAAAGAAATGAGAATAAGATTTGCTTGCAAACTTCTGAAATGATTCTACCTTGTATGTGACATTTTCAATTAGTTGATTCTTCAGTTTCTTCATGAAATGTTTTATTAGCTGGTTGTGTACTACATATATATATATATATATATATGCATGCTGGTGTCTCTGCGTAAACCATGCAAAAGAGGCTAGCTAGTCTATGCTAAAGCAAAAAAGCAACCCAAAAAATATATATATTAAGCATCACAACATTACCGCTATGGTAACCATCTCCAAACATGTATCTATTTGGTTTTCAAGATCTTTAATTGATACTCAAGAATTTACAGCTTTACTCAAAGATTTTGTCATAAGATTTTTTTTTTTTTTTCCCAAATTGCATACATATAAAAGATGAGTTATAACACACACACACACACACACACAAAAGGGTAAAATCTTCATTAAAAAGGGTGTGCTTTAATTGTTAATGGATGCTCTAAACTTTTATGTAAAACTTATTACAATAACAATATTGGTTAGGTGTAATTGTTTAAATAATTAATGGCGGATAAGTTATCCAAGCAAGAAATAAAAAAGACCTATTCCTGCTATATCTAACTTATAATTCAAATTAACATTTTGTATTTAGTTTACCATTTTATATTTTAGTTTTAGCATGTTATTTTGTTTGATGCATTGTCTAATCTTATCATATGTTTCATCCTCACAAGTGTCTCATTTTTCATGTAAGTAAGCATATGGTCAATAAGTTTATCCCAACTCATCAAAATTTAAATTATTCAATCTAATTATTCATTTGCCAAATAACTAATGGCTTTAGAGCCCCCACCCTTTCTCCTTTCAAGGCATATCCGAAAAGAATCCAGTATAATTAATAGCTTAAGAATAACTCAAAAATTTACATCACTAACTGATGTTACCTTTTAATGACTTCTTGATTATCAAGAATAGAATAAAAATTAAAGAACAACAAAGTTAAGTGTGCCCTAGGAGAAACGGGGTTTATGCATGGCCCATTTCTTAATGAATATTAAAAATATATTAATTGTAAAGAAGAAAGAAGTTTGTTCCTTTATTAGTATTACTTGTAAAAGGTTTTTGGAGTTTAATAAATATAAAAGAAATAAGAAAAGATAAAAGTTCAAACAAATGAATCTTGATTTTACAACTTTATTATTTTAATTTTTTAAGACCATCACCATGGGTACTAAATTTAGTTTGTCTTTAGAATGTTAATTAATATGGTGGCATAAATTATTAATACTAAAGGGGAAAGTTATTATGAAATATTTAGGAAGCTCTAGTTGCACATATTCAAGATGTTGGTATATGGCAGTAGAGAAGTAAAAGTAAGCACTCAAAGATAAATAATAAGTGATTGACCAATTAGTTACTATTTATCTTTCAGTATATATTTACAGAATCTATTTCAGAGGGGAGAAGAAACAAGGAACATATGATTAAACAAATTTGAGCTTTAATTAATTGCTTAAGGTGAGTGATGTTTTCTGCATAGCATAAAAAAGAAGAATAAATTCAAGAGTAACACATGCCATTTGAATAAAGTTTGCATGTTGGCAACTACAGAATGTTCTAAAGTATGCAATCAACATTGAGCACAGGAATACATAAATGAGAAGGAGAAGACAAACAAAAAATACAGAGCTGAAGGAACACAACAAAATTCCATCAAATGCAATGCAAGAGGCCAACAGAACAAACACTTGTGAGGCACATCTTCACAAACACTTTTTACTTGTGTTTGGCAGCTCCCACAAAAGTAGACCAACATACTGTGTGTTTTGGTTGAGGTGCTATTTAAATACTTTGAAGAGAAGGACTTCTGAACTTATATATTTCATCCATATATAGAAATTAAGCAGCCTTAGTTTTCATGGAAGGAGAGCAAGTGGTATCATATACTTTGCTTTAATCATGTTTTGAAGGCATGAACTTGCAACTTGGAGAGTGTTTGGAAAATACCATGCAGAGACTTCAATGCAATTCATAGACTAGAAATCAAATCAAATCAAATCTATTCTATTCAAAGCTTTTTGAGATTTAAAGAATTATGTTGTCATGTCAAGGAAGTCTTCAAGTGGATGTGACTGAAAGTTAATTTCATGAGATTTCACAAAAGAAGCACCAGAAGCAGCATCAAAATAACTTGCAGATAACTGCAAAAGTTTCATGTCATACGAAGGTGACTGCATGAATTTTCAGCAAAAATTAAAATGTTTGATTTTAGAAACCTGGAACAAGGGTTTGCCTTTATGAACATAGGAAACACATAAATGGAGTAGAAACCCTAGTTTGAGAGTTATTTGGAAAGATCTGTAGAAAGGGAGAGAAAAATTCTTGAGATCATAAATCTCTAATATTCAAAGATGTCATCTTTCACTTGTTTTCTTTAAAAGTATAAAATATATGAGGGTTTCAAGATGAAGGAAAGGAGAAACCTTGAAGGCTGCAAAAGATATCCAAAACTTCAGATCATAAAAATAGAACAGCAACCATAGTTATCAAGGACCACAAATCCTTAGCAAAACAAACCCTAACCCTAGAAATTCAAGCCAGGTCTTCTTCCACAGTTCTTTGAGAGAAACCTAGTTTACTCTGTCAGTAAGCTCAAAGTGTTGTTGATCTTTCCTTAAAAAGGAATTACGTAAAAAAAAAGGGAAAACCCTAACAACATTTAAAAAGAACAACAAAAACTCTCTGATCTTCTAAAACCAAGGAAAAGAAAAAAAAAGACAACTGAAAAAAACTGAAAAAAGATAAGCTCTGAAGTAAATCATGAAAACCTTGAAACCTTCCTTTTATTAGCTCACCTTCTTTTCTTCTACTCCACAATGAAAAAAACACAAACAAATTAAAACCAGTAAAAACCAGAAAACCTTTCAACAAGCTCAGACCTTTCGACAATATAACTCAAGAACAAACCAAAAAAAAATAATCAGAAACCATAAAAACAAAACCTTTCTCACCTAATTTCTCTAAAAACACAACCAACACAACATCAGATCCAAAAAAAAGGAAAAAAAAACAAACATTTATACCTAGAAGAACTGCAAAACTCGTAGAGCTTGCCACGGTTGGAGAAGACGATGAGGGCGACCTCAGCATCACAGAGCACAGAGAGCTCATAAGCCTTCTTGAGCAGTCCATTGCGACGCTTGGCGAATGTCACCTGCCTGTTGATCTTGTTCTCAATCCTCTTAAGCTCCACTCTTCCCCTCCCCATCTCCTCCAATCCTCCCTTTCAAACAAAGATCAAAGAGAACCCAAGAACAAAGATCAAATCTAGAAACTTTAAGCAAAGGAAGTGATAATGGGAGAGAGAGAGACAGAGAGAGAGAGATGGAGAGGAACAGCTCCTCTTTGCTATTTATAGACAAAGATTGATTCTTCATACACTTCACTCTTTCTCTATTTTATTTATTTATTTATTTATTCTTTTTTATTTGATTTTTTATTTTGTTTTTACTTCTTCTTTTTTTTCGTTTTTGATTTTTAGATTTATCCTGCGGTTTCTCTACGTAACAAGGTTATTAGCGCGGGGAGTTTCGAGAGAACTAGTTATAGAGACAGTAAAAGTCACCAAATGGTTCTCATTTGTGAGTAGTGAGAACTGAGGTGTCGGGTTTTGGGTTTTCATTTTAGGTCTACATTTGGTGTTAATGAAACATAAAAGAGGGCACGTGTCATGCTGTGAACTGGAGGCGTGATTTAACTGGAAGTATATATGGTCGGAGATATTTACGAACATCAGGGCATAACCGTCATTTCAACTTCTCTGTACCCAATAGCAAACGGACACGTGGGATCTCTCTGAAAACTATGAAACTCACGTTGCAGATGATTTGTTTGCAAGCGACAAACAAGGTCACACAATCTTGAGCATTAGTGAGAGAGAAAAGCTCCAAACCCTAGAAATGTATGATTACAAAAATACCCTTGACCAGAACTCTAGCAATTTTTTTTTTTTTTTTATCAATGAGGGAAGAGATGGAGGTAGATATGGATTTAAATTGTGAAAATGATAGGAAATGGTCCCCAAACTGTACTTTTCTAGTATTTAGGTTTTGATTTGATTTTTTTTTCGGCATACGATGATCTCATCTTATCGTATATTGACAATGCACTCAAACTAACCAAGTAATTCCTATGTAATACAACCTTTTTTTTTTTTCTTCATTTACAGAAATAGAACTGCATAATTCTGTGCAAGTCCATATATCTAGCTTCACTCACCCTCCCTCACAAAATCAAAGATGGTAAATACTAAGAAGAAAGTGGTCTTTTGTGGAAAACTCAGCTCAAAGTTTCAGCAGAGTAATGTTAGGGTTTTGCATGCATGAAATCATATTTCATAAACCTTTATCTTTGATTGCTTATTTTTGGCAATAGAACTACTCATTGAATTTGATATCTTATTTCTCTCTAAAGGATGGTTTACAGTTATGCACAGACAAGTGAAAGATGAAGTGGTATTGCAAACCTACAAAGCATGGAAAGAAGACTAATTACCATTTGTAGCAGTGAGCACCATCTCAAAAAGAGATTCCCAATTGCACCAAGCCAGCACCACAAAGTCAAAAGCAAATGAAAAGTTTGAGATTGTGGAACTCTAATTCAGTATATATATATATATATAAATGGAGTTTTCTAGGATTGATATAAGTTTCTGATCAAACATGATATCATCATGCTATAACTCACTTTTGTTTGTTGTAACTCACTTAAGCCATAAGTTGCTTGCATTATCAAGTCAATTTAGTAATGCAAAGTATTTCTTTCAATACATTTTATATTGCATTATTTAATAAGTACGTTGCTTAATATATATACTTTCCAAATATGAATGATAAATAGTAATGTTTAGAGGATTTAAATACAACACTAAACTATCCTCAAAACAACTCATACACTGCCGTAATTACTCTCTTAATTGATTGAATTTTTCTTTTCTTTTTCTTGTTCAATTAATTTATTTTTTTTCTGACGAGGTTGTATTAAATTAAATAAGAAGATATTTACATGTGTAGAAAATATTATTATATTGAAGAACTTAAAAAAAAAAAAAAAAAAAAACTTCCACACTCCACTCCATAAATAACAAATTCGTATTGTCAACGAAAAAGATGAGTCTTCTAACTTGTTTTTCATTTTTATTTAACTACCATCAAGTATTTATATGCATATGTGTGCGTTTGCGTAAAATTAAATAAGTATCATTTAATATGTTTTCATCTATCAATAAGAATAGCGGAAGAGTGCTTGACTCTAAACTTGGGAATATATATAAGTCCAAAGGGTATCAATCAATATGTGTATAATTGAATGACTGTATCACCATCCACGTCATCTTTTTCTTGGAGCCTTTCATGAGAAATTTGGAATGCATGACATGTCGCAATTACAAGTGTATATATATATATATATATATATATATATCAAACACGAGCATGTGAATAATGCCTTTGATATTATTTGTTTAATTATTTAACAATATGAAATAAATAAATAAATATTTATTGCAAAACTAAATTCCATTTTAGTATTTATATAATTTGTAATCAAATTTTAGATTTATTTATTGATTTATGTTATAAAAAAAAAATCAAAGACATTGATAATAGCATTTGAAGTAAATAAATATCATGTAGACAATAAACATTATACATATATAAGATAAACATGACTATACATATCATTAGAGTTATTGTTTTTTAAAGATATTTGATGATAGTTGTTAAATTATAATTTAATAGCTTACTTGTATAGGGAATTGTGTAGAATTACTGTTATTTATTACGTCTAATTACTATTCAAAACTGTTAAACACTACTGGATACCATATATGGAATGATAGCACTAGTTGAATGCAAATTAAAGACAGTGTGGGGTTGTCCCCAAAGGACGTACTCTCACACCATATATATGATATCAACATGGAGCCAAAAAAAAAAAAAACCAAAACAAATATATATATATATATATATATATATATATATATATATATATATATATATATATATATATATTCTCAAGGTATTAGCTAGACGCAGCAAGTTGGCGAATGGCATGAGTTATAATGACTAATGAATGGATTAAAATAACCAAAATCTTCCAGTTAATTAAAAGTAAACTTCACTCTTAAAACTAGAATACAAACATATGCACAAGAAACTACTAATTAAATTGGTTATGAAACTTGGTAGTCCTCTATATTCCCCGCTGCATGTGATTTACCATACATACAAGACACCCCAACAGAAGAAAGTACAGAGTGTTTTTGGTTGTATTTACAACAATCTAGCACATGAAAGTCACGTCACAAGTCTACAAATCTATTCCACACACGCATACACACAAGACAAAGATTAGTTCCCATGCTTGGTATATATTGTGGTCTAATTGGAGAAGTATAATGTATGAGAAAAGGAGCTAAAGGTTAGACAAGATCTAAGGTAACATGCATATATGTTGTTAAGAGTTTAATTAATAGGTAACTAAAAGTTTTGTTCCCTTGATGAAGGATTAAGGAGTATGTATACATGCACATGCATGTATGTATAAAAGAGGGGAAGGTGAATGGAGGTGTCAAGGTCTGAGGTGCTGAAAGGGAGCAGGCAAAGGAATTGGTGGTGAAATGGAGCCACATGGACCTATATTATTCTTTTTGGTACTTAGTCTTTAAGGATGTCACATCTTCTGCTTCTCCTTCTCCCACCATTATCAATGCCACCCCACCCTACATACCCTATTCATGCCAAGCTGTGCCACATTTCTTCCTCTTCTTATTCTTCTAATATGTATCTATGAATCTTTAACATCTTCAACTCTATTAATCAAGCATTGATTCTTATTATTTTATAAATAAACTTTCATATAACTCAAGCTTGAACTAAAAAGAAAAAAAAAAGTAAAAGACATCAATAATTAACGTGGCACACAGAAGACCATAAAAGAATACTAGGGTGGTCCTTGAAAGTGAGGGTATAAAGCATAAGAAGAACAAGAAAAACAAGATAAGAGGATGAAAGAATACTTTGTTATGGTTTGCATATTATTATCTGCATTTTTTTTTTTTTTTTTTTTTTTTTGAATCTCTACATTAATCACACTTCATTTCATGGACATCGCTGTTGTACTTTTTGTCTGCAAACTTAAAGTGCAGCTTCAAAAGATCCATGAGAAACAAGAGTGCACTGTGAGATATTCATCGTTGATCCCTATGAAGTTTCATTTGCTTAAATGCTGTCAGGCCGGTCTTTGTGCAGTGATCTCACAACCATTTCCGAGGTTTTAAGTTCTTTATTCTGACATACAAGTAAAAACAGCAGAAAAACTTTTTAAAAAAAAAATCTGAATGAATGAATGGAATGAAATGAAACGAAACTTTTGCATTGATCTTAATTCTGGTTTGGGATCTAATTAGATGATTAAAACAGTTAACAGAAACAATGAATCTTGATTGACCAAATGAAGTGTCTATTAATTTTGAAAAGGAAAACATGTTTCTTGGCGTTTAATTTAATTCAAATTAAGAAGACTAGTATGCAATTGGTCTCTCTCTTTTCTCTTTCAAATTTAATTGTTTTTGGTTGTATCTAATGCAGCCAAACTTGAACTAGGAGTATGAGTATACAGACAATCTTTTGGTTTTTTTAATTTTTTTTTTTATTAATAGGCTCCCAGCGTCCTTACTTAAAAGATTTAAGAATAATATTGGATTCGAATTTACATAACATTTGTTCTCTTAATTAGTTCTTCATATATAGCACAATGATTTATCAAATATTTCAAGCTTTTTCTCAAATAAATCTGAGCTGGTTTCAATTTTTCAAGCTTGTTTTGATGTGACTAATAAAAGGATAATGAAAATATCAAGCTCAATTACCAACCAGCTGATTTGAGTTTTTAAAAACAATTATTTAGATTGGTTGCTTGTATTTTTTTTATAAATAACTAACTTTGTTTTAATTATCTTTAAGTTGTAAGTGATAAATAATCACTATTTAGCCCAGTGGTAGTGCAGTTGGTGGGCAAAGGTGCAGAATCGAAATCATATGTGAATCTGTTCTTTTGTTTTCTTTGGGTTTCAACTCGGGTGATCTAGGGGTTTTTTTTTTTTTTTTTTTTTTTTTTTTTTTTTATCATGTCGGACTTTTTCCTTTTTTAATATGCGTCTTTTTTTCGATGCATCATTTATCTTTTTTAAAAAAAAAATCGTATATCGGAATACTGTGCACTTATTGTTTATAGAGTACTATATAGCAATATTATTCACGTATTGTTTGGACTTAAGTACAATTTTACAGTATTGTTTTAAATGAGTTCGGTAGTCTTCTATAAGAAATGTTGTATCTTTTCCTCCAAGGTTACATGTCATGAAAAATTTATTAACTTAATTTGACCCTTAAAAATCTTCTAAACGTGTGTGTGAAAGGACTTTCATCACCCAACATCTGCCCCGGATTAATAAATTCCCAGATGATCTATAAACCAAAGTAATTAATGCACCATCATACTTGCTGTCTCTTGACAATGGGATTGTAGATGTTATGTTTGTAAATAAATAAAAAATAAAAAATAAAGTTGAGCGTGAGATCGAAATAGCTAAGTATGTTAGCTTTCACCCCCTTAAATATTAGCACTCTAATAAATTTAAATTATTCAAATAAATCATTTATGATAAAACTATCATCTTAAAAATGGGTCTAAATTTTATTTCCCATATTTAAGAAATAACCGAGGAAAAAGAGACGTGTGCACTATCGGATCTATTCATATCGGACTTGGAGTTTATGTGTTATTGGATCCACTAACGAAGATCCGACCCGGATCCAATACGCTTCGATCCCCCTTCCCTTCGATTTCCTCGATCCGCTCTTTCTCGTCTCTCACTCCTTCGAAGCTCGTCAATGGCGGCGGCGGCTCTCGCTCGGCTCTGCCGTAAGACTGTAGGCTCCTCCACCGCGTCCCGCCTCCTATCGACCTCCGCTTCGCCTGCGGCGGCGTCGGATCGGGTGAGATGGGACTACCGGGGACAGCGGCGGGTGATTCCCTTAGGTCAGTGGGTTCCCAAGATCGCCGTCGACGCTTACGTCGCCCCGAACGTTGTGCTCGCTGGGCAAGTCACTGTCTGCGACGGGGCTTCGGTCTGGAATGGATCCGTCCTCCGTGGCGACCTCAACAAGATCACCGTCGGGTTCTCGTCCAACGTGCAGGAGCGATGCGTTCTCCACGCCGCTTGGAACTCACCTACAGGTCCCTGATCTTCTCCGTTTCTTTGGCTTTGTTTGCTTTTTTAATTGATTTGAAAACTGAAAACTTTGAGCTTGAATTGTTTGATTTGATTTGAGGATTGAATTTGGTTAATTATAATTATACTGGACGTAGTGTGTATGCTTGTTGACGTTGAGTTACATAGCTGAAAATTGGCGTTTTTAGTGCTTCCTAGTTAAGGAACAATGGAGGTCAATAGAGGCCATTATTGATACTGGGGATACAGATAAGAATGGTACTTGAGGCTGATCTCTAAACTATTATATAAATGTTATTCCAGTCCATGGCATTCGATAAAATTAGGTAAATTTTTTGCTTGATCTGTAGAGAAGTTTGTGATCCCTTCATTTTTCTCATATAAGAATAGCATTTCTAGATTCTGCTTCAAATGATGAATGGAGGCAAATGGTAAATCATAGGACAAGCCTTTAACTTTTTTAAGCTGGAATGATTATCTTAAAATCTAGAAAAACAGAGAGATAATTTGAATTCCCTTTATATATTAAACAATATGTTCAAGGATGACTAGATGATGTCGTGTTGATGTGATATGCGTTGCTTTTGTCATCTTTAATCAAGATAAAGTATCTGAACCATCGGAAAGGATTGGATTCTTAATTCTGTTGCTAGAGAAACCTTAAGCTAAAGTGCATCATTAACCTAGTGGGTAAGCTTGTTATAGTACCCAGTTCACTGCAAACCTTTCTTTTATCACTGGGATTGATTTAGGATTACATTTATGAATGTTTGATGAGCATTGTCTTAATCACACATTCACACAGTCTTGGAACCTGAAATGCTGTCTTATAGTCAAACTCTATCAATTATCGATGATGCGTAGGTTTTCAATGAATGCCAGTATCAAGGCATGATCCTATACAATTGATTTTCCAGACAATTGGGCTTGTGTTTTGTAGCATCAGGGATATAACAAACATGATGGAGATTGCCTGTTCAAATCAGTGGAAGTTTTTGAGTCCATTATATGGAGTGTGAATAATCTTTGGCAATTGTTGAGGTTAGCAGACTAGATCTATCTCCTAGGCCTTATCATGTAGCCATGTTCTCCGAATTTCCTTTGAATCCTTCAATTCACAACCACTGTGAAGATTTTTTGTTTTTGCACAAATGATCTCCAAAGGAATGTGCATTAAGCATGTCTTCTTCTTAATCTATCATACTGTTGGTGAATAATCATGAAAGTGTGGATGATAAATTTTCATTATCTAAAAAACCTTGCAATTCTTGTAGTTATGTCTTTGAAATGGCAAAGTTGCCACTGAAGGAGGATAGATTGTTGTTTGTTCTAAAACAGGAAATTTAAATGCTCGAGTCAATAAATATGGCATAAATCTTCTCTAGACTATTTCTAGCAGCAGTACAAGTTCCTTAAAGCCATTGTTAATTAGGAAGTTATTAGGCTTATCTCCAAGTAATGCAACTGCTATGAAGTCCCTTTTTGTTAAGTCCTTCCTGGTTTTGTCTCCTTTACTATCATCCAAGTGTTATATAGGTTGTTTCCTCCATTCAATATAGAATAATTAAGGCTAACTTTGGCTAGTCAATCTGCTCAGTTTCATCTGCAGTGAGCAAGCATTTTTCAAGTATATTTAAAGAACTCTCCTGTGAATGGACCAGAGTTGCAAGCTTGGTGTTTGCTGTACTAAATGATCTTTTGGTATAATTAGTTATTCCTCACCTCAGGGCCATTGTGCTGAAAAAATTGTGATCTATTTATCTGAAATTCTTCTTGTAACAGGAGGTGCCTGTTGGGCTCATTTCGTTGCATTTATATAGTTTACACACCTTTGTGATGCCTCTTCCTGCTCTTATATGAATGTTTGATGTACTGGTGCAATTCCCAGTGGTGGAGTAATGATTATTCTTCAGGTCCATATTAGGGAAGATGAGTCATAGTTTGTTATTTTGATGATTTCTCATTTTGAGGAGCAAAAGAGTATGTCTTTGCTGCAATTATGAATTACAAAACAAAAATAAGAAAGAGAGACAGTTTAGATCTATTCATAGCAGGATTTACTTTTCAGCAAGAGTAAGTATTTAACTTAGAATGCCTTTATGTAATTGTGATAGTCAGTTGTTTGATTCTTCATCTTCAAAACTGTACCTGATTGATTAAAACCTCTTGGATACAGTACCTAGATTGATTAAGTGGCAAACAAGATTTGCTTACAGATGGTGAAGAATTGTACTTTTGACCCATATATCTGAAGAATTCAACTCATATAATGCACTCAAACATGTGAATATGTTATAGTCAGCTGATTGGTTATCTCGACTTATGCCTCTTAGATTAAGACCTCGAATACAGATATCTAGTTGCTTAACTTTGAAACAGGATTCATAGACAACTTTTGGCAAGTTCCAGCCTTGAACTCAATTCAAACATATTTTATTCAGGACTTCCTGCGGAGACATATATTGAGCGCTATGTGACAATTGGCGCAAACAGTCTTCTACGCTCCTGCACCATTGAGCCTGAATGCATCATTGGGCAACACTCCATCCTCCTGGAAGGATCTCTAGTTGAGACAAACTCAATCCTTGAAGCAGGCTCCGTGCTACCTCCAGGTCGTCGGATTCCAACAGGTGAACTATGGGCTGGCAATCCAGCAAGGTTTGTGCGAAAGCTTACTCATGAGGAGATCTTGGAGATCCCAAAACTCGCCATGGCAGTCAACGATCTGATGCAAAGCCACTTCTTCGAGTTTCTCCCATATTCCACGGTCTATTTGGAGGTGGAGAAAATGAAGAAGGCCCTATCTATTTCTCTTTAGAAAACATATTAATCTCTGGATCATTACCCCAAGGAAATAAGATTGAAACTTGATGTTTTGCTTGGATTGTATTTTGTGCATGTTCAGAGTATTTATGTTCACAGAGAAATGGTTTCGAATCCTGTTGTCATTGATGGCTACCTAAAACTGCAGTGTTGAACATGTTTATTGTCAATTGTAAAACTTCATTCTCTGGAAAATTCCACAAGTTTTAGGAGAATAATAAATCTTGATGCAGTTTAGAACTAAGAGGTTTGATTTTTGAGCAAACAAGGGCATGAACAAAGTTATCCAAGATGCAGGTACAACATTACAAAAGAATCTTCTAAAGCCAAAAGGGGAGAGCTTGGGATGCTCCATCAGAGGACCCTTCACCTCCAACAGGGAAGATACCATGGCAGGGAAGATCAGCATCGCTGGCATCAGACACCAAAATATTTCCTTCATGATCATCATCGATGCCCGAACACGAAAAGCCAGTGGGTGAAACACTGCTTGAAGCTTGCGAGCCAGAGTAGTGACCAAGACCACCGTATGAAAGACTAGAAACAAGCGGTTGTCCGACGGGGATGCGATCCGAAGGGACCATTTGGCTTAGATTGATTGCTGCAGTCTGAACCGGGGATGACAGAAGAGAGAGAGCACCTTCAGAATCAAGAATGTGATTTATTCCGTCGGGCAACATCTTCATGCTGCTACTTTGAGAAGGGATGGTCTTCCCAGAGGCCTCGAGCGAAATCCTGTGGCCAAGAGCAATCTCACTGTCCTGCAAGAAGGGGAACTTCTTCCCTTCTTTGAAATTGATGTAGAAGGAGCTTGGAAGATTCTGTTGCCTGCTGATGAAACTCGATGATTGCTGATCAATAAACATTGTATCTTGTTCAGTTTTGATGATTCCCGGCCACGCCAGACCTCCCGGCGTAGTAGCAGATGGAAACAATGGAGGATATGATGTGAATCGGATGCCTGCTATATGTAATACCAAACATTCTAAGATGTATAATCGACCTCGTTCATCAAATAATGTTGTGTATATAACAGCTGAAGGTTTAATGGGCATGAGACAAACCTTGGTGATTTGTGAACAAGTTTGCGGCATTGAGGGGATCCGGCTGAGGCTTCCTCCGACGCCTGTTATGTCCGTCGAGACGTTTTCTGCAGCTTCGTTTAACTTCATCAAACTCCACCAGAAGATGAAACCTGTCCAAGGAAAATCCCAGACAATCAACAGCATTCAGGAAAACAAAAACCCAGAAAAATCAGAAGAAAGATGTAATTTATATGTTCCGATTGATGATTGACAATTGACAATTGACAATTGCCATGAATTGAAGAATATATAAACAGGTTTGATTTAGCTGAGAAAAGCAGAATATCAGATTGAATAGGACAAGAAGAAGCAGACAGAGATGGGCATGGAGGATAAGTACAAATAATTGTGGAATTGGAGACACTAGAATTAGGCAAACATGAGCACTTGAAGGAAAAAAGAAAAGTTCAATGCTTTGAATGTAACAGACGAGAGCAAAAGCTGGAAAACCGAAAGTGATGATGAAATTCATTCACAGGAAAAAAAAGTAAACCAGACATCCTACAGATAAAATGCTGGTTCTCAAGAGAACAAAAAAGTACCAAGAAACAAAGGTAAAGTAAATGAATTGACTGAAATTGGAGACAGATAAGAAATTCTTAAACAATGTTTTTGTCCTCAATCATGGTAATTTGCAAGAAGAACACTCTGATAGAGAGTAGCAGAAACACTGTTTCCATCTTCCAATTCATTTCCTATCTGTTCCTTTGATGATTTAGTCCTAAATATGAACATTTTTTTTACAATTAAATTGAAGCAAGACAAGTTACCAATCATGAACAATTGCTAAAGATCAATAAGATTCTCAGAGAGAAGAGATGAAGAACAAAAACATTTTGATCAGAAACACTGCCTCCAACTTACAATTCATATAAAACTCCATACTCAAAAGCCATCATATGAATGAATAATCAAATGCATAGAAAAACATGATACCTGCTACATTGCTGGCAAAATCTCTGTTCTTGGCCACCAACCATAACAATCTGAGTTTTGGAATGAACTTCACAGACCTTATGCCTCCTGTGATAATCTCTACACTTACTAAGATCAGACTTACAACCATCAACCAAGCAACACGCAATCTGGCCGGCATTATTAGGTGTTCGAGAACGCTTTGAAGAGGAGGTGGTGGCACTGGGAACAGCAGGCACTCTAGGTTGAACTTTCCATCTATCAGCCTGTCCAAAGTCCCCTAAACCTCCAAGTTTCAAATCAACTGAGCAATCCTGGTTGCTTGGCCAATTACTTGGCCCTGCAACCACAGGAACAATTCCCTGCTCAGCATTTTGTTCCATGTCTGCCAAGTCCCAAGAAGGCATCTTCAAATCCCACTCCATGAAAGAAATCAACCCTCAATCCTTAATGTTCACAATTAATCTGATGCCTTCTCCTACAACACCCACTACTCCAACACTCTCCTTTCAACCAAAGTCCTATTAATCTAGTTTGCTTCTTTTCCTACCATGCCATCAGCACAACATCAACTAACACTATGCTTCCTTTTTTCTTCTCAAAAAAGTTCCCACAAGAACTCAACCAAACCATAGAATTGAACAAGAGCATGACATAGAGACATTGACAAGCAGCCAAATCCAAAAATAAAAATATAACCTTTTTCAGAATAACAGCATACGCGTAGATCACCAAACAGAGCAAAAGAATAAAAAAGCAGACAGGATATGTTAAAAAGATCTAATCTTTGCACAGAGTCAAGCAATCAAAACTGCAAGGAAACCTTGGGAGAAGTAAAAGGGAAACAGAGAAGAAAGGGGGGTCTTTTACTACAACTATTCAAGGTCTTGCATTTACTCTTCCCAAAACAACAAGAAACAGTGGAGTGGAGAAACACAAGTGAAGAAGAAAAAGGAAAGAGTTTTGGTGTGGAGTTCAAGGAACCAATCACACATCTCCTGTTAATCATACATTTGGAGACATAGACATGGACATGGAAGCACCTTTCAAACTTCACACACACAAACTCTCAATTATTGGAGGAACTAGCAACTGTCAAGCTGTCAATGCATTAAAAGTCATCAAAGATAGCCACAAAGAAAGAGAGAAGACAGACTGAAAGTGCTAAGAAAATGCACTTGTAGTGATTCTAGTTTGATTAGTTTGTTGTTCTCTAATCCTTTGGTAAGAAGATAAGACTAAATAATAAGAAGAAGAAGCTGAAGAAGAAGAAGAAGAAGAAGAAGAATGAGTGGCAAAGAAAGGGACAGAGTAGGAGTTGCTTTTCAACTTTCCAATGGGAAGGAAAAGTACTAGAGAGTGGGAGGCAGGAGGGGGAGCAAAGGGATAATAGTAACTAGTCTTGAGACACTGTTGCACTCCTACACGGCTGCACATCACCACTTCACCACTTTCTAATTCTATCAACACTATATTATCAGCGTCAAATCATCATATTCTAATCCAACATTTCTTTCAAAACTCATCATCTATAGTTTTCTTTTTTTTTTTTTTTTTGTGTTTATCTTCTTCCAAAATACAAAAGACTTTCTAAGGGTAAATATTGTGCCAATTTATTTATTTTATTTAGATTATTTTTAAATTTTATAGATAAACCATGAGTAAAATTCAAACTCTTAAATTTAAATAAAATTTTTAAAAATATATTAATTGTTTCATTATAGAGGTTATTTAGATTTTAATTGAGTTGTAGGTTTCTCTTTTCTATTATAGAAAAAATGAAATTTAAAAAGTTTTAACGTATTTTAAATTTTGTTATTTCGCTTTACAATAAGATTTTGATTAAGATATTGAGAAGAGATTGATGTATTCAATATTTTGCATACCCATCATTATTTTTTAATAATAAAGAGAGATTTTTAGTTGTAAAATTAATAATTTTTTCGTGAGAGTGATTTAACAGTATAGAGCAAAACCATATATAAGTGTTAATGACCATTTGACCTATTAATACTGAGTCTCTTATGCAAAATATTTAAAATTGGTTCAGACTTTATTTCACGCAAAACAAATGATCAAATGTGTTAAGGTATTAATTCCACATTTATACCTGCTCCTAAAATGACTTGTCATTTAGTAAAAAAATAATAATTATTAAAAAAAACCATTCACAAGTTTTCTTAACATTATGGTTTAAAAATAAATTGTTACCAGTATAATTAACAATCAATCTTTTCAAAAAATTAATTCTTCCTAAATGAAAATTTTCAAATTACATGATGTGAAAACTAATATGCTTGTCTATCACAATGCTCCTTTCTCTGCATTATAACTCATAACTAGCTAAGAATTGACTATATATATATACATATATAAATAACTATTTTAGGTATTTGAAATATAACTCCAGGCAAAGGATGAAAACCATGAAGCAAGGACAGTGATGTTATATTTATTCAATGAAACATTCTCAAAGAGAGAGAAAGAAAGGACACTGATTGAGCTACTATCTAGTAACTACTACACATGTTTTTATAATATACAAACAAAAACCATACAAGTTTGCACAAAGTGACCAAAGTCCTTTCAATTAACAAGAGTACATTAAACCTTATCTTCAAAATATTATAAATATAATATATATATGCAAATAATATTGCATATCTTAGAGGAACCTTCTAATTTTTTTTTAATGCCTTTTCTACTCTGAGTAATTTAGTTGAAATCTTTGAGTCAAGAGTACTAAATCTGCCTTGCAAGTTGAAAAATAAAAATAAAAATTCTACTCTAAAAGTGTCATTGGTGCTCTAGTCTCTTGTTTTCTCTGAAGAAGCAACCCTTCCACTTTTAGTATTATCACATTTCCATTCTTTATATTAAATCAATGATCATTGAAAATAAATATAAAAATAATTTCTTATTTTTCTTGAAGTCCTCTCAGTTTTTTTTCTTATTTACCCTCATCTAGTTTGAAAAATATAAATATTAAGGTTTTATAAGAACATAAATAAAAATATAAATGTAATTACATAAAGTGTATATGTTGATAAAAATCTTTGGCTTACATCGTGTGAGGCAAGTTAAGGAACCCACAAAAAAAAAAAAAAAAAAAAAAAAAAAAAAAAAAGGCAATGAATGATATTCCATAAAAGAAAGATCCAAAGTGGGCATGCAAAGATAACAAATGAATGTTTATGGACATCAAATGCAGTATGGTCCCTACCTTTAAGCGAGTCAGTATCCAATTTGGATTTTCCATCCAATGGATTCTCTTACACTCATTTGCCACGTTGATTAATGGAATTATTTTATAGTAGGTTTCATGGTATCAAATAAAAGGTAACACAAAAATATCTATTCATTATTAACGCTTATCTTCGACTAGCTCCCCAAATCTCATGATCCTGTAATGTCATCTTAGACGAATAATTTTATAGGCTTGTTTTTAGGATGTCCTTAATTTCTATTATTTTTTTATTCAATTAACTATTTTTTTCATTTTTGATGAATTTTATATTTTTTTTAGTTTAATTTCTTTTTATTATTATTGGTTTTTTTAACAAAGTTGTATTTTATATAATATCTGATTATTTAATATTGAGTTGATTGCCATTAGTGGGAGGAGCATGGACTAAAAAATAGATTCTTTTGAAATAATATTTTTTAATAAATAAATCAAAATTTTATGTTCTAATAAACACAACAAAACCGGAAAAATAAATTTAAAAAATAAATAAATAAAGCATGCAAATACGGTTCTAGGGGTTTGGGTTGGTTGAAAGGGAGTAGTAAAACCCAAAGTCATCAATCATGGAAACAAAGGAGAAAAGTTCTGAAGCATGTGTCTTAGATCTACTCCATCTCATTTAATACATACATGGACCACAGACAAACTCTTAACCCTAACCCTAACTCATTGGAGACTTGCAACACATGGTACAAAACTGGTCCAAATGAGAAACAAGGACCACCATACAAATGGATGGTTGGTTCTCACCTAATAACAACCTAAAAACCCTAATTAATTCATCTCAAAGCACACTATTAATAGACACTAATCCCCCAAGTTTAGAAGATTCCTAGCTTGTCAATTGCTACAAAAGGCATCAAATTCCAGAAATGTGTACTTGATAAAACAATTAAGAAGGCTTCTTTGTGTACTTTGTTCCAAAGAAAGCAGTGTCAATCACTAGTCTTTTTTTTTTTTTTTTTTTTGAAGTAGCTTTTTTTTCTAAATTGAAAAATGAAAATTAAAAAAAAAAAAAAAAACGTGGCGTTGTTATCTTTCGGATTTCGGTGGATTATATGGCTCGTTATTGAATCGATCCAAGGACTCAATTTTTGGACCAATTGAATGATGGAAGTATGGAACCCTAAACAATAATCTCACGTGAAAAATAGAACAAGTTTTCGATTTTGAAGAAAGAGTGGGTGTGGGCCATGTAAATAGACATGTTTGATATGATATGAGAATAACAAAGTGCCATTTTAGTGGTCTAGACACTTCACACGTCTTCTTTTGCCCATTTTTTATATTTTTTTATAAATTACGTTATTATATATATATATAGCCATCTTGCAAAGTTAGATATTTGAATAATTATTTTGGTGTAGAAAAAAAAAGAAAACAATCTAATAAATTAATCAAATATATATGGATATGGATAATATAATATGTGGAAAAGAAGCAAGCTGTGTGTGTGTGTGTGTGTGTGTGTGGTCACCAATGTCTATCATACACACACACACGTATCTAAGCCTTTTGTATTCATTTGTGGGGAAGATGTTCATCTGAACTCACAAAGCTTATTTAGCTTAAGCTAAACCAGCAAAAAGATTACAAGAAGACGGCCAAGTTATCCACGGGCAAAGAATGGAACTCGATAATGGTAGTGAGAACACGCGAGGCATGGGACCGTGAGTCCCCCTGCTCACCGACCAGGGCTTTTAATCGCTCGGTCGTCGTGTAGCGAGCCCGAATCTCAACGTGGGGCCATGCAAATCTCGGGGAAAGAACAAGACATTGCATGCTCTAAAACTTTCAAAGGGAAAGAGGTTTAAATGGGGGTGATATATATTGAACATGAGAGGCCCCATTTTCGAGAGAGCAAAAGAATGGCCCAGCAAAAGCCACACTTAAGAGGCAGGATATTCTTTATTTTATTTATTTTATGTGAAAATTCAAATTTTATATTTTAATTTTAAATCAAGACAACCTCTTCAACTCTTTAATATATATATATAAAGCGGAAAACAAGAAAAAGTTACTTCATGACAGTCAAATTTCACCTAATCACAAATTTTAAGGAAGTTTTGGTCCCTGATGACGTTTCCAAATTAATCACTGGTGATTCATTTCCCAATTATTGTTACATACGAAAAATGTTGATCATTATTTTTTCTTAATTGGAAATTAGCGATTGCAAACGTCAAGTAGCATGTATAATAATAATAATAATAATAATAAACAAAGCAAGAAGTCCTTTCTAGAAAATGACCGGCATCTGCACAAAATAAATACGTGAAAGAATAAAAATGATGGAAGACTTTTGAAGTGGATAAGAGGCACGGATGGATAAATCATATCATTCATAATACAGTCACACATGTGAACACAATGTTTAACAAATAAGCCTAGATTCACACTCAACCAAGATGCCTTGGCATGCAAGGAGTCCCACTTTTCTTGGAAGAGTCTATCTTTCTTGGTTGCAAGTAGAAAGATGGTCTGATTTGGTTCCTATCTTTTTAGCTCTTTCTCTCCTGCTCTACTATGTTTTTTTTTTTTTTTTTTTTTGCTTTTGATTGGGTGAGATGCAGCTAGACTCCACAAGGAAGAATTGGAAGTCCACTTCCTTTCCTTTTAGGCTAATGTTTCTTTATTGCAACTCCTGAATTATATATAGACTAGGCGAGAATCCAGAATATATATATGTGTATATAATAATGCATGACATCTTTTTGCAGTAAAATC
Source organism: Dioscorea alata (assembly GCA_020875875.1). Classification (NCBI taxonomy): domain Eukaryota; kingdom Viridiplantae; phylum Streptophyta; class Magnoliopsida; order Dioscoreales; family Dioscoreaceae; genus Dioscorea; species Dioscorea alata. Next base: position 21,512,545 of record CM037015.1, on the reverse strand, counting down.
AGAGAGAGAAGTTACCTGGCAAGCTAGCTGGCTAAGGGATGGGGCTTTATGGTCTTTCAGAAAATCTTTGTTGCCAGGGTAGGCCCCAATGAACATGATGATGGCTTGGTTTAGTTTGTTGGACCTCATCAAATCCTATTAGTGCTAGTTTGAAGATAAGCTCTACATAAAAAGCAAGGTGTAGCCAGTCCTTTGCTTTAAGATGCTAATGGCATGCCCTATGACTATTGTAATAAGCAAGGCATATCCTCGTCTCGCACCTTCTTTTCTCTCTCTCTCTCTCTAACTCATTCATGATTGCGCTTGTTTAGGACAAGACTCCCTCATAACTAAAGGTAAAGAAGAGAACCTAACTTAAGATGATGGTGAGTGACCTAAACTAATGCCCTCCAACTTGAATATGAAGGGATAACACACAACACTTCAGGGGTGATGACAAGTATATGATGCTGTCCAGTATGGGGAACCTTAGCTTTATCCTGAACTGAAAAAGTGCGTTAGATGGAGCTGCCACTTACACTTTGATTTGATTGAACTATGTCCATCCCCAATCATTGTTCACTAGCTCAAATTCCTCCTTTAAAAACTAAAATTCAATAAATAAATAAATAAATGAAGTAGTAATTGTTAACAATAACAACAACAATATAATAAAGGACATCAAAAGGGATGAGGCTCATCATATGTCAATACACGTCTTTTCATTTTTATGGCATAGCACATGAACAAAAAAAAAAATACCTTCATCGGTTCTGTTTCATTTATCAAAAAAATTAAAAAAAATAAAAACCCAAATAGTAAGAATATACATGGGATACAGATGAACGTTCAAATTTATGGTTTTGTTCCATAGAAATGAAAAAGATGAGTTACACGTCCATGAATTCAACTATGGGGCCATCAAATCTAACACTGTACAGACACTGTATCAATTGAGGAGCATACTTTAGGCCTTTTAGGCCAGATGCAGAGAGACTAGACACTGAAAGGTTAGGAAAGAGACAAGTGGATTGTTAAAGCACCAGAGAAGTGACATGGATAAAATCCTTCATGGGGTCCTTCCAGGATTCACCAAAAAGAACGACTGAACCCGCAAGCTTAAGTTAGAGAACATTTACAAGGACCAAAAATCACATCATGTTTTCTTGCTGTTGGGGCAATCAGTTCAAAGAATGAATAAGGTGGAAACTTGTGGCTAGAGTTTGTCTGAATATAAAATTATATGGAGGGCCTCTACATTACTGTACTTTACCCTACTTAACTTATATAATATTTTAAAAAAAAAAAAGAATATTAAGATATTTTAATTAAAGACTAGAATAATAATTTCTATAAATAGCAGATGATCAAGGACTAGTGTGCGTCTAGAATCCACTAGATTTGGGCCTAATAACGAATATTAGAATTTTCACCTAATATTTTTTTTTATAAAACTATTTTGCAACCGAGTCTGAAACTCGATACGCATACGGATCTGATCCCCAGGTTAAGTCTATCCAGCTCCATTGGTAGACCAAGTGGGGTTGGTAGAGGCGGAACCAATAAGGAATTCCCAAAAGAAAGGAATACCAATCAACCAAGACTTGGAGGTTTGGATATGCATCTGATACCCATGCCTACACACCTTTTGAGGAAAACCATTTAAATGACTCAGACTTACCAATCACATAAATATTTCATCTCATGTAGATATAATAATAATAATCACATAAAGCTATACAACTCTACCAATACAATTGAAGTTGCACAAATTGTGCCTGCCATTTCCTATCCAGCCACCACTGGGATGTCTCAAAATGTGTTTTGCGGAACTACCAATTCTAGGTATTGAATGATTACATGAGCTTACCAGCCCACCAGCAATCACATCATTATTCTCGTGAGAACACATGAACAGATGGGCAGACAAACATTGCCTAACATGACAACACATGCATTCTTTTATATAATATATGAGAAACAAGACAAAATAGTAACACCATTTTCAATACAAAATGAGAAAGCCGGCATGAAGCATTTCTTTCAAGTAAGGAGTTCATTGTATCAAATAATGCATCTCATAAAGAAAGGTACACGGCTTACATTTCTTACAGCATCACAATTCTCTGTGCATGCCTATCCACTCATCAGCTTTATCTTATGCAGGGGAACCACCACGAAGCCCTGGCATTAAGGAAAAGAATGTTAAGAGGTTGACCTCGTGTTGAAGGTGAAATCATATTTTAGTGGAAACTACATAACTTGATGTAAGATGGGGAATCATTTAAGGTAAGAACAATGAAAGGCTCCAGAGGGAATCTAGAGATGCATACCATCCCCGTGATAATAAATTTTCCTTACTTGACCAGTTAAAACAGCATAAAGTAGTTTCAAGATGCTGGTAATGTTTGCATATCCATCATTTGAGTCTCCAACAGAGAAGAGACAAGTTGATAATGGTTGCTAAAGATCACAGAGAACCTAAACCATTCAGCTCAAATAAATACAGTTTATGACCAATTTGAATTCAGCTCAAATAACTTCCAAGCACGCTTGTATACACCATTTTTCCCCTATTGTGGAAAATAAGGGCATATCCATTACGTTTAAAAGGAAAAATCAACCCAAGTTGGACTAGACGTTCTTGCAAGACTGAATACACAACCCTTTGTAGATCCCCAATTCTAGGACAGGAAAGACTTTGATGAAGTTTGTTATGTACAGTGAATGGTGCAGGAGCGGCCGGCTACCACATGCTTCAAAAATTTTATCCCAGTTGGCATAAACTACACCAAAATCCATTCCAGATGCTTATGCAAAGATCATCGGGATGGCTAATGTAGTTTCTACTAACACCAGGTAGTCAAAAGTGAAATACATTACGGAGAGAAGGAAACTGCATCATGTGGGTGCTGATATATATGTAGCAAAGAGATGCTTTTAGGAAACGGACTCAATTATTGCAATTTGGCTCGATAAGTGAGAGACCAAGTCAAAAGTGAAATATATTACGGAGAGAAGGAAACTGCATCATGTGGGTGCTGATATATATGTAGCCAAGAGATGCTTTTAGGAAACGGACTCAATTGTTGCAATTTGGCTCTATAAGTGAGAGACCAAGTCTACGAAAGCCAAAGATTTAAGGATCGGGTTAGTAACTTAGTCAACATCGGCGAAACTTTGATAGGCCTGTCCTTATTGCCATGAAGTAGATGTCACAGGAGCAGTAACTAAAGCTACAGCCAGCTATTTCAAGTGGGCCACACCGGGAAGATAACAAAGTCATTTTGCTCCTGGGGGGTGGAAAGACTTCCAATACAATTCATAAAGTTCCACAACATCATGACCATCATAAGACAGTGAATTACAGGATGGTGGTTCCCACCACCCATGTGATGGAACAAGTAGACGGGCCCCTTTCAAACTGACATCTAATGGAAGCAATCATTAGGCATACAATCAATTAATGGAGGGAAAGCACTTTGTGCTGAACCATTTTAGTCTATTTTCAAGCTTCCATTCTTTAGCAAGCATAAGTAGCCTAACTGATTGATCGGCCTGTAAAATATGGTCATGGTGGGCCAGCTATTTCAAGTCCAAATTAGTGACTGGAGGCAAGATGAGTTAGATAGCATGTGCTAGTCATGTGCATGTCAGTATATAGCAAGATTGTTCTAAGAAGAGCAGGCCCAGGAGATCAAACCTGAATTGTGAACAATTTCCTTGTCACTGTGGTAAAAAAGAATCACGTTGTAGGTTGCCTCTGTAAAATGTAAATAAACAGTAAATCAGGGCTGCAGTTTCAGTTTGGGTGAAAATGTTATGGAATACTTTTATGGCGAATTCTTGTAAGAATGATAGATAATTTCCAATAAAATGGAATGAAAAATTAAATATACAACCAAGTACCTTCAATTCAAGTGCTTTTCGACTCTCAATGAAGTATTGATTTGGATGGTTAACACCAGTATCACAGGAGATGCCATGAACAGCTTCAAAGGTTAATGTACACGCCAGCTGAAATTATAACTTGAAGGCTTTAGTTGACAAAATGAATATACCAAGACACTAACTTTCAGAATAAATAGAAAATGTTGATATGCTTGGATGTAAAAGTTGAATACTTGGTAATGCCGGGTTTGGACTTTCTGCATTATGTCATCCATGGCGTGGCCACCTACTCCCATTTTAGTAAGAGCAGCTCTCAAATTTTCCTCACTAGTTGGAGAAAACAAGCATTCAAAAAATGATGGTCAAGAAACAAGAAGAAAATCCACAAGCAAGTTAATAAAGTGATCTGCATCAAAGTGTGCTAGTTATGACTTTTCCGTATGCATGATGATATAAGCGAGCACAATACACCATTAATAACCACAAGCACATTCAGACAATAGTAGTTATAAATAATAATAATAATAATAATACATTAACTTTAGTGAGATAACTGCCTCGAAATTAGTGATCAAACAGTATTGAGTATTCTTATAATCAAAACTGCCAGCAGAAAGACCCTATGATAATCTCAGAGGCATATAAAAATGAATTTAAAGAGTATGAGATTAGACCTGAAATGTCGATAAGGGCAACCATGGTGATCTCCTACACCAGGTGTTGATGAGATGATCTTTTGACAAGAGTAAGGCGTATAATCCTTTTAAAAAAAAGCAGATAAGATGCAGCACAGGCATATAAACCAATTTACTTAACAAAAAAAGAATTGATCTTACTGTCCTCTTTCCTTCTTTTCCATAGTTATGGCGTATACTGTATGCATATTCTTTGTCAAACCGCTCGGTTCCAACCTAGTCAACAAGAAACAAAACCACTTGTGCATCATTCTTGAGCATTTTAAAATACCTTGAACAAAAAACTTGGTACCAAAGGTGATATAATATTCTCCTATTTTCTTGTAAGAAAAAAGTGGTCTAAATCAACTATTATTAATTAAGAAAAATGCACAGGCATAGTATTTCATTCCTTCCCAATTCAAAGGTTGATGAAAAAAAAAATAGATATGCAATAGAAGGCATACAGTTATAGAGTAACTGCATACTTTGTTTAGTCTCTTTGGGGACATCCTGGAATTAGTGTGGATGTCTTTCCAAGTGTTTATAACTTATTTTCACGAATGGTTTTTCCAACATTTAGATATGCCACTTGGCAATTAATAAGATCCCCAACAAGCCCTAATCCTGATCACATCTCAATATTTGAATATTAAGTCCTGCCTTTTGTGACATTAGTTTCCCCTTGCAGTTGCAGGGAACTCATAGTTCCATGCTTGGATAGTTGCACTGTCTATGCCAAGAAAGAAACAGTTGCAACTAAACTCTTCACTCTTAGGAGGCGCATTAGCCTTTTCTGGGGAAATGCCAAAAACAGCAATATAAGTGCACAGAAGTGTCCATCATACCTAGCCAAAAGTAACAACCTTCAAAATAGTGGAGAAATATCCCCATTTTATAAATTTCGCCAACTTCTATCCCATTAATTTTAGAATGACAGATACATTAGAAATAGATTGCAATTCAATCTGAGAACTAATTTCAGACATTTAATTTTTATTTTCACAACTAGGAAAGCAGAAATGTTTGATGTAGTTCACAGCTGTAAAGCCCAATTTTGGTGGAACCATGTGACTTGTTTCAACTATAAGTGAAGAACTGAAATAGAGAATTCAACTGAGTGCGAGTGTTTGAACACAATTAACTGTTTTCTCCCCATGAATGATTACAAAACAAGAACGCGCCATATGTAGACAATCTAGTTGGCTCATGCAAAATATGTCTAAACTGGCATGCATACCAAGTTCTTAAGCACACAAAGTCTCACAAGTAAAAATACTTTTCAATAGATCATTGCCATTAGTTTCATATATACAGGAAGGCCACCACTAATCAATATAAATTTGAGACATTTACATTTATACCCCTCTAAAAATGCATAATTGCTTATCTATCCACAATTCAACATAAAAATAATATTTGCACATATAATTTACAGAACACCAATGCTACTTCTATACCCCTCCGGCCAAATTTCAACCCAATTTTTTTTTTTTTTCAAAAATACTGTTTTACCACCATCCTTTTCCTTTTATGCTACATCTCGCAGTGAGATTAGACAGAAAAGGTGAAGATAAGACAGTATATTTCAAAAGAAAATTTACTTAGATTTTTCAACACAAGGATATCTACACAAATATAGGTGTTTGTTGGAGAATACACAAAAACATGATATTGATGGGCATTATTCAAAAATATGCCCTTTCCTAGTGGCGCAAATTTCCCTATGAATTTATCACGTGTTTCCCATAAAGATATTGATCATTTTCTTTTTGGGGATTGAATAAAATAGAATAAAATCGAAAATGAAAAGCACATAATTCTACAAAGAGCCATTAACCATTCCCAGGAAACTAACGGAAATGCATCATGCACGTGGTTGGTAAGAAATAAGTAAACAAATAGTAACGCATCTGACCTTCTGAGAAAATTCTGCTTTCCAAAACGTAAGGGCATCCTCCAATTTCAGCCCAACACCCTATGCACGATTCAGGTATGCATCAAAGAACACTTTGTAGGTGATTATAACAATAGAATAGTAGTTGAAACAATTAACTCTCAGCTCTATGAAGCATTTACAGAACAAAAAAAAAACTAATGTACTTCACCAAATCTTGACATAATTTCCTCTTTCCTTTGCAAACCATATGGTTTATAGCTATAATGGACACAACATTTTCGATTAAATGCAGTAAATAACTTCAAGCTTCAGTACTAACATGCGATTATGAAATTGACAACCAAAAGAAATAACATTAAGAATACTGGAAGCTAGGATAATATAAAAAATCTGGAAGAAACCATTCCACTCATAGATCTGGTAGACACAGATCTGTACGCAAGTTAGAAGACAAGTTTTAGGCCTAGAGTTTGGAAAATATAATATGCTGACTTCCAAAAATATTAAAAATTACTGCAGAAAAAAATAACATTATTATCATAGATAATGATAACTGTACAAATTAGTATAGTTAAATTTTCAATCAGAGTAAGATACTGCAGGTACAAGGTACAAGAGCATTACAGGGCTATACTTATCCCTATTGAGCAGACTTCCAGAACTATTTGTGAATATAATCATGATTCACCTACAGAAAATCAGATTCTAATTCCCATTTAAGGCAAATTTTGAACAAAACAGAAACCTGTGATGATACTTAGAAAGGGCTTAGATTATCAAGAGGCATACTTTTCTGTTATTTAGAGCTCTTGCAACCAAAGAGAAATGATTAAATCTAGAACAAACCAAATGAAGAATAGAAAAGTTGACATTGTAGTGGATCTTCAAAATAGAATTAACAGAAACACAACTTGCGCGAGAAGAGAAAAGGGACTTTTCTTGGAGGAAAAAGTAGGGTCACAGCGCTTATATAGGAAAACATGCAAAAAATCAAACTACCTTGAGGAAAAGACTTAGTTGCATCCTTCCCCCATGCTTGAGGTGATGGTCTTCCCTTAACTGCACATATGAAACCACAGTAAATGATTACACTGGGTTGAAGGTGCAGAAACATTATACACATCAGTTTTACCTTTTCAAATAAATGGCGCATACAAGGAGGAAAGGAATTATTTGCTAGTCGGTCAATGTCCCTAAGGGATATCTCAGAAGATTCCTGGTGCTGAAAGTAGTTCAAGCAACAGCATTACACAATTGAATCAGCAAGCAGAAAGAGAGGGATCACAACTATTACAAGTGAAGTACCATACCTGAGAATAGTCAGGTCCTAGATAACTTGAGCTTAATGATTCAACAATCTAAGGAAAAGGGCGTTAATCCTTAATGATGTGAGCATTTTTTGGTCTAATCCACATTAATTAGAATTTTTCAAAATCTTGTCAGTACAAGAAAGAATACTCACGGGTGTCAACCGGTTCTTCTCCTTCTCCTGAGAAATAGAGGTCCACTTTCTGCGACATATGTGTATTCCAATTAATTGCAAATAAGAATTATACTGGTATCTTATAAACAGAAGATGAAAGATAATCCAGAGTTCAGAGAACTATGACACATAGCCCTTTGCAATACAGGCAGAAATCCATAGAGTTGGCACTTGAAATGGTACATGTATTTTTCATACAATACAATATTTATCACAGCAGTAGCTTCAACTTCATATTTTATGATTAAATATAGAATCAGTGACTTCTTTCTCTTGGCAAAAAATGCCCATGATAAAAAAATAATTCAAGCAGTAAAATCAGCATAGACTAAAATCCAAGCAGTTGATTTCAGAAAAGAATAGGAAACCAGAAATCACAAAAAGTAGCACTAAAATGCTTTAGAATAACCTGTTAGTCAATTCAAGTGCCTTTGAAAGGATTCTGCGGAACTGTTTGGTAACTGGAGATGATACCTAACAAAAGAATTATTGGATTCTGATATTAACCAAGATGGCTAGCTTGCTTTTAAACTAATGATGAGGATGTCAAAGTTTAATATATACTTGGCTCATAGCAACATAAGCATAACCTTTGAGCAAGAATACTTTGCGGCTCGAAACAAGGTCTGATACTTCTTCGAAAGGCATCTGTAAGTGAATCAGAGGATTAATCACTTGGATGATGGTAGCGTCAGAAAAGGGCAAGGAGTTAATAGATATATATGAATATAGCCACAGGAAAGTAGATTATATACATACCTTGAAGAAGACCGACTCTGCAGCATCTGAAGAAGAAGAGGAAGAAGAAGGAGAAGAATGTCAAGAATGTCAAGAATGTCACACAGAAGTGCTTCACATATGGCTCAACAGTTACTTTTCTAATTTTAGTGTCATCAATGTTCAGATATTAATGATGAACCTCAAATTGGTTAGATTATTACAGTAAGCAGATGCATGTTCATTAGTCTGATAAGAAATTAGAAATGGAGCAATAGTACTTTCCATACAATAGTGTTCAGTGATGCATCACTTTGGATAATGCACAAATGCATTAACTTTCATAATACAAATGCATCTAAATGGATGGTCCCAAGGAATGAATTTGAACATGAGATAGAAATAATACAAGGTTACATGAACTTGTCAGGGTTAGATAATAAGTATAAGATCAAGTACGACAAAAATTATGAAGCATTCACACCACATACCATTGGGAGATAGACCAATAGAACGTGAAACTTGCACTAGCTTCTCCTTCACAACCTATGCAATGCAAAGGGAAAAACATCAGCTGCCGTATGAAAGCAGATAAAGTTCTGTAAACCAATTTTCAACATCATACCTCAAATTCTGCCTGACTAAGTGCTTTATATGGGAAATCAAATTCAGCCAAGAGCATCCTCTAAAAATAGGCACAATCATGTTTAGGCAAATTCCTAACACCTTCATGACTCAATGCCTAACTTTGTATGACTTCCATATAAAATCTACCTGTGTCTCAAGGTTCTGAAGCCGATATCGGCATCGGAACAAGGTTGTCTCTGCCGAAAGAAACCAATTTCTCAAATCTTCCCTGAAGGCAGAACCATGATATCATAAAAAGAAAAGGCAAAGCAAAAAAAAAAAAAAAAAAATCAGAGAAGTAAAGAGGAGATAGTACGTTCTACAATACACTAGACGAAGGATGAAATGAGAGATTATATCCTTGTTTCTTGTCTCAGACGCATCTGGATGCCCCATGTGTGTTCTCCAGAGCTCCTTAACCTAATTATCAAAAACATTCACACCTCAACCACTGAAACAGTAGCATGGCTTTCCTTGGGAAAATCATGCAATAACCTAAAAAACCGACTAATTAATAAATGCAATGTGATGCCTAGAATACCAATTTTTCCATCTCTTCTGGTTTCTTCCCACGGGACAAGCCATCCGAAACCCCTTTCAAGACTGCAGCAAACAATTCAAAATAGTTATAAGATTGACAAATGTTAAAATATAAATATAAATATATATATATATATATATATATATATATATATATATATATATATATATATATTAAAAAAAAAAGCAGGGAGAAATAACTGCCAGATTCAAATAGCATATCAGCCAATGAAAAAAATGAAAGGATGCTGAATTAAACAGATGGAATAACATACACCAAAACAAAGAAATATGACTACAAACATCTCATTAATAAATTCTGCAGTATCGCATATGCAGGGTAACTACAGTGAATATTTAAAAAAGTTACCAATAGACAGCAATTGGTTAAGAAGGTTCTTCACAGAAAAACTTCATGCACAACAGTTGGACATTGTTTCCATATCTTAGGATGTGTCTACACTGAGGGAAAATGGAAGAATGAAATGAATTGAAATCTATCATACATTTTCTTTCGTTTGCTTATCCATCTTGTTTTTCCTTTTAATTCAACAAAACACAAGCAAATATTTTCTTGTGCTGGATCAGATGATATAATCAAATGAGAGAAAAGTTGTCAAAAGATCTATCCACATTTTTCGTTCCTTCCCATTTCCTTCTCCATGTATGTTCCCACACTCCACACACTCAATAAAACAAAGACTTGTCAGCCAAACATCAATTAGCAGGAACAATGAAATTAATATTCAAAGATACCACACAAGCATAAAATTCAGGCAATAACCGAAAAACTTAGGCATCATTCCAATCCTAAATCAACAAGCTCCATTATTTCTCCTTTTCACTCCTTTTCTTTCAATGGCCCAAATAGACAATAAAAGGCAAATTCCCCAACCATCAACCAGTATAGTCAATAAAATTAACATCCAGAGCGCGAGATAAGCATGCTGCATGCATCATTCTTTTCTCTCTTATTTTCTTTATATTTTTTCCAAACGCACTGTACATCAGCTAATTCCCCAAACATCAACCAGAAAAATCAATCAAACTAACATCCCGATCCTAAACAGGCATAAAAGCAAAAAACCCAGAAAACATTCCAGAGAAATCAGTATGTTACATTCTTTTTTTTTAATTCTTTATTTTCCGCAACAAAAACATTATAAAACCGCTATTGCTCAAATGTCAGCCAGTAGAATCGATCAAATTAACATCTAGAGATCCTGAACGAGCATGAAACTAAGTTAGAACCCCAAAATCTTGAAATCACACCAATATTAGAAACCAGCAAGTTCCTTTCTTTCCTTCTTTTTCCCCTCTATTTCTTCATTATCCAAACACACGATAAAACAACTAATTACAATTACCCAAACACCAAACTATGAAAAATCAATGAAATTAGCATCCGAAAATCCTAAACAAACACAAATTCAGTCAAAAACCTAAACCACGCAATCATTCTGAAACCAAAAACACTGTATAACAGCTGATAGGCCAAAACGCAACCCACATAACTCATGAAATTAACATCCAGGTAGCCAAGATAAACACAAAGTTCAGACCAAAACCCTAGAACACCTGTAGAACATTCTGAAACCAAGATATCAAAGCATCCAATTTTGTTTCGTTTTCTTTTCCTCTCTATTTTCCCAAGATCTACGAAAACTCCATCCAAGAGTCTCAAAATAACCACAAAATCAAGCAATGAAACTAACCCCCAAAACACATTAAAAACCCTGGAATTCGAAGTTACCTAGAAGCCGATCGATGGCGAAGCGCTCAAAATCATCGAGTATCACTTCGACCTGTGGCGCAGATCGGTAGAGGGAGAGAATTGGGGCCTCGTCCGCCGCCGGCTTCCTCGATCCCACGATCTCCATCTCTAGCTTTCCTGATTTGGGAAACCATAGGAGATGGCGAGTTTATATACCCGCGTTTCAAAACGAGTCGATATTTGGCGGGAAACGATTTCTGACCGAGTTGGGTTCCTTTCTTACTTGTTTTTATTTATAGTCAGTAATTTATTTGAATAAATGACCTGCAAAATATATTTCCTTGTAAATTTCGCAAATATATTTACAAAAACAATTTGCATATAGGCCCTTGTAGAAATACATAATTGCATCTGTACAGCAGTAAAAATAAAAATGTTCATATACACTTGAAATAATTTTATTTTTTTATAAGAATAATTTTGTGCTCTTTCTCTAATTTGCATTAATTTTTTTTATTATGTAAAACTGAATATCGAACTGATCAAATTGATCTTACTAACTAATAATTAGTTCAATCAATTTGACAAGTTTATTTTCTCAATATAAAAACATATATAAAATACTATCTCACTTTCATAATTAACCCATGTAAATATAATCTACAGAATAAATACACCATTTTAAGTATAAATACCCAAGTTATATTGGTTAATTTCATATGGCGCCATTGGCGGAGCTAGCTTCAAACTCAAGTTCTTGTTTGAACTTTTGTGAACGTGGGAAATACACGTATGCATGCATGCAGTTGCGGTTGTAACTATACTACGAGATATCCTCCGGCACGATCTCAGCGTATTCTCATGCATGAATGAAATCCAACCCATTGATCATCACCCCGTTCAAGATCTCCTTCTCTAACTCCTCTCTTGTTCCAGTGGCCATGAAAAGATCTCAATCTTCAAGCAAAGACCAGCTCCATGAGCAGCTTCAACACCTTGAAGATGATTGGAAATCATACAAGAAGTCCATCCCTCTCAATCGCCATGCACGTAACATCCCTAACCGCACACCTTCTTCAACCTCTCCTGACTTGATCCTCATTAATCTTCTCAACAACTCTCCTAAGAAACTCCTTTCATCTCTCCAACATAGCCCTAGTTCTGATGATGATGATGATGATGATGAGGGGCAGAGACTCAGAGGAAGGAAACTCTTGGAGGCCTTTGAAATGTGTAGTATTTGTTCTTCTGGTCTTAGCCAGTGCAGTGAGGTGAGATCTTCATGCTCTTGTTGTAAACATCATGAGTGTTCTTTGCGTTCATCTTCTTTTGCTATGGAGGATGTAGCTGAGAAGAAAGTGGTCACTATGGGTAGTGGGAGATGGAGAAGGGTTAGACTTTTGTTGTTTGTTTTTGTTTGTCTTTGTTCTTTGGGTTTGATCTCTTTGATAGAGTTTGATGCTGGAGAGGATGACCATGAATTTATTGTTCCTACTTGAGATGAGATCTACAATATATGCATGCATTATTTATCCTTTTTAGTACTATTAAGCTTTACATTATTGTACATTCATTTTATGGCTGGCTAATAAAGATACGCAAGAAAAACAATACTTAATTAATGAAGCATAATTCCTTTAGACATCTCCATCAATCAAAATCAGAAAAAAAAAATTAACATCTAAAAGGAATCAAATCAAGAGGGAGTCTCTCTCAAAGGAAGCAGTAGTGGTAGTACTACACTTTTTCTCCATCACTACTCCTACCAGTAATGGCCAAAAGAACAGCCTATGTGTGGGTCCTAATGAAAAGAATACCAAGGCATGGGATTCTTCTAGGATTTGATAACATATCTCCTGGTGACAAGCATGTGCATTTACTATTTTATTATTATTCATTGATGGAGAATTTGTGAACCATGTTCTATGATAACTTGAAGCAGCCATTGACTATTCAAGCTTTGAAAATTCATTAAAAAAAAAATAGGGGCAAAAAATAGAAAGGGAAATAATGAGATATAAAATTAAGGAAGTTATAGCTAGTGGGTGTGGATATGAATGGGAGTGTTTTATTTATATATATATCAGTGAATTGAATACATAAAAATTAAAGCAAAATACTCATGATATATATAGCACAGTACTGACAAAGCGAAAGCAAGTAAAGCTGCGAGAATTGGGAAGGGACATTCATATAGGAATAATCAATAATGCAAGCCAAGTGTCAACCCTGCTACTCTCCTTGTAGATCCCATTGTCAACCCTCCAGTACCTACAAATTCAATCTCTCTCCTTCTCGCTCTCTTTATGTGGTGAACTATTTAATTTTGATTAATGAAACGATTAAAAAAATAACCATTGTTTAATTTAAAAAACTTGATTGTATATAAGGAAAGAATGAGACTACTGATTGCATACTGCTTTAAATTAATATTAACAGCCAATCTTGCTTAAATGCTATTGCATACACTGATACACACATATAAGACTAGACAGAAGGTACACACAACATAAGATCACTTTCAAAGTTAAAAATTATATTTCTATGGTTCAAATGATCAAATGATGGATTATAAAAATTTTCTCCAAATGAATCCCCCCATCAAGCACAGTGTTGTTAGATTTAGAACACAACCCTACTTAGGTCCACACATCTCTCTCTCCTAAAGTCCACATTGTATGTTTGGGATATTCGGTAGTTATGGCCAACAACAACCAACCCAAATCACACAAAAACAAAGAAGCCACCACCCTACTTCCTCCCCCTTCATTCACTCACACACTCCTCTCTTTCTATACAACAAAGAAGCCCCTTTCCCTTCACCATTCCTAACATTCATTGTCCCTCTTTATTATTAGTGGGCCTTACAACCCATGTGCTCCCTCCCAACTCATATACATGATATAGATAGAAACCATTGTCTTTCAAGACTTCAAGTTACAGAGCCACATGTGTCTCTCTCCAGTCTCTTCCTTCTAAAGCTTGCCACATTCTCAACCACACCCTTCTCTTCCATATATATCATCCTTCCAACCCTTCCTTCATTTCTCTTCATCTTCTCCATTATTTCACATATATATACACACACATATATATATTCGATATAAGTCTTCATCTTTTCAGCTTCATTGATTTTCATCTTCATCTTGTTGATGGAGTGTAGTTCAGAAGAAGAAGAAAGGCAAAATACAGGGAGGAAAAGCAAGGAGTATTGTTCCTCCCCTGAGTTTGAGTTCTGGATGGTAAACAACCCTTCCATGCCGGAACCCAACCTTCTCACCGCCGACGAGCTCTTCTCCGACGGTGTTCTCCTCCCTCTTCACCTTCTCTGCTCCCATCCCGCACCACCACCACCTCCACCTCCACCACCGTCCTCTGATCACTCCCCCTCCATCCTCTCCATGGCCACCTCCTCCTCCTCCTCCTCTCCTTCCTCTTCAAAACGCTGGAAAGACATCTTCAGAGTGTCCGACAAGAAGCCAGACGACAAGAAAGACAAAAAATCCGGCGCCGGCGGTGGCGGCACCACCGAGCTCAACATCCATATATGGCCTTTCTCTCGTAGCCGCTCAGCCGGCACCGCCAGCACCGGCAGGGCCAAACCGACCTCCACGGCTCGCAAGTCTAGCAGCGCTCCTTGTTCACGGAGCAACTCCGCTGGCCGGAAATGGACCGCCAGCCCTGGCCGTGCCGCCGGCGTCCCCGTCGGCCGCACCAGCCCTGTCTGGCAGTTCCGCAGACCTCCCAGTAAGGTTACCGAACCGAAAATTAAAAGCGGGATCAGAGGACTCAATCTCAACGTTAACACTTGCATTGGTTATAGTAGAACTCAGGTGTCCTGCCGCGGTGATGGCAAGCGTAGGAACACCTCCGGTGACGAGATCAAGGGAGATGTTAGTAATACTGGTAGTCTTTTTAGCCTTAGAACGTTGTTTTCTAAGAAGGTGTATTAATGGTTGATGAATATACTTTTTTTTTTTTTTTTTGGTTGCTTTTTTTAGGTTGTAATTAAACCTCTTTTAAAGCAATCTACTACTTCTCTTTCATGGTTTTGTGATTAATTTGTTTTGGATCGTAAGGTGTCTTTCTGTTTCCCTTTTGCATCAAGTTGGTGGGACTTGATGGTTTGGTTGCTTTGAAAAGCTTTATAAATTTTCTATATATTATGTAAAATAGGAGCATTAATTAATATCTTTAAATAGTATAATTAATAATAATAATTAATAATAATAATAATAATTACTCAAAGTGGTCTCCTAAGTCTCATTGATGGCAATAAATGTTAGTCCATAGCCCTGCCTTGCTGCCTATTCTTGAGAACGCCTTTCAAAAACTATCCCTTTCTTTTCACTGATGTGGTGATGTGCCTCTTGTGCTTGTCTCATTAATTATAAATTAATAAATTATAGAAAGTAATACTCCATATTATATATATATATATATATATATATATATTTATGTACTTTTTGCCTTTGCTTGTGATGCACTTTGCTATTTTATATAGAGAAGTATTTTTTTAATGTAATTTTAGCGAATAAATAATGACTTGGTTTCAGTTTTGATGCTTTTATGAGTTAATGTCTATCTGCATTGAGAGTTTTGTGAAAGTATTTATTAGTATTAGTACTTGTACTGACGACATTGGAAGAATTAATTGAAGATGGACTAATGGACACATCAGGCAAGTGTCTAGGGCCGTCTGTCTTTATGGTTTAATAAACGTATGGACCCAACTTACAGTTTGAATTTATTATTTGAAATTAATTTCCAGTTAAACTTGGCTGGTTTACAACCCTACTAATATGTCTGATCACATTTATTAATTAATTAACGAAGAAGGTAAATAATAAAAAAATATATATATATTAATAAAAAAATTATGTATTTTATGCATAATACTTAAAAAAGTGTTTCCAATTTTTACTTACACCGTCTCTTCCGTGAAGTTTGTTGTTTTTTTTTTAATATAAGTAATTAATTCATCTCTTTAATATATATATATATATATATAATAATAATAAATGTTTTATATTATATTTTTATTTTTAAACAAGCATTAAAAATAAAAATATATATCTTATGATAAATAAATTTTTATAATACATCCAATCTAAATAATATATATCTTTTAATCATTTCGGATAGAGGATTAATGATAGTTGGACACAATAATTTTAGATCTTGGCTTTTTCATCAAGAATGACAAAAGCTACAAAATTATTATTAATATGTGTGTATATATATATGAAATGTCATTTGTGATTTGAAAGTAAGAGAAAAAAATAAAAAATAGACAAATAAATAACTATATTTAATAAGAGAAAAAAAAAAAAAAAAAAGACATTGAAGGATCGTTAGATGTTAGATGATGATTCAATGGCCATCGAAAACATCCACAAACATTATTTTAGAAAGTTGTCCTGAGAAAAATATAGCTTCATATATATATAAATATATATATATATATATATAATTAAAGAGATAATTCATTTAAATCCACTTTGAGAACCAATCAGTGGACCTATGTCCTTTAGGCTTAGCAAATACTAGTACCTTTTTCTGTCTTAATAAAAAAAAAGAAGGCATGCATGAACTCACTCACAATGTGGAATCAATAGGTCTGCAATACCAACCTGTTTTGTGATGGCATTAGAATAAAATTAAGCACAATCTGCTTTCCAATATTATATATAAATATATATTTATATCATATGTCAAAGATTAGGCTTAGGGTTTTCACATTGTTTGGAAAGTACCAAAAATGGGCAAATAAAATTATAAAGCTGTTTGTTATCTTTATTTCTGGTATGATTTTTGAAATATATATATATATATATATATATATATATGTATATATGCACAGAAAAAAATATTTTTTTTTATAATGGCAATATGGTTTATTTGCTTTTTTTTTTTAAATTTTATTTATATATAATTTGCAATACACTACTCGGCTTTTATTTACTTTTCTACTATAAGCTCAAAGATCCGAATTATAGTCATGACCCGTTCATAATTCTCAAAAATATATATATATATTATTTTGTAGTTTTTTTATTGAACCAAGTAATTTAATCAATTTATAAAAACCAAACTACTCTTTCACAGGGTCGTTAATTAGTTATATTTTTTCACCTCAAAAATCAAGAGTTCAAACTTCAAACCCTTCATATAGTTTATTCATATTTTTAGAAAATACAAAAAAAAAACTTTTATATATATATATATATATATATATATATATATATGATTAAAAAAAAACTTTGGTTTTTTCACATGGATGTGGACTTTTTACATATTAGATTCCCATTAAAACGAAGGTACAATATCAAATCTTCACATTTCTCTTGAAAGATTGTGAAAATGACAGTAAAACTGAATTTTCCTCATGTACTGCAACTTTATGTTTTTTGGGTTTTTAATTTAACAAATGCACAATTTAGTCATTTCCTTTTTACAATTAAAAAACACACACACAAAGACACCATGTCAATGGTAAGACAGACAACACATCATACAAACATGAAAAAAAAAAAAGGTAACATGCACAATTAGAAGCATCAAAAGAAGATTTGTTTTTGAATAAATTATCCTAAGCAATGTTTATAATGTACAAATGAAAAAGATTAGAATAAAGATGTGGCAAAGTTTTCAGTTTTCAATGAATCATAGATAAGGTTGTGTTTAGTGCTCTGTGCAAAGACTAGTGTGGGGAACTTAATGATTTCCAAGAAGAAGATGAAGACTTGCAACTTCCAAGTAGTGCATTTTACCATGCTTGATTATTCTCTTTTCAATGAACTAAAGTCTCCTTTGAGTCTTTTCATGTCCCTGCATTATTTCTCTCACTTTTCCAAGCTTCTATTCATCTCGGATATCTCCAATGACTTTCTAATCCAAGTTTAATTTCAACTTAAACATGACACCAATTAACACTATGATGTTGGAATGCACATAGAGATTAACAGGAGATAAAAGAAACAAACCAAGAATATAAAAGAATTTATGTATATATATACAAACAAAAAATAATAATTTTTGAAAATTAATGAAAAAAATTAATATAACTCTAAAACCGCAGATATATATATATAGTCTCCTGCATTCACACACGGCTCACAAATAAAGCTCTTCTAGACGAGTTCCTAACAAATGGATGAAGTCTTTTTTAAAAAAAAAAAAAAAGATAAAAATGGATCAAGTCACTGCTTATTTCATATCACATAATAATTTAAGTCAAATAACACAAAAAGGTTAATCGGTGATGAGGAAAAAAAAAAAAAGAGAAATATAAATAATATATTCATTATTATTATTCTTCTTGTTTGCTTACAATCATCTATGATTGGACTAACATGTTTATGTCCATGATCCTAAAATAAAAATTGCACTGAATATTACTCAAAAGTCTTTAATATAACATTTGGCATGATTTGGAGACATTATTAAGGAGGATATTAAAAAGAGCCATGATCTAACCACTCATAAACTTCCATAAATCTAAAGTCTATGAAAGATCAATCATTTATTTAAATCACTTCCTATAAATACTTTTATATGTACTACAAACCTGGATCCAACGTTCATAAGTATTTTATTAACACATCCAAATAATATGTCATTCACTCGCTGTTGATTTGATCACAGTTACATTTTGAATTATAATTTCTCTATTTCCATTATATTTATAATAATAATAAAAAAAAATTAAAACTAGATCAAAAGGAGAATGTGTGGAGAAGGAGACAAAAAAGATACCTTGCTTTCAAATTTTAAATTATTATACAAAAAAAAAATTATATAGGTACTATTTGCCAAGCTTAGGGGTAACCAGCTTTGACTGCAATGGCGAGGATGGCGGTGACGGTGACCGCAGCGCTCCTGGCGGTGATCTTATCCGCTGTTTCGTCTCCGATGAGGGTAGTGGCGGACAACAGTGCGCCGCCGCCCTACGTGAATCACACGGTCGGCGGAGCCGCCGGCTGGATCTTCAATGTCCGTTCTAACATCTCGGCGGTCAATTTCTCGGATTGGGCTACATCCCAATCCTTCTTTCTCGGCGATTATCTCAGTATGGATCCATCTCTTCTTTTCCTTTTTTTTTCTTTGCTATAATTTGATAGAAAAGATCTAAAGATCTCACGAAGTTTCTTTAAAATTCTTATAAAAATCACATTTTTATTAATTTTCCGCAATAAAGGTTGTAACTTTGGTAAAGTTTCTTCAGTCTTTGTTGATCCATTATCTGTTTTTCTCTCATTCAAGTCCAAGCACACGGAAATTTTTCTTGATTTTTCTTATAAAAATCACATTTTTATTGGTTTTTTTCTTTTCTCAATTAAAAAAATTGAAACTTTCCCAATTTCTCCAGTCTTCAAGACCGGCACGGCATTGCCCGTGATTCAAACGTATAACGTCACCACCTACGCACGCTGCAACGCCGACGACGACAACGGCAACGAGACTTATGTGTACGATGGCAGCGCGTCCGATGCCTCGCCGGCGGTGATCCCAGTTCCACTCACCGTTGAGGGTGATAACTATTACTTCTCCGGCGCAGGGGATGATAGGTTCCAGTGCTCCCATGGCATGCGTTTCCATATCGTGGTCCAGCACGGACGTGGCCTCCCGCCTTCGCTCAGCCAGCCTCCGCCGCCGCCGTACACCGAGCCAGCATCGCCGCCGGTAACTCCAGCGCCGCCCGGGGGTGGGACGACGCCGCAAGAGGAGTCGTTTTATAACGGGAGTAGGAGAAGAGGTGTTGAAGTTTGGGTGGAGTTTTTGGGTTTCTTTTTTGGTGCACTTCTTGTGATGATCTAGTAGTGTTAGAGGTGGAGCTTTTGTTGTTTTTTGTTTTAAATTTTTAATAAACTCATATTTATATTGAAACTTTTGTTTTACAGTATTATTGTTATTGTCAATAATTGGATAGTTGTATAATATGTCAAAAAAGTGCAGGAAGGAAAGTAAGGGTTTAAATTTTTTATCCGACAATATTGTTTATATATCATTTATGTATGGTACATTTAATAATATTATTCATGGTCCAGATGTAGGTATTAGAGATGCAAGTAGGGCGGGAAATAGGATTTTTATCCTTATCCTCGCTTCCCATGGGGTGGAGATTCCCCGTCTCAAAATTCTCCACCGGGGGAAGGGGGAATTTTTCTCCACACACTCCCCCGTGGGGATCCCCACAGGGTTAAGGAATCTCTACCCCGCCAAATTTTTTTTTGCCTAATTACATATGTAATACGTCATATATAAAATTAAAAAATAATAATAGACAAAATATTTCTCAAAATAAGCATTATTTAATGTATAAGAAAACAACAAACTAACAAATAATTGATGGTATGAAGATCTGAAGGAGGGAACGGCAAAAGTTGGGATTTCATAAGAGATGTTCTACTTACAAGTTGAGATTTCAATAAAGTTGGTAAATTAATCAATTTCATCTTAATTTTAATATAACATATTTATCTATAATAGGGAATAAAAAAGTTTTGATTCAAATTTTTAAAACAATTTTTCATATAATTATCTCCAAGTATTGCATGGGAGTAACACTATTTTTTATTAAAAATCTAAAACATTATTAATAAATATCAAAAATAAAATTTTTAAAACCCAAATATTTGGTTATTATAATATTATATCAATATTTATTTTTTTTAATAAATAAAATTAAGCATATGAGTTATTTTTAATATATATATATATATATATATATATATATATTTCATTTAAAAATAAAAAATCCTTCTCCCCATGGGGATTCCCCCATGGGAGCAAGGCAGGAATCCTCGCCGGGTGGGGAATAAATTCAACTTTTCACATTAAGTTTTTAATCACAAATTTGTAACCAGTAAGAAACTTCAACTTTTCACATCCCACACATTAAGTTTTTAATTACATTAAATTTTTAACCAGTAAGAATCTTCAAATTTTCACATCCGATTCAAATGAGAGACGAAAACACTAATATCCAGCTATTGCATTGGTGGAAACTAAACATCATTAGAATGTTGTGATTCAAAGAAATTACATTCATCTGTAGTGAATTACCGTGTGCAACCCTGCACCTGCTTGCATAATGATAATATAGCATGAAACCCTGAAACTTTGACACACAAAATCTATATATATAAAGGGAAATAGCTATTTATCAAATAATATAAGAATTAAAATTTATAAAATTTAAAATCCACCATCTCATTTTTTCCAATTCTTAAATTAAAAGATCTTATTCAACTCTGACATCTGCTCAATATATCAACAATATAAATAAATTGATCAATGTACAAAAGTTCTATGATTGAACAGAGTAGTAACAGTCCCAATTAGATTTGCATATTTGCATGCATGCGTACGTGCGTGCATGCATGCATGCAAGCATATACATCCCCATTAGAGTTAAACATAGAACTTCTTACACAAGGTTTAGAGTTTTATCATAATTATTTTCAAAGAAATAAAAAAAGAAGAATCGTAATATTAATTACTAGTTTAAAGTGATCTATAGATTTGCAATTGCTGTAGAATTTGTTCAAAGTTGTCACTGGATTTCTGAATGGGATGTGTGTGCACTCCTTCGTAAGTGGTGACCACCACTCCTTCATCTTCTGTTAAACGTTGCACTTGCTTCTTTACACTGCAACCTCCATGTGTACACCTGTAATAATTTCTGCAATATTCCAATATATTGCATCAATGACATCAATATCATTCATTATATATATATATCAATTTATCTCTCTCTCTCTCTCTCTCTCTCTCTCTCTCTCTATATATATATATATATATATATATATATAACCAACATGTAAGAACTTCATGCTAGCTAAATCTTGATATAGACCTATACTAATGCTAGTCTCCTCCTATAGTTTTAATGTTAGTGACAGAGTTATCATATATATCTTTTATTAAACCTCTCTCTCTATATATATATAGTAATAATCTCTTTTTTTACTAAAACCCACCAAAGGACTTCTCTGGCTACCCATATCATATGATTTTCATAGATCATTAATGATCACATGATTCACATGCCAATTTTTTTTTTTTTTTTTTTTTTTTCTATCCCTACACTTCTATATCAGTTGTTTTAAGATATAAATTGTTTCTATAGTTGACATTCTTGACATAAATTTAAATTGATTTAAAAAACACTTGTTTCTATAGATATGTAGTAAACATGAATCCTAAGTTTAATTCCACGATAATTATTGCAATATTGAATATCATCTTTATTCCTATAGATATGTTTAATTCCACGATAATTATTGCAATATTGAATATCATCTTTATTCCTATAGATATGTAGTAAAATACATCGTGTTAAGGATTTCAAAAGATAAAAAGTAATATATTTCTTTTTTAATTGATTGATGTTTTCAATCTAGAAATTTCAATGAAAATTCATGCAGGATGAATAAGATCGGCAAAGAAAAATATTATTTAAAAAATATTAGAGGTTTAATTGTTAACATTAGCAATATTAATTTAATTTAATTATCAGTTTTTCCCCCAAAGCAAGTAAAAATATATACATGGACTAGCTTTATATTATTGGTAATATATTTTACTTTAAATTCACTTAAAAAAAAAATAAACAATAGTACGTTGGATCTAATAAACAATTGAAGTTATTTTTATATGTTTATCTATAAATTATTTGAGGTATTTAATTATTAGTTTGTAGAGGTTTTAATTATTTATAGTTAAAAATGTATGTAGTGCTTAATTATTAATTAATTCATAGAATTTTTTTTAATTAGAAACCAAATTAAAACAAACTACAAATTGACAATTAAGTATGATTAAAATACATGCTAAATTTAAGAGAGCATATGAAAAAAAAACTTTAATATAATTTAACTCCAAATTTCCATTTGTTGAAAGCCCTTCAAAACAAGGAAAATTTCCTTTATGATCATTGATTCATTATAGTTCACAATGGTGAATGACAATACATTGCTGATTAATTTCATTAAAGAAAATATAATAAGCAAATCATTAAGTCTAGACCTCTTAGAAAATTGGAGTATATATTTGTAGTTCACCCACCTTAAAAACCTCAAGCAAAGCAAAGCCATGAAACCCTATGGAACCTTGCATTCTAGAAGTTCAAAGATGTCTTTAGATCAAAGGAAGAATTAAGACACATAAATGAAAATAATTTTTTAAAAAAGAAAAGAAAGAGGAAACTGTTTTCTTCTGCCTATGATAACTAGAATTCAAATGGTCTTGATAACTTCTTCATCATTTCCATCTCTTCATAACTTTCTTTTATGAAAAAGTACATCTTGTTACGCATCTGTACTTCAACCTTAATTAAAACAAGGATACATAGATCACGAGTCTAATATTTTTGGTCAACTTTGACCATACATATATACATGCATGAATAATATGATAACTTCTATCAGTTTGGGAAGCATCCATGCATGCATGTTTTCTTGTTGTTGTTGCTGTTGTTGTTGTTAAACTTCATCATTATCATCTCATCAGCTAGAATGAAACCTATATAGTGGGAATTTAATTACCTTTAATTAACTCTATATATATCATCTATCTGCGGAGATTGGTTGAAATTAACATATAAGCTAGGCATGTTATTCTGAAGGCCTTAGGCCAAAGTTAATGGATGATATGACAACAAAAGTGGCGCATAAGAGCATCAAATATATGGTGGGGTTACGTGATCACTCTTACATAATTCCTTGTATTAATTAAGATCAGTAAAAGTACTAATTAACCAACCATGCAAATTAGAGATATATATATATATAATTTATATATCAGCAAATTAAGCGATCACCTTGGAAACTTGTTGTTCTTCACAGCCTTTTGTCCATACTTCCTCCACCGATATCCGTCGTCGAGTATATCGACTTGGCTTCTTGTTCGAAAGGCGTACCGAGGACTCCTCTCCCTCTTCTTCTTCTTCTTCTCCTGCAACTCCTTTCCATGTTCACCATAACTAGTGCTTTGTATCTGATTAAAGAGTTGGGAGTTGCTAACCATGTTTGGTGTGTAGTGATGAGAAGAAGATGGTTGTGTGTGTTGTTCTAGTACTAATGGGAAATTCTCCATGATCAAAAGATACAACAGAACAGAGAAAGAAAGAGAGAAAGAAATAGGAAGGGAAGGAGAGGATGCATGTGTGGAAATTTAAAAAGGGTTAGTGAAAGTCTTTGTCTTTGTGGAATGGAAAGTTTGAAGAGGAGGCGGCTAGAAAACAAATGTTATTTATAAGTCTTAATTATGAGATTATTGCTAATTATCTCTTTGAAAAAGATTAAAAAGAATACTAATAGTGGCTTCTCTTTTACATAAACTAAGTTTCGTTAAGTTGGGTTAAAGGTGATTCAAAAGAGTGAAGTTTTATTTAATGAAGAAGCTTTTTGGAATAATTCTTCTAAATGGTGTAAATGTCTTGTTAGCGTCCACATCAGTATTTCCTTTTTTTTTTTTTTTAACTCTCATTCTCTCCCCAACTTTGTTAATCTCCATCATCATTAATTCTTTATCACTTCCACATTTAATTACTACCCTTTCAGTAGCACCCCATATCATCATTTGTGATTAGTGGTTACTTACAAAATAATCTTGATTTAAGTTAATTGTGAACTTTTCAAATGGAGAATTAAGAAATTTTAATTTACTCAAAAATAATTTAAAATTATACATATGATGTAATGAATAAAAATATGTACAAAATATGATTATAAAGTAAATAAAAAAAAGAAAAGCATCAAATGCAAACATAATAAAAATTGAAATAAATAAATAAAATAAATAAGATTTTAATATTCGATCTCCTTTCTCAAATGTAAGTTAAAATGAGGATTCAAACGTTGTTCAAAAAATATTTGGTATTTGAAATATTATATTACAACTAAATACTTTATTGCAAGTATACGAATTTGTTCTAAATATATAATTTAAAATTTTGAATGATAAATTGCAAAATTTGTCTAATTGTTGTTTAAAATAAATTCAATTTGTCCATGTTGAAAGATACATCTTATATTGACTAATTTTAGAAATGAACAAATATATAAATCAATCATGACTAAAATGTTAATTTTTAATTAAAAATTTTACTTGTTTTTCAAGAAAATAGAACCGGTTCTTAGAAACTAAATTTGCACATGGATTTATTACTCTTGTCTCATGACATGTACGTATAATAGTCTTCCAACATTTAAGAATAGTCTAATTTCTAAAGACTCAAATATTCTAATATGATGTTATTGACCTTGGGCTTGATCACATTCTTTTTTTTTATTTTCCAATTTTTTTTTTTTTTATACTAGACGACAAGCGCCACTCACTTAAGGTTAGTCAAGGACGCACGTAGAGGAGCAACGCTCATCACCAAACTGTGCACTCACTTTGCGCGTGATGGGGATCGAACTCGGGGAGCAACGCTCGATTATCGAGGCGAACACCCTACGTAAGGGACCCAGTGCCAATTGACCCAAGGGTCATTGGCTTTATTTTTTTTATTTTTCAAAAATAAAATTATTTCCTTAGTTACCAACTTAATCACGAAATGGATGGAAATTTCATTGTTGATAATTACAAAATCCCTGGACCACCAAGATGCATGCCAATTTGGCAGACAGGGACAATTACATTAAAATTCTTGAACGTAGTTAGAGGTCAATGTCTTCTAGAAGAATACGAGCATAATTATTCTTTTTTTTTTTTTAATTGAGACAATTATACCTAAGAAACTTGACCTCTAATATTTGATGATTCGGTAGTTCCATGCATGAATAATGTAACCATTGAACATTAAAACTATAATAATCTAACAAATTATAATATAATTAATATATACATATATACCTTTTCTACAAAGGTTTCATTGAAACCGTGTTTATTTTTGTCTTACTTTGTCTTATTAATTGCATTAATTATTATCCTTTTTTTGAATTGGACCGTGGTTAAAGGTTACTCATTCAAATAAGTTATGATGTAAAATTAACATAGTTCAGGGGTGTTAATGCAAAAAGAAAAATCTCAATAAAAATTGAAATTTCTAAAATGACATGAAGGAAAACAACACACAAATACATCAGAATTTCAGCAAATTTGGGATCAAAGACATACACTGAAGCAATCTTCACCAATTTCCATATGAAAAAGGAGCAGTTCAAAACATGACTCTTGTTTTACAATTCTACATTTATTATTTGATAAAGATTTCATGTTTATTCTGATATGTAGACATTTCTCAGAGTCTGGATTGATTCAGAGTCAAGGGATTGACAGGACCAGTGATTGATTCGATCACAGGAAAGATTTCATTCGAGGCCGGACCAACGATTGAGCTCCATCGACGAAGATAGAAGTGCCCGTCATGTAGCGAGAGTCATCACAGATCAAGTAGATCACTGTGGATGCGAGGTCGTTCTTCGGGTTGAGCCATCTTTGCAATGGCATTACATGTTCAGTAGAGCTCTCGGCTTTGTCCCTTCCGATCGAAGTTGGATATGCATCGCCCAAGTGTAAGCCACGAGAGATTGAATTGACTCTGATGTTGTACTTCCCGATCTCCATTGCTGATATCTGTGCCAAATATAAAAGTATCAGCTATGAGAAATAAAGTTGTCTCGATACTTGATTGAGTTGTTCGATGATAATAATCTCATGAATTATCCTCCCAGCAAAACAAGATCCACAAAAATGAATATCATACAGGCAGGAATTTATCTATGAATACTGGTCACTGATAACTCTTCCATAGAGCATTGCTGCAAGCAATGAAATTTGGTTTGTATATTGTGTGATAGTGAATAATATGATCATCGTAAGTAAACAGAATGAATTTTCATCACATCGGCAGCTAAATTGGTTTTGCTGGAATGCAATATGTGTGTAATTTAAGTTATAGAGTTTAGAACACATACTCGAGTTAGCTGTTCAACAGCAGCCATACATGAACCTGCCGCAGCCGCTCCTTGATATAATCCTCTTTCAGCACCTAAAATTGTGGTCAGGAAAACGATGGATCCTCCCAACTTGCTATCTCGCATTCGTTTAGCCACCGATTTCAATAGAAACCACGGTGCCATATAATTAATTTTGACTGTTTTCTTGAATTCACGCTCAGTTAAAAGTAAAGGTTCACATATCTTTCCTGTTTGACAAAAGAACACAAGACAAAGAAGAAGCAAATTGGCAACACAGCCTTAACCAATAAGGAAGGGAAGCTATCAAAGTTTGAATGTGATCATCCTCACATACCATCTTCTAAAGAGAAAACTTGTTCAAAGATTCAGCCGGCATAATAAAATAATATAGATTTAGGCACTTTTTGCAATTCTAAGCATAAAAACGCATGCCAGTGCATAATAATCAACCCACAATTCAGAACACAAATACATCTATCTAAAAGTAGAGTGGCAATTGCACAGACATATATTTAAGGAGAATGCTAGAGCATAAAAAGATATATGATTATACTTACATAATTATACATATCTTATCAGTCAAGGATGCTTAAGAAGTGAACTGCTAATTATTCAAATAAGTATGGAAACATATATATCAGAAACACTGAAGATTCTAAATGTACATGTGTCTTTGCAAGAACTATTAAATAGTTAATATTTACAAAATGGGGCGATGAGAATTTCTGAAGTTCATAACAAATCTAAATTGAGGGGAATTGCTTTGAAATGCATGTATATAGCAAAACTTTGAGAATTTTTTTCATGGCGGAGCATTCAACTATTTAGCACAAGGAAGACAGGACCCTAGGAATGATATAATCCAGGAATGCACATAAGCAATTGTAATCAAATAACACTGCTATACCGTGTTTGGTTGTTACCTTCATAGAGATAGCAATTGACAAAAGCATCCAATGCACCTAAAGCATTCCAGGCCTTGTCCACAGCTGCATCAAACACTGCTTCATCATCATCTTCAAAATTTAATCCTACCACTTCTATAGGTTCAATTTCCTTCAAAGAACTTGAGATTTCTGCCACCATGCTACGCAGGCAACTCTCATCACCCATCAAAACCAACCTATTCAGCATTGTTTAAGCAAACTAATATTATAAATTATATTTGTGAATAATATGAAGGAAAAGAAAGAAAACTCTTTATGGTTATGGACACATTTCATTTCATTTGATTATCCATCTAAAATTTTGTATTTCAACCAGAGAAAAAGGAAAAAGAATCCTTCTTGGTGAAACCATTATTTTCCTCTACCTCTCATCAATCCAAAACATACCCCAAATCAAACAAGAAGCACAGCAGGAAAACCATGATTTTAACTTCATTTCAAGGGCAACAATTCTCCCCAAAGGAAGTCCCAAAAATCATCAAAAAAGGTTTATAGATTTGCCAATAACCCAATAATCTAAATCAACAATGCATTGATTTAATTTTCAGAAGCCAATCATAAATAACCCTTGAAAACAAAGAAAGTTTCCCCAAAAAAAGAATAAAAAAGAAAACTTTAGAGAAGATAACCTGCAACCCCATTTGGCCAGATGAAAAACAATGCCCTTGGAGATCTCATCTCCATTAGAAGTTATCAGCACCCTCTTCTTCCCCAATCTCTCCATCTGCCCACACAAAATCAACACAAACTCCACAAACTCAATAAATAGAATCCAGAACCCTAACTAACATCAAAATCCACCAAAAAAAATACTATAAAATATAGAGAAAAAATCCAACTTTGCTTACTCACACTATTGGCGAGTCAAAACAAAAGCAAATACCTACTTGCTCTTCTTGTGATGCATGCAAAGGATCAACGATTCAGCACACAAGAATTTGGCACGCAGAAACACAACCGGAAGATGATGAGACAGCAATCGAAAATCGTACGAAGAGATTGAAAAGGATTGAAACTCGATCACAAGGATTGAAATCAGAATGGCATGAATCAAGGGAACACAAAGCTTTGATAGACTTGATTCATGTGGACATGTTATTTTTGCTTCCAAAGTACCATTTGTTGGTTGTTGCGGAATAGTTGACTCTTTTTTATTTTTTTATTTTTTTTAGTGAAAGTTATTTTATGCTTTAAATTATCATAAAAAAATAATCTTAATTACAAAAAATTTCACAATTTAGTGCATTTAAAATATAAGTTTGAGACATCAAAAGGTCTTGAGTTTTATGACTCTTTAGAAGCATTAGTAATAATAATTATTATTATTAAAACACACTTAATTATAAAAAAAATTCACAGTCTAGTGTGTTTAAAATATAATAATAGTTGACTCTTTTTTATTTTATTTTTTAAGTGAAAGTTATTTTATACAACGCCCTCCACTTTAAATTATAGTAAAAAAATATCTTAATTACAAAAAAATTCACAGTCTAGTACATTTAAAATATAAGTCTGAGACATGGAAAGGTTTTGAAATTTTAAAACTCTTTAGAAGCGTTAGTGATAACAATTATTATTAAAACACACTTAATCATATTTTTAATTTCACAACAAATGATCAATTTTGGCTATTGTCTTCTATAATTGGTATGCTATTTGTCTCTCATAGGGTTAGTTGTTTTTTTTTTTTTCTTATCTTTTATATGTATATTGAAAAAATTATGAATAATAGATTTTCCTTATCTTTGAATAATGTATATTCACACATATATATGAGATTAATATAAATTTTTTTAAATATTTTTTAAGTCAAAATTTTATATTTTAGTTGAAAATTCTGAATTTATTTAAATAAGTTCATCCAATAACGTGTGCTTATGCAGAGATAGATGCCAGGCAATATGGGATAAGATGGATATAAATATCTCATTGAAAAAATAAATTTAGTAACTATCTTTCGGAGTCCATAACTAATCCAAATTATATATATATAGTATTAAAGTAATTTTCTTTTTATTCAAAGTCTTTTTTATTCATATTCAAAGTCAATGGTTTTGGAATTGGCAAGTGTAAATGCTTTTTTTTTTTTTGAATAATGTGTAAATGCTTTTTGAAAATCCCTTCAAATTTTAATGTTTTAAAAAATACCTTTATAATGAATACTTGAAAATAAATTTAATTATCGTGTATTTCTAAAGTTATCAGAGCTATTAAAATTTTCTTTTCCTTTTTAAATCAAAGTTGTTATTTTTCAGCATTATTGGGTGTAATGCCCAAATAATAGAAGGTTGGTATTTTTTATCTTGAATTTTTTTCTTTCCGCTATATGTATGGGTAGAACCATGGGTAAACTCTTTAGTGGATATCATACTATAGCTATTTTTTATTTTGAGTATTGAATTTCAATTTGTATTATTTTGATCATTTAATTTTAATTTGTGATCACCGAGAGGGCACATAGAGAATTCTTAAAAGAATTTGATGACATATATAGCAGATTTATCATTTCAACACCGATTCGGGCGTCATCTATGTATGTGCATATGTCACATCATCAAAGAAAACCACATGGTCATTTTTATTAATCAATTCACTATGCCAATGTGGCATGTGCCGTGTCACTGCCACGTGCCATTTTCAATGATTTGTCATGTTCATGTATGCAGATAGATAGGTGAATTAGTGTTAACGTGATAAATCCGACGTATATGTCATCAAATTCTTTTTACAATCTTTTTGGTACTTTTTCCGTAAACATAAATTAAAATTGAGTGACCAAAATAATATTAATTAAAATTTAAAGCTCAAAATAAAAAATGACCATATTACAATACCTACTTAAAATATTTACCCGTAGAACCATAGATCATTATTCTTCATCGAATATATAATAAAAGCATGTAACACAAAACTTCACAAATTCTTTTTTTTTTTTAATAAATAACAGCAAATCACGAAACCTCAACCATTGCACTAAAAATGAACCAAACCTTTAAAAAAAAAAAACTATAACTTTCTTATTGTAGATGTAGTATTTAATTAACCCCTGCAAACTCAATTAATAGAATCTAAAACTCTAAAATAACTTCAAAATCCACAACAAATATAAAGAAAAAAAAAATCAAACTTTGCTTACTCCCTCTTCTGTCGATTAAAAAAATAATAAATAAATAATAATAAAGAACTGCCAAGTAGTACCAACTTGATGATCCTGTGATGCATGCAAAGGATGAAGACAAAATAACTAATTAGCACACAAGAATTTAGCATATAGGAACACAACCCACAGAAAATTAAGATGATGAGACAAAGGGCTAAAAGATTTGAAGCGATTGAAAAGGATTGAAATCAGGATGGCATGAATCAATGGGAACATCATCAAGCTTTCTTAGGCTTGATTCACGTGGGTAGGCATGTCCTTTGCTAGGCATGTCCTTTGCTTCAAAAGTACCATCTTTTAAGCAAGATGCCACATATTTTAGAAGTATAACAAAAATTATAAATAAGAGATTTTCCTTAATTTTTGAACAATATATGCACACATGAGATGAAGATATTATTTTTAAAAATACCTTTGGTCAAAATTTTATATTTTTAGATGAATATTCTGAATTTATTTTGATAATTTTATTCAATAAAGTATGATTGTATAGATGGATACCATAGGGGCTATGAGCGAAGAGGGATTTATTATTATTATTATTATTATTACTATTCCTATTATATAATTTTTTATAACTTTGATGTTTGTTTGGGGATAAAAGGATGAAGTTGAGAGTTTTTCTTTCCTTTTCTGTTTTTTTTTTTTAATTTTTAATATTGGGTTAGAAAAGAAGCTTTTATTGGCAATAATTAAAGTGTGCATTAGGTATGAACATGCATGCTGCATAAAACCCTGTGCTTTACATGAGGCACTAACACATTGCTTGTCATTCTTTAAAGAGATGATAATAATTGTTTTTAATAATGTATCAAGCCAACTCATGCTCAAAATGTTCTTTATCTGAAAAACTTTAACAGATAGAATCAATACTTTCGGTAGACACCAGACCAGTGGCGGAGCCAGAAATTAAAGGTTAGGGGGCGAATCGAAAAAAAAATTAATTAATTAATTAATTAACTAAAAATTTTACATTTTTTTTAAATTTTAGTTATATGTTAATTTATAGTTTAGTTTATAAAAATTAGATGTCATACAATAAATTTTTACAAAAAACTCTACTAAAAATATATTTTTATGTATTATATAAATTAATTTATAAAAAATAAAAAACTAAAACATAGATTTTTTAAAAAAATACTACATAAAGTAATTTATAAAATATTAATAAATCAAATAATAAATTTTTGATAATATTTTTTATAATAGATTAGGGGCATGTGTATGGACTGAAATTTAATTATTCAATCTACACAATCTCAACTGGGGATGAAGGGTTTGGGCTACGAATCTACACTCACAATAAATGTTGACTCGTTATCATTATTAGTTTTAATGAGTTTTGAACTAGAGATCTCGCCAAGTATTATTAGGCTATGAACCATCTGGTTGTTTTAAACCATATCTATTAATTTATAAAAAAAATTAATTTTAAAAAAATAAAAATAAAACCATAGAGAGAGGGGATAAGAGAGAGAATAAAAAACTAATTAGAAAGAGGAAAAAATAAATAAAAACTTAGAAAGAGAGAGAAGAGAGATAATAAAAAACTAATGAGAGAGAGAGAGGGGAAGAGAGAGAATAATTAAAAACTAATGAGAGAGAGAGAGAGAGAGTGGCAAAAGGGAGAGAGAGGGGGCGGCCCGGGGGGCAAGGATGCGGATAAAGGGAGAGTGAGAGAGAAGAGGGAGGGGGGCTGGCGGCAGGGGGGGGGGGCGGCCGCCCCCCTTGCCCCCCCTCTGCCTCCGCCCCTGCACCAGACAAAGGAAAAGAAGCGTGCATGGGGTTGTTCACTCGTGTGTGGGTATAGACAATGAGGGGTTGAGAAAAACAACCATAATTATATATTAGTATCCCACTAAACTATATATCATACAAAAAAAAAAAAAAAATGTTTCCTGAAAGCAATGTTTTAATAACCGGACCGGTTACTGACCCGGTTAGGCAACCGGTTCCGGTCCAACCGGTTGAACCAGTTCAACCGGATTTACTAATTTTAAATAAATAAATATTTAAAAAATAAAAAAATAACTAAAAACTAATTTAAAAAATAAGGGAAAAAAATAATAAACACCACCATCCAGGCAACAACAACAACAACACCAACATTAATAATTTCTATGGAAAACCTAAACTAGAAGAGAAATGAGAACTAAGCTATCCTTGCCGATTATCAAAACAGAGAAATACTAATTAATCGTATAGGAAACTTAAACCACAAACATCTAATGTTCTTTGTGGAGGAGAGATTGCGGGTCGCGGCTAACCTAGATCGGCTAAAGATGAAGGTTTGTTGTCGGCTTCACGGCGGAGAGGAAGAGAAGGTTGGGTTTCACGGAGGAGAGATCGTTGATGGGGATGGTTTGGCTGGAATCTAGAGAAGAAGACTAGAAGAGTATTCTTTATTTCTTTTCTTAGGTTTAATTGTTTAAATTTTAAAACTTTAAGTCTTAAGAGTTAACAACTTAACATTTGAACTTTAATAATCAGTTAATGATGTAATTACTAATTAGTGTTAACTGTTAAGGCAGTAAGTTATGAATTAATGCTAATAAATCGTAATAACTATTATAACTTGGATTCTTGGCCGATTGAATATCTTTCTTTTTTTATTTTGACTTTTTTTTTTTTCATTTTTGAAACTTGGACATGTTTTATTTATTTAAGTATTTAATTTTAAAATAAATAAACTAATTAAATAATTTAAATTAATAAACCGGTCCGGTTACTTGCTATTTGGTGTGTTTAACCGGACCGGTTTACCAACCGGTTCCCGGCTGAACCTGTTGAGCCGGCCGGTCCGGTCCGGTTTTAAATCATTGCATGAAAGTAATAGACTTTTATATAAAAATAATAAATTATTTGTTGGGCTTTAGCCTATTTGTGGGCTAGAAATAAAATTGGGCTTCAGCCCAATACTTAAATTTTAAAAAAAAAATTACGCCGTGAAGTCACTTGAGGGCAAAGTGACCATTTTACTAAGCTAATGAAAACTAAGTGAGAGAGTGAGAGAAAGAAAGAAACAAGAAAGAGGGTATGAAACTAAGAAGATGAAAAAAAGCAAAAAGGTTAGAGCAAGCAAGATGATCAGAGGGCAAAACAGTACTGGATTTCACCCAGATTTCGAGCAATGAATCCTTGCGGGTAGTTTTCCTAACCTATCTAGCTTAATATTTCTTTGATCTCTTCTTGATGTCATTATCATTGTTATTCATCTTTGAGTGATGATATATGTGTTGTTGAGAGTAAGTTCTTGACTTGTTATGCTTTTTTGTTATTAATCCCTAGTTGTATTTATAGAGTATCCTCTTGTTATCCCATTGTTGTTATAGTAAAAATGTTAAGGGGTTCTAAGAAGTTCCGTTGTTTTTTCCCTCGATTTGAAAGTGTTTTCACGTTAAAAGCATGTTGTTAGCAGGGAAGCACACGGACAAACATATGGCCTCATGACAACATACGAGGCCGCATATCATGTCCAAAAAAGCACACGGGAAGTATGCACCTACAAAAGAGCCCACACAACACGTCTAGAGAATCGTGTAGACTTGGCATGCGCCTGTATAGACAACCATATATATGAATAATACTGTTACAATATTCATGATCAAGAACTATGAACATTGAAAAAACTCAAGCATCGTTCTGGGTTCTCATTATTTTAGTGATCCAATTCCCAACATTATTACTCTCTCTGTCCATAAATACATGTCGTCTAAGGATGGCATTAAATTATCTAAATTTTAACATAAAAAACAATCAAATCACTAAACTATCCCTCTCTTGAACCCATGTATTTTTCATGGGACTATAAATATTACTCTCTTCATTTATATAACTTAAGAAATTAAAGAGGGTAAAATTGGAAAAAAAAATATTGACTTAATATTGTAAAACGATAACTATTATGGAATAATTTTTTTTTCTTAAAATGACATATATTTTGGAATGGAGGGAGTATATGTAAGTAATAAACAATATGCATCAAAATTACACAATAGTGTAAATGTTATGCATAAATTAAAAACTTAAGAGCAAAATGGCATTATTACAGTTTTACAAATCCTAATCCTCCTTCTAATGCAACCATAACATGACACCTCAAATCGAAACTCTCAATTAATCTTTAAATTGAAAGTTTCAACAATAAAGTTAGAACCTTAAATCCTATATTTTACATCTTGACCACTAAGCCTATATGGACATAAGGGAAATCTTAAAAACAGATGATTAAAAGTTGTTTCAAACAATGTCTCCGCAAAAACCAAATAACATTACTAGTAAATAATCAATCAAACTTTTGTTGTACATTTGATATATGTTACACAAAACTTGGATATAATAATAAATTCATTTAAATAATGAGAAGAAAAGGTATCCACACAATTTACAATTAAAATCAAGCTTGTACTTATATACAATGTTTTAAAACCCGGGTTGATCCGGCCGGTTCAACCCGGTTGAACCGGACCCAGCCATAAAACCGGGTTGGGTCAGGGTACAGTGTTGACCCGGTTGACTCGGCCTGGTACCCGGTGAACTGGCCGACTCGGCCCGGTCGAACCGGGTCAACCCAATTATATTATTATATGGTTAAAATTAAAACTATGAGTAATAAATATGTAAGTATAGGGGGGTTATAAATAAAATTTGCTTCAAAATCAAAACTCAATATCTAATTACTAAGTTTTATTTATTAGATTGTATTGTGAAACTTAAAAGCTTGTATTGTGTTACTTTTTATTTGTTATTATGTTGTATTTTGCTTGAATTTGTATTTAAGGTATTAAATTTGTATTTAAAAATTATAAGAAAATTATTTATTTGTTAAATTTTTCCATTGTCATTTTTTAAATTTTTTAGTAATATATATATATATATATATATATATATATATGACCGGGTCAACCCGGTTTGACCCCGGTTCGACCATTGACCCATGACCCGGAGATCTTCCCGGGTCATATCCCTGGTCGGGTTTCAGAACATTGCTTATATAATGGAATTACTACTTCCAATGGCTTGTTAGCTCAACAACCAATTTAATGACCTCAATAATTTAAGTGTTCCACAAGCTGACCAATTCCAAAACAAGTTGTCAAAAATATAGCCTGTTTCATTCACACTATAAAGCATAGTAGTTTGTGTTAATATATATCTCAACAAAATATTCTAAAATATGAAGTTAAGTAACAAATCAAAAATAATTATATTAGTATATTTTGTTATTAATCCCAATAAATGTAATGTACAAAAGAGTTATTTTTTTGGTTATTTCGCTAATTAGTAAAATGAAAAAATGGAAAATTTTCGCTCTAATAAACATGTTAAAAAAAAAATTAACAAGTTATATGTTAATAAATAATTGGTGATAACATTTATTGGATTATGACACGAAATTAATAATTTAGAATAAGCAAGTAGGAAGAGCGTGTGAGCAAATGGAAACCCATGAGTGTTCCAATCACCTCCGGTGAGTAAGAAGAATGCCATTTAAATTTCGGATCCGGACCCGTGACCCAATTATGAATGAACTTAAATTAGTTGGTCTACATAATACTATGCCAGACTTTGGCGATTGACATATATAATATCTGAAACATTTAATATATGGAATGTGTTAATACGCTATATCATTAATAAAATACCCAATAGTTCACATTAATTTATTGTTATTTTAATGAAATATAAACTACCAATACTAATTTTTTTAATAAATGTGAATAAACCAGGTGACCATTTATTCTCATCCTATATAGCAAAACACATAGAACTCGGTGCCAATAAATTAAAGCATTGTTGGTCAAAATATAAATTTTAATCAAATTATTAATTATAAATAAATATAAAAAGTTTCAAATCACAAAGTTTTTTTTATAAGAAATAAGAAATAAATTAATTTTCTATTGATGAGTTAATTTTTATTGATATTTTAAATTATATATTTTCCATCACTTACATTTTATCTCAATACTATTTATTTTAGAATTTTAAATATTACAAAGGAATCTATTATTTGTTTTTCAATTGTATATATATCTCTTTAGCACATAAACATTATAAAAATATTCATTGCAGCCATTTAATTTCACTGTAGCATTTCATAGCATTACATTTTTTTTCATCTTAATTATTTTAGTTTTAAAATTAATCAAAATTCATGAAAATATGAAAATTGAATTATTTACATAGGCTTTATTAACCAAACATTTGAGTACAATTTTTAAAATAAAAATCCACTATATATATACATAAAGACTTTTTTAATAGTTCAATTATTGTTTAATAAGTAAGAGCACATGATTGGATTCGGATCCTTCTTCCAGATCCGGTAAACTATTCGGGAAGGAGGGCGGTAATCACACCGCAAGTGTTGAGAAACCGGATTCGAGAACGCAACGCCAAAAGAATCAATAAGGACGGTGCAAATGGGAAACCGTTTCCCATTTCTGGTCTTCGTTTCCCTCATCCGATAAAATATTCCGTTCATTGCTCTGTTCGCTGCTCTTTGGTTGCTTCTCGCCGGAGATGGAGGCCTGCATCGCTCGCTACCGGAGCTCGGCGAACTCGCTCCTATCGCAGTATGAGCCGATCGTGCTCGTTGTTGGGCCCTTGCTTGCGTTGCTCGTTGCCAAGGTTCTCCATTCGATCGTATGTCTTGTTCAGGAGAAGGGAATCAAAGGAGTGGTTCTAGGGTTTGGTATGGGTGCTGTCAAGTGAGTTCTTGGATTTTATTGTATTTAGTTTGATTTGATTTCGTTTCGTGGATTAATTTTTGTTGGAGATGTTTTGGTTTGTTGAGCAGGTTGATTCCTGGAGTAAATACTTACATTGAATCTGAGAAGAAAAAGGTTGGTGATTGTTCTTTTTTGTTCTTTGTTATGAGTTTTCTTCTTTGATTGATGGAGGCTTGGTGTGAGTGTTGCAAGGGAGTCGAAAGGCTGCACTGTTCTTGATTATTATGAATCTGTTTTGATAATTAGATTGATGCTTACATATGCATATGATCCTATTTGAAGAATTAGATAAGTTTGTTTAATCTTAGCTTTGTCATGTGTTATTGAATTAAGGTTTTCAATTCAAAGGCTGAAATTGCCATTTTCTGCAACATAGTGGCCTTTTTTTTTTTTCCGTCTGTTTTCAATGCTCTTCTTGCTGGATGATTAGTCTCGAGTGGTTTTTGTTGGTTATTGTTGAAAACCAAGTGCTTTAGATTATATGTATATTTGAAGGACTCCTGTTGCAAGAGTACTTGATACTTGAACATTCTTGAAGGATGATTTATGGCAAAACTGAAATGCTTTCTCCTTTTTCTGTGTCCTGTACTGATTGTACATTTAAATGAATGAGGATTTTTAAAAAAACTTATTCTGAAATATATGTTAGGTAGTGGAGCAATTACAGGCCAGGAGTGGGTCCAAGGATGGCTGGAGAACTGAGTTGCCAGATATTGGGCTTGGAAGAGAGGTTATTGAGTATTTGGGAGATGCGAAAAATAAGGATGGGGTTTGGCAAGGCAAATGCTCTGGAACAGTGTATGTTTATCAATGTCTGTCTCAGACAAGTTATGGTTAAGAACCATTTTGAAATGATTTATGAGCATTGAATGTTTTGACATTGACTATGATGTATGTATTGCAGCTATATTGGTGGAAGTCAGTCAGAGGGCCATTTTTCACTGACAAATGAGGCCTATTCAATGTAAGGCCTTTTACTTGATGCAACATGGATCTGTTGTTTTCTAGGGCATTAATGTTCATGACATTCAATATTCCCTTCTCTTATTACTGTCTTTTGCAAGTTCAAATGGTTGTCACAGTGATCATGCCATTTCAGGTTTTCACATACTAATCCATTGCATCCGGATGTATTTAAAAGTGTTGTACGGTTTGAGTCAGAGGTAGTTGCGATGGCAGCTGCACTTCTTGGCAGCAAAGAGAAATCCTCTGGGGGACAAATATGTGGCAACATGACTTCTGGAGGGACTGAAAGCATCATTTTGGCTGTGAAAACATCACGTGATTATATGAAAGCAAAAAGAGGAATTAAAAAACCAGAAATGTTAGATTTACTACACTGTCCTCTATACTTCTATGCTGCTGATGCCGAAGTTTGTTCAATGTGATATTTCTTTTCTTTTTATTTTCAGGATAATTCCAGAGTCTGCACATCCTGCATATGACAAAGCTGCACAATACCTTAATATTAAGGTTTGCCGTGTGCCTGTAAACAAAGAATTTGTTGCAGATGCGAAAGGGATTAGACGATGTATCAATAAGAACACTATTTTGGTAAGCAAGCTTCTCTTTATCAACATGGAGATTTATTGCTTGGTAATTTCTATTTTCAACCTGGCTGATTTAGAACCTGAAGCTTTGAAATAATGACGATATTGCCAATACCTGTTTCAGACTATCATCCCATGGGTGTTATGCAGACGCATTTGTGTGTGTGTGTGTGATATCTTTGTGTTTGCTTGCCATATAAGCTATGGGAAGTGATTGTCTGATTTTTTGAAATTTATTTATTTGCACAGGTTGACCCTTGTAATAATTTATGCAAATGCATAACAGGGACAAATCTTTACAGTTATAATTAAACAAATTAGATGCAAAACCTTTTCATTTATTGAAATATTTCTATCTACAATTGGATTTTAAACAAATGTAAAGCAATGATAATAAATTTCAGGAGGCTTTTTTATTGAAGAATCTTTTGAGCACTATCATTGAATGTTTGAGACTTGACTGTCATATTCTTAAGATTTTCTGGTGAGCTATATGTTATATGGCCCATTTTATAGTTTGAGTCACACCGATTGGCAATTAGAAATTTCAGTTTTTTCAGTTAATGGATTCTGGCTCAAAACTTAAAGTTGAAATGATCGATGACTAAGTGTCTCTGCCCATGCCATTCTTAGAAATTGTAAAATATTGGTGAAGGGTTGGCCAAATTGTTATAGTTTTGAGAGAGTTTTAGAGTTTAAGCTGCATTCTTTCTACAATGGCAGATTGTTATATCTGCGCTTGTATTTCCAAATGGCATTATTTGGTAGCATTCTTTTCAACTTGTAATTCCTACCAATAACCAACATATTTTCTAATTTTGCCAGATTGTTGGATCTGCTCCAGGATATCCTCATGGGATTATTGATCCTATTGAAGTATGCCATTTCACCCTTATTTTTATAGCAAATGTCATGTGAATTTGTCCTGTTGTAATTTATTTTAGTTGATCTTTTTCTTCATAAGTAGTCATGCGCCCCTGTCCTCATGATCTATATGCAGGAGCTTGGGGAACTGGCATCAAGTTATGGTGTTTGCTTCCATGTTGACCTTTGTCTTGGTGGCTTTGTTTTGCCTTTTGCTCGCCAGCTTGGGTATGTTTAAGTTGTATTGCGATTTCTTGATTTTCCATGTTGACCTTTGTCTTGGTGGCCTACGTCTATCTTGCTATTATGAGTCTGATAACTTGCACATTGGTGCTATTGCACTAAAGGCTAAACTTTTCAAGAATGCTAGGTCTCTGTAGGTTGTTGAGATTGTTAATATTTCTGAGGTTCCCCTTAAGGAAGCATTCTTATTTTCTAGATGAATGCAGTTGGTGTAGAAAGTTAGCCTAATGATACATATATCCATGCTAATATGGGAGGGCCATAAATTACATATAAATAAACTTCTGTAATAGCCTTATTACTCAGGCTTTCAAACACAATGCAAGAATTCCAGTCATTCTACCATGCAGATTAACCTGAATATGTAACTCTTTGGTTCTTTCGCTTATTGTCAAATTCCATGAAATGATATATTTATCGTTAATTATTATATTGGTCAATGGTGGATGAATTTCATATTATTTGTGCTAATTCTTGTTACGGTCTTATTTCTGCATATATTCCAGTATCTTTAGTGGATTGATTTTAATTTTCTTTTTTTAAAATTACTGTCTCTTGTCAAGTTCTTTTTTGAATGGATTGCTCATGTCTATGTGTGGCATTTTATTAGCTTGGCTTGCTGCAGTCTATTCGTCTTTTATGAGAACTTCTGATTATTTTCTTTTAAATGTAGGTATTCAATTCCACCTTTCGACTTTTCTGTCAAAGGTGTTACATCAATTTCAACAGATGTTCACAAATATGGACTGGCTCCCAAGGGCACAAGTATAGTTCTTTACAGGAATCATGAAATTAGGAAGGTATTATAGCATTTATTGAAGATTCTGGAATATCTTCTTTGGTTGGGAAGCATCTGAGCTAACTTCTATAGATAATGACTGCATTTGAGTTCTCAGATATTTCAATCTATTTTTATGTATTTGATATTTGACATCATAGCTCCTTTCCCTGGTTCTGTTTTTTCTATGGATTTGTTCTGGTTTAACTTAAGCTTCTGTCTGGTAAAAGCACCTGGAGACTTAGCTTCTGGAAACACTTTTAGGCTTTCTTTAATTATGTATTAACTGCTGATTTACCTTCTCAGCTATTTGGGATTTAAATTCTTTCAAGTATTCCAATAGATTGAACCCGCTTGTGTTGTAGCTACTGGCAAGCCTTATGTATACCATCTTCTTTTCTAACTTCAATAAATGGCAAAACTAGACAATACCCACATTTCTTACTTGTAATGGTTGTGAGAACATGTCCCAATGCTAAAAAAAAATGCTAGCATTCTCTTGCTAAAGGAGCAAGCATCTTTTTTATTCTTCTTACATGCATTCTCTTTCTTACCTCATCTTTAGTGATTAGGTGCTAATACTTTTTTTTATCTCTGTGGTTGTTGTGCGGCTTGTTCCTCTTCCATCTTCACAACAGCACCAATTTGTAGCTGGTATGTGTTTTTAAAATTTCAGTGATGCTATATGCAACCATTTCTTTGATTTCTGTGATTAAGCATTTTCTTTAAACAATCATATGAAATGAATATCGATGTTGTACCATAATGAGTTCTTATTTATTTTATTTACTGTTAGTTTTTATTATTATGGACTGTTATTTTTTTTT
Organism: Dioscorea alata; assembly: GCA_020875875.1. Taxonomy (NCBI): domain Eukaryota; kingdom Viridiplantae; phylum Streptophyta; class Magnoliopsida; order Dioscoreales; family Dioscoreaceae; genus Dioscorea; species Dioscorea alata. Next base: position 21,469,985 of record CM037015.1, on the reverse strand, counting down.
TTGTTAATATGTGTCCCTTGCATAGTGAAAGCATGCTTTCAAATGCATTTATTTGAAATGTGTAATATATACACTCTGAAGAGATCATTATAACACACCTGTTAGTCTCCCAAAAATATTAAGCTGGCTACATTTTCTAAAACCAACGCATCATTGTATTGGAATGTAGTCAGAAATTATCAAGGCTGGATATATCTCTTGCTATGTTCATGTATTGGAATGTAGTCAGAAATTTCTCCCAAGGGTTTTCTAGAAATGGTTCTTTGAGTAAACTCTGAAATGCTTAAAAACATCCAACTACATGCTTATTTAGATTTTTCAAGCAACAATGTTAACTGCTAAAAATAAGCTGTGCAATTATCAACAATCTTGGCTTTTGTCACTCCGTTCATCATCTGGATTCTTGCAGTCACAGAATGGTCAGGTGGGCTGTATGTTTCGCCTACTGTGGCTGGAAGCAGACCTGGTGGGCTTATTGCGGGGGCTTGGGGGGCGATGATGTCACTGGGGCTTCCTGGTAACAACCATGGCATTCCAATTACCATTTTTTGAATAACAAAGTCCTTTTTTTATCTTCAATTGTCCGATCACACTAGGCTATACCTTCTTTCAGGATACCTGGAGAATACAAAAAAGATCATGGAAGCATCGAAAAACATACAGAAAGGGTAATTAACTTTCTTCTGTGTACAGGTCTTAAACAATGTCTACCTATTGCTTACAATTTCTAATCATCACAGGATTGAGGAGATACAAGGGCTGTTTGTAATTGGAAAGCCACACATGACAGTTGTTGCTTTCGGCTCCAATGATGTTAATATTTTCGAAGTCAATGATCAAATGTCAACAAAAGGCTGGCACTTAAATGCCTTGCAAAGACCGGACAGGTAGGTTCGATTATTAATGTTTTACTTTCACCAACCTGTCAAAACACTCCGGATCCCACAATAACTGATCATTTTCTCCAGCCTCCATATCTGTGTGACCCTTCAGCATGTTCCAGTTTTTGAAGACTTCCTGAGAGATCTGAAGGAGTCAGTGAAAACAGTGGGTGTCTTTTCACAATTTATTTTTTTAAATATTTCCATGCAATTTAATTATCTCACTTTTTGGTTTGACCACATTAGGTTAAAGAAAACCCCGGTCCAATTAGCGGGGGTTCTGCTCCAATCTATGGTGCAGCAGGGAAGATGCCGGATAGAGGCATTGTGCGGGATCTCTTGGTAGAATTCATGGACAACTCTTGCTAGCTCTCTTCTGGAGGCGTCTTGATACCCAAACTTTTATTTTTGTAATCTTTTCATCCAATTCTCATTGAAGATCTATATGCCCATGATTAGTGAATTTTTATAATTGTCCCATATAATGTCCGCCATGTGCAATTATATTTATGTAGCAAGATGATTTCATTCACTTACATGCTTCAGGTAACACTATGAAAAACGTATCATTAATATCATGGGACATTACACAACATAACTGATTGTCTCATGTGCTGACAATTGATTTTCATTTCTTATTTCACAAATATGTGCAATGGTACTGAACTAAACTGTCACAGAAAAAAAATGCATAATATTGAGGCTCCTAGCACTGTGATGCATTCTTTGATTGAATTCCTGTTTGATGAGTACAACTTCAGATTGGCAAAGGTTCCTCCTTCAGGACTCCTCCCATTTCCATTCTCCATGATCTATCCACCAAATCTGATAGTTCCCTGCAGTTTTTTATTTGCCAAAATCAGCAGAAATTCAATGAATCACTCTGAGAACAAAAAAAATGAAATTGTTCTCTTGTGGGAAAGTCAAGGAATGCGAGATGGGGGGATATATATACGTAAGGTCATGGCTCACAACAAGCAAAGTTAGCTCTTTCTTTAGATGCTTTAGCAGCTTGACCACATCCGCACGAGCTTTCCAATCTAGACTCACAAAACTGGAACATAATGAGCTATCATTCATCCAAAGGAAGAAATGCAAAGCAACTATAGAAAATGTTCCAAGATTTAAGTTACTGCAAATCGAAGCTGCAACAGAAAGAACTTTAAGCTCATACCAAGGCCTGCAAGAGGCTCATCTAACAAAAGAAGATCTGGCTTTTGAACCTGCAAAAGACTTTTAGAGGTCAAGGCTACAATGCAGGTGAACACAGACATATGTACCAGTGACTGTAATAAATTATTACTAATTGAATTGCCAAGGCTAGGCGTCTCTTATAGCCACCACTTAAAGAATGTGGGTCTTCATCCAAGGGAATCGTATTCAATCCAGCCTGAAATAAATGACTAATAACTTCAGCTTATGATACAAGTATATAAATGACTGATAAACAGAGAATAAAAATGGTTTCAAACTGCAGAGAAATGCTTGCTGGAGATTGCGTACTGAGTTGATTGCATACTGGAGATTCAAAGCAAGTCGTTGTCTCATCGCAAGATCTGCCTTCTGCCTTGGCCACCCAAAGGTTACTTCCTCAAGAACAGTATCAGCCAAGAAGTACCTAGAAACTACTGGCACTATGAATTCACTAGTTGTATATAATAAGTTAATAACTAAGTAAACTAAATTTCATGTAGAACCAGGAAATTTCCCAACTACAGTTATCTTTTAACAGAATAAGAAAAAAAAAACCATAATTAGGACAACATTTTAAAGTTTTCTTACTGAATGAAGTTGCCAATATTTTTTGACATGTATTTTGCAACTGTATTAGCATCATATATGTCAGAAACTATCTTATTGCCCAAATTTCCACCTAGTTAGAAGAAGACACTCCACCAAAGCCAACCCAACAATGGTTTGTAACAACCAAACTGTGTCCAATTTGATTGGCATTTTGCTCATCTTATCATTAGTGTCTCTCCAAGGGTCCACATTGAATAATTTGCTTGTTTAACTATAGGGCAGGAATTGGGTTGCTGATCTACAATAAGTCGAAACTTATGGGATCAAAGATAACAGGCAACACCAATCATGAAGTTGAAAACAATTCCAACTCTATCTGTAAAACTGAAAATTCTGATGGCTTTCATCCAGGGTTAATAAAGTTGGCAAAATGAAGGAAGTTATTCACACCTCTCAGGAAATTGAAAGACAATGCCCACCCTTTCTGATGACAAACTCTCAGGAGAAGAGTATGCATTTCCATCTGTTCCATATCTCTGAACATAAATTGAGCCTGATGTAGGCTTTGAAAGTCCAGCAAGAAGCTGCAACAGAAAAAGGAAGAAAACTTAGTAGGAAGTAAACTTAGCAAGAAGCTGTCATTGAAAATTATGCATTGAAGGAAAACCTGCAAGAGAGTGGTTTTACCACTACCACTTCGTCCAAAAATCAAGCCAAAGCTGCAGAAAACAGAAGACATATCAATCTATCAAGAGGCCATTGATAAAATCATAGGATTTAATGATGTTGATAGCTTACTAATAATTTACGTCATAACTATTCTATACCTTTTCTCTGGAAGGGAAAAGCTAACATCATTCAACAGGTTGTGCTGAGTCCCAGGAGGCCGATAATTAACCCTCTTTACCTTGAAAAACCAACTTAAATGTCACAAAAGCATTCAATTCTCTTGCACAAATCACCAAAATGTATTAGAGGTTTTATCTTGAGAAATAATTTGGTTTGAGCATGAACCGACTCAAGAGACTTACCGAGGTCTTGATAGGTAAAACAAAAGAAGCTATGGATGATAACATGATAAGTGTTTCAAGACCAGGCCATAAGTGAGTAAATACTCATTTGGTGCTTGTGTTTAGAGTACTGTTTTTGAAAGGAAACATTGTAGTTTTAACTATTATCACAACAAATACAAGCATTCTGTGATATCTCACTTATTCATGTTACAATGACATTTTAGTGCAACAACTTTGGATACAATAAGAAATATTCTTTGATTCTAAATGAAAAAAAAATTTACTCAAAGAGTGATTAGCCTCTATATTCATTGTGCCAGAAAACAGATAACTCAAGTTAATGTGCTTCATATTATGTATCATATAATCCTAATTATGAAAAGAAAAAAATGGTAAAACACTCCTAGTGCCATACAACCATAAATATTAGCTCATTCTATATATATATATATATATATATATACATGGATGGAAATTGTGCAAAATGACTCTATGATATAAACCCTAAAATACAACCAGAAATCCAAACCATAGAAATTGTTCCAACAAAACCAGAGAACACGTTCGCCTATTATCATACAAACCCTAAAACACAAACTACAACTCCGGAAATCATCAACGCATTAAACAAGTAATTCCTGCATTAAATTGGACGGTAAGCGAAGGGAGGCATACTTCAATACAAGAATGCCGAGCAGAGAGGCTCAGAACAGGAGGTTTCCCGAGAGGACCGAGAAGCTGGGAAGCGTTCCGGGAGCGCGTATGGATCGTAGTCCGGAGAAACTTGGATGGCGAGCGTGAGAGATTGGACAAGGAGACGGCGGCCTCCATCGCCGGCGTTGGGAACCGAGGGTTGTTGTGGAGTTCTTCAGGCTAAGAGCTCATCAACTGCAAACGGGTCGGATCTTTTCGGAATAGATCCGATCCGATTATAAAGCATGCGATTCGTTTGGGGAGCTATCTATATATTTTCTTCTCTTTTTTTTTTTTTTTTTTTAAAGAAAAGAAAATAAATGAGGAAGTTTTATAAAAATTAAATTTGTAAATGAACTTTCTTTCCCAATGAACTCAAACCTATGATTGAGTTTTTCTTTTTCAAATAAAATTTATTATTATGGATAAACTATTAATAAATAAAAAATATTTTATAGATATTATACAGCATACATTAGACTAATATATGTATAAATTGTTAAATGAGTTGGGTCTGTTTAATTTTAACTTACTTTATTGAACCTAAAATGATGACCCAAATTTAACTAATGTATCACTCAAATGAGTATGAGCAAATCAAACTCAAGCTATTAATGAATGGATTGGTTATTTGGCTTGTTTAATAAACCTACATTTAAAGAATTCCGAACTTTAATTTGAGATTTTTTAAAAATAAATGGGAAAATAAAAACTAAAAAATTATTTTCTTTAATATTTAAGTAATTATTTTTTAGAGATATTATATAACTCCCTTGTCATGTGAGAAATTTATTTAAAAAAAATAAAATAAAACATAAAGAAAAAACTCTCTCAAGATTACCCATACACATGCAGAAACCTAAATCTAACTATCTCTAACTTGTACAATGAATTTTCCATGCTAAAATTTTCCAGAAACATTCACTTAAGTGTAGCGCATCCACATGGTCAACAAACATCATGTCATCACTTAGACTAAATTTCGATTCCGAGTCTCCCCAAAATAAGAACCTTACATAAAAACCTAGTACCAACAAGCCAAAAGGCAAATAAATAAATAAATATGAAAATAATTTCAAACCAATTGGGTAATATAATTGAACAAAGTAAGCTCACAAAATACAAAGCCACGCTTATGTAACACCATCCACAAGCAAAAGAAGGCATCACTAGAATTGAAGGAACCCTTAGTAGCCAAAGTAGCATTTCATAGAGAGAAGCGGTTTTCATTTTTATTGCAACCACATTAGAGGGCAAAATATCATTCATTAATAAGTATTTAACTAGCCCTCTTTAAGTAATACTAGCACACTAAACACAATACTTATTCATGCTCATATCACTCGGGCTTTAATCCTTCTTGTCTTTCAGTTCCATGCAGAGAGCTCCTTTTTCTTCTACAGCTCCAACACCAAGTCTACATTGCCAATGAGAATAAAAAATCTCAAAAAATTTCTATATAAATCAGAAGAGAAAAACTCAATCTGAACAAGATCATGAATAAACCATCCAAATCAAGACTCATGTTTTTAAAAAAAAGGAAGTTGTAGTGAATGAAAACTTACAATCTGCATCGGTCTTGATCCAATACTCGCGAGTCCCATTCGGATCATTGCCATCCACCATAAGAGATGGACTGCTTGAGTCACACTTGAAGCATGGGATGGCCCTTCTTTTACAAGCTCTTTTCGAATCAGTTAGAGTGTGATCCACACTGATGACACCAGAGTGATCACCGCCGTCACGGGATGAATTTTCCCTACTGTCTTGCTTGATGGCCTTGAAAGATTTCTTTGTGGTCAATGTGCTCTCTGGGTGAACCTTCCTGTGGAATATCTGCAGGATCTGCAATGCAGAAGTCATACATTTCATGATGGGGCTGGAAAGATGTCAATCATAATTCATAAATAAAGCTCAACAGTGTCATTATATCCACATGCATTTGTTCATTCATTGACTCATTCACATTCTTATCCTTTAGTGTATCAATGCTGTATCACTCATCCCACACCAAATATTCCCAGAGAGATAATAAAATGCTGGTGAATGAGCTATGAATTGAACACAGTAATATGAAAAAAAAAATCCAACAGAGAAAAAAAAATAAAATTAATTAGGTTTGACAAGGTGAAAGTGAACATCTGAACAGTGAAATTCAACATTCATTCATTTAACTTATCAATCTCTGGAGTATTAATGACATTTCACCCATCTAATGGTGAAACAAGTAAAGCCAATAAGAATCCAACGAGAAAAGAAAAAAACAAAAATTATGTTTGATAAGGTGAAAGTGAATATCTCTATAGTGTCTAAGACGTTCATTGATTTACCTTCTTATTATCTTTTTAGAGTATCAATGACAATTCACTCATCTAAGAATCTCCAAACATATAGTACGATGTGGTAGAACTAAGTGATGAAACATAATAATGGTGAAACAAGTAAAGCAAAAAAGAATACAACTAGAAAGAACAAAACAAATGAGGTTTAATAGATCAAAATGTGATTATCTCGACTACTATTGGCATTTCATCCAAGAATTTCTTAACAAATTATCTGAGCTATTTATTGAACATAGTAACAGTGAAAATGAGAAGAGTCAGAAAAGAATCCAAGCAATAAAAAACAAATGATCAGATCCTTCAATCTACTGACATTAGATTATTTGCTATGGTGCAATAGCACCAACAAATAGAAAAAATCCTGCCAAAATTCACCCATCATCCTAATCAGTACAAGCAGAACAATGATGCAGATACTTCAAATGGATGGGCCCGCAGAAGATGGCATAAATGGAGGCCATGGTGGGCTAGCACTTCCCGAGATAAGGGAACAGCCAAGCATGAGTGCATGACTTTATGGAAAGGAATTCTCAAAGTTTCTCCATCAATGGTAAGGTATCAATTGAGCCAAACAAGTACAAGATGTTTGCCATGCAACACATCACTAAGATTGATGCTCAATATGAAAGGGATGCTATGGCAAGTACCTTCCAATGGATATATGGAAAGGGATGGGTAGTTGCCCTTAAACCCACACTTAGAAGAGTTTGGGGTAATTTAGAATTGAGTTCAATCTATAATCAGTTATTAGCACAACCCAAAATGGTGTGCTTATCATGATTTTTCTTACAATTGAAGCTAATGATAAAATTTCACATTTTAACACTTAATCAGGATTTAGAGCTACATATTTCCAAATTCTACAGCCCAAACATTACCCACAACAAAGTCATGATTTGAAGTAGTGTGCAAACAGATATATTTACTGACACATTTCCCTTAGGAAGACATAAACAAGAAGATTTGTATTTTTATTAAGTTCGAAGGATGTTCCTCAGAAATAAATCACATAACAGTTAAGTTAATTGAACACTAGCCTTGAAGCTTAATATAAAACCTCACACTTTGGTCCAAATATATAAAGTTTAGATTTTTTATGAACAAAACATGATTTCTATTATTTCAAAAATCAGAATCAAACATATATATCTTCTGCTAAAAATAAAGAAAAAAAAAAAAGCAGATTCGGACCATTTGAGTTATATATTTCACGTTAAAAAACAGTATTTTTCTGTTTTCTTTCTTTTTCTTTTTCTTTTTTTTAATCTCGAAGTCCAATCAATTGATAGCCTAAGAAATTTTTGCATTTGAAAAAGAATCAAAAGATCTAAATTTCTAAGAACAAAAGCTCTTAAAAAATACTAATATTTTCCGGGGGTGTAAATGAAAAACAAAAACAAAACATACCTTGTGGAATTTGGTCTCCGCCGGCGAGGACCCATCGGCAGCGCCACCCAAATCCGAGGCCTTTGCTGCAGAGCGCCGCTTCACCGCCTTCTTCCCAGCCGCCGCGGACGCAGTCGCCGCCGCTCTCCCCTCTCCGCCGGGACCCGTCTCCTCCTCCATCCTAGTCTTCAAAAATAGCTCCCCCAACGAAGCCCTCCTCTCCCTCCTCGTCTCCGCCACCTCGATCGGCGATCCAAACAAGTACCCTTGCAAAGGGTACGCCTCCGCCACCGACTTCCCACTGGCATAGCTCGCCCTCGCCGACGAGATCCGTGCCGCTCCACCGCCGTTAACCCCCTTCTCCGCCTCGGCTGCCAGAACCTTCTCTATCTCCGCACTGACCACCATCAGATCCGTCTCCGTCGTCGCCTCCGCTCCCTTCTCAGCAATCGCATCCACAGACGGAACCCCAAACGTCGGCGTAGCCATCCCATTAGGGATCTCTTCATCCTCATCCTCCCCCGATCCCGACGAGTTCTCAGGAATCGGAGCCGATCCAAGCGTTCCAATGGTGAGGAATCCACCAAACAGCACAGCACCAGAGTCGAAGAGCTCCCCTTCATCCTCTCCCACGGCCTCCAGGAGGCCAAGATCCCTCGCCGGCGGCCGGGCCTTGTAATCAAGAGGCGCACGGCCGGGAAGACAGTTACAAGCTTGAGCTGTAAAAGAGCCAGTCAGCGCATTTTAGCAAACACTTACCACTCAACACTATCATGCGCCCTAACACTGTTCACATTATCCCGCTTAAAGTGGTACCACTGAATCCACCACATGTTTGCCTTGGGATAAGATCTTGCATGTGATTTTTTAATCATATTTTAAAATTTTTAAGTAATATATATATATATAAAGCTCACCGGAAGTGAAATCTTTGAACATGTCGCCACTGTTTTGCCGAAATTTCCGGTGCATCCAACCAAGAAGCTATAAGCAAATAAACAACATATATATATATATATCAATAGCAATGATATAATGATAATATGAACAAGAGAACTACCATTATTATTAATATAATGTTATTATTAGTAGAAGTAGTAGTTGTTGTTGTAATGTAAGAAAGAGAGAAAGAGAGTTTGGTGATGACCTTCATCTTCTTCTTGTTAGGATGAGGAGGGAATTGTGAAGAATGGGAGCTAGAACAAAAACACAAAGTGTGTTGTTTGGAATGAAAGAGTGAGTGAATGAATTAATTAAATGAGTGAGTGGTGTATGGGAGGAAGAAGGGTTTTGATAAGGTGGTGGTGTTTAATTAGGAGAAGGGTGGGATTGGTGGTTAGAGAGGAACAAGAAGGAAGAGACAGAGAGGTAGCTTCTCTTTTGTACCCTGTTTTTGTATATCAAATCATGTGTGTTTATGGGGATTGTGGGCTCCTTAACCCATTCGCCCCCGGGGCACTCTACGTGCATGAAATTAATTGATTGCACCATGTGAGTAAATAGTTTCATTTATTCTTTGCGTTTTTACTGTATTGTTATTACATGCAGTTTATTTTTTTATTTTTTTACGTACTCGTATTATTAGTAGTAGTAATAATAATAATAACTCGGTTTATTAATTTACCTTGTTTAGTAGAACTCATCATGTGGCTCTAGCTTCATTCATTAATATTAGCCTTGTTAATTAACACAAGTGTTTCTTATATGTATATATTTATTATAAACAAATGCGACTAGATAAGCATATATATATATATATATAGCTTTCTCAAGTCCTTTTTCAATATATTTATATACATGATGAGACAGTGAGACAGTGAAATAAAATATGATAAAAATCCATTAAAAGTTAGACATCAAATTAAGATCCAATTGATCATCTCCATATAGTAATGCCAGCAAATTCTGCAGCTAATAAACACATTTGCATGCAGACATGTGGATAATGCTTCAAATAGTTAAAATCGCCAGTGAGCCTAACATGCATACTTTCTCTTATATATTCTCTCCGACAATATTGTTCCCAAGATTTTTTATTATTATTATTATAATAACGTAAGCATTTATCAAATAATAAACAAATAAGTTCAATAACCTTTGAAATTAAACACATACATACATACATATATTTAAATATATATATATATATATATATATATGTTACTTTATGTCTAGTTAAATTGAAGAGAAATTATATATATGGTTCATTTCATTGTAGGCTAATCACACAAGTCCTTATCTCACAAAGCTAGCATGTCTTCTTCTCTTTGATTGCACATCTTATTTGATGCGTCCTTGATAAATAATATGATCTCATAATAATGTTTTAATGAAAAGATGTGTTGTTAAGTTTATGTTCACTATAGAACAAATTGTCAACTTGTCCCTCACCATCACCTTCACCTTCACCTCAAGATTCTTTAATTAATTAGCTCTATTGTTAATTAAATTGAATAATAACAATAATATATTTCATAATATTCAAACTCTAATTAATTTGCAACCAGTCCATATCCAATCAAGTTAATTATGTTTATAAGCTCATCTATGAAACCCCAAAATATCACTTGGTTGTTGGAAATGACACACCAAGCAAAGGAAATAACAAGGATGGTCATGCTCCAAAACAAATGCTACATGACCTTCTTTAAACTTAATTATAAAGGCAGTGTTATTAGTTGAGTTTACATGTGGATCCCTCTGTCATTCCATAACTAGCCATTTTTATTTTTACTATTAATCTAGTTAATTAGCTTGCCTTGTTGGATATTACTTAATTATAAGGAAGACTTGTAAAATATTTAATACTATATTTGCAAATAATCACTTTTTCTGGATAACATTAACATGACAATCTTGAAATGGTTTTGGTTGTTGTGAATGCTTTTGTAGACTTACTTTGGACAAAATATAAATAATGATAAAATCATATTTAAGTCTCTGTTTTTGGGCAATTTTAAAGAAAGGTTATGAATTATTAAGTGATGAGAAAAGATGAAACATGTAGGGAAGTGTTTTTAATGTGGCCCTTATAGGTCTAGAATTATGGGGATTATTCCTTAATATTAAAAAGTCGTTAAAGATCAAGCTAATTAAATTAAGTGTGCACTTGCTATGTTAATTTAGGGTTTAGGGCTTAAACCTCATCAAAAATCACAAAATTGTTATGGTTTTTAGGCAGTTAATTAGTTGCAAACAAAATAGTCAAGGGTCTGAAAAACCATGCATGAGCAATGCAATAGATCAACAAAGTTTAGGGTTACAAATTACAATACACCCTGACCCTTGTTGTGAGAAAGAATGCTCAATATTTACAAGAGATTTTTATAGAGTACCACTTGTCAATGATTTATTTTTTATACACTAGCTATATTAAAATTTATATATATATATATATATATATATTTTATTTATTAAACATTTGAACATATTATTTTATGATTTTAAAAAACAAACAAATATATATATATATATACTATTTAAGAATAACAGATTTTGCATTTTATTCTCCTCTCAAATTACAAAACAAAAAATTTGGAATTCGTAGTGTGTGTGTATATATATATATATATATAATTAACATAAATATATTGATTTTTTTTTTTGGATAAAAATATATTGATCTTTTGTCACATGGACATGGAATGGGCCAATAGTGAACCAATGCATGGTAACTTTTGCAGGTAAAGAGACCTATCAATCACATCCTTCTTCATTCTTATCTTGTCAAATATATATATATATATATACAACTTAGAAAAAGAAGATAAGATGGTTCGAATATGTGCAACAAATTGATGACTAGAGAGCAAGAGACAAACAAATGAAACTAGATCTATGACACATCCATCCCAAAAGGTCAAGGATTAAATTCTTTTAGCTTTTATATTTGCACTTTTGTATTTTTTATGGTTTTTTTATATTCCCCACAGAATGTATAATTGCTACCAATAAGTTTGTAAAAAAATCACATTTATTATACATCACAATAAATTAACTTTTATTCTAATAATTAGACGTTAATTAAAAAATAGAAGAAAAAAAAAAGTTCTTACGAAAGTATATCCTATAATTTTTATGATTTGAAAAACAAACAATAAATATGAAGAGAAAAGTGCTAAAAATAAATAAATTTAAAATTTTTATTATAAATCAATGATCTATTAGTCTCTTAACACCAAGTTCTATGTTTGGAGTCTTCCTATCATCACTGGAGAATGCATTTAAACCTCAGCTCACATAGAGTAGAAGCACAAGTGATTTAAGATATTAACTCCCTATTTACAAGCATTTTTGAAGAATTTTAATAAGACTTAGTCCAATACTAATACTTTAAAAGAACAAGTTAATAATAATAATAATAATAATAATAACGAAGAAGAAGAAGATGAAGGAGCAGGAGGAGGAGGACAAGTAGGGACATTTAACATGCTTTGTTACTGATAATTAGTACATTGAAGTAGGAGGGTACTGTTTAAGGGATGGGGAAAGATGATGAAATTCAATCTAACAAAGTAATGGATATAATAACATTCTTGTCATCCTATGAATGTTGTGATTCATATACCAAACCAAGTAGTCTCTTTTGCAAAAGATAAAAGGCCTCAACATTGAAAATGAGAGGAGGCATGGAGTCATGGAGCTAGCTCATTCATGCAAGTGGTGGTGGTGGTGGTGGTGGTGAGCAAATAGTTATCATCAATCACATGATTTTTTTTAATATAATTTCCTCTTTTTCTTTTTAAATAAAGTTTTGCCTTCTCAAGTCCCTTTCCAGCTTGTTTCCTGTGGTTTTCATCCAACCATTCTTTTTTTCTTTTTTCTTTCCCAATTCATAGCATTTTTAGTGGTTGAAGATTTCTTTATATATATAAATACATGGAGACTAACTTTTGAATTTTTACTAATACATGAAATTGTAAAAAAAAAACATAGAGCACAAAATCAAAAGGAAAAGCAATCACAAACAAAAAGATTTTTAACAAGATTCAATAAGCTATTGTTTTTTTATTAAAAAATTAGAGTTACATATTATATGAATATATAAAAATCCTACCCAGTATAATTTTATCAAACTACCCATGTATTGTACTGTGGGGTATTGTCCCCACACCCCTAAGCCAACTTGTCACATAATTTTAAATGAAAAGAAAATTTACATAAAAATTTGGCCCAAATAATTGAATTTATTTGGAATAAACAAAAAGTAATTAGTAAGAGAAATCATTTGTATTTGATAATACTTTATTTAGTTTCACATGAAATATGCTACATGACAAGCCAAATATAAAACTACCTTGGCAATTAACAAATAATTGATAGAAAATTAATAAAAAAAAAATGCATGTTAATGAATTTGAATACACATTAGCAAAAGTTAATGTTAAAAAAAATTGCATTTTTTTCGTCCGGGCTAATTAATTGTTTTTATTTGGATTTCAATTTTAAATTTATGATATATAAATCAACTAAATTGAAGCAAGGATAATACTAGCTAAACGTTTGTACTCTATATTAAAGTCATCTTGTATGGTTTAAGAACTAGGTTAGTCATGATTCTTTCATATTACAGCTTGACACTTGTCCCCCAACCATAACATAAAAAATAACAATATAAATGTCAAGTTATAATAGAGGAGAATCAAAAAATAAGCTGGTTTTAGAATCAAGCAAGATGACTTCCTCTATATTTGGGCTTTCTTTCGAGATAAATTTACCATTTATAATTAGCAGATTTTGATGTAACTTTTCACTATTTGATTTATTGTAGCACTAATCATAACTTCCTCCCTTCTTCTTCTTCTTCCGAGAAGAGTTGAGAGTTTTTTTAATTATTTTCTAATAAAAAAAAAGATGGCTTTATTTTCTCCATTTTCACATAATGAATTGGATGTTGGCAACTATAGTTTCTTAAAATGGAAGGGAAGGATAAAAGGCAAAGAAAAATGCAAGGAGATGGAGAAGGGCAGGAAACAAACAGATTCCACCCAAAGATAAAAAAGGGGAGATGCTGACAATAAAGGCCACATACTAATCAAATCACAACCAACTAACAAGCACAAGTTGTGCATGCAATAAGAGAGGCTTAGTAACTTGAAAGATCAAGGGTACAAGGTTAATATATTTAATTAATATTAATTAATAGTATGGTTTTGTTATGTTTGATATAAAAAAACAGTAAGGGAGTAATATTTCATTCACCGCCCAAGTCAAAGGTCAATGACTTAAATCGCTCTCAATTCAAAAACTGAAAATAATGACTAGTCTACATTTATATAAAAAAAAATATATGGACAATTTTATTCAGAGTAAATTGATTTTTTTTAACTCTTAATAAAATTAAAAATAAAAATAAATTTTTCATACAAAGAATAATATAAATAAAGTGTGCAAAAACTTAATGCCTATTTTTTTAAAAGGGTTTTTTGAATGAACCAGGGAGATTAACGTGAATCAAATGAATTTGATTTCAAAATAATGTGAAATTTTTATTTGAGAAATTAAAAATAACTTAGTTAAATTGATTTGTTTATAAATCAAAATTGATTTAATCAAAGCTAATAATGCTTCTAAGCAAGCTTTGGTAAAATAATTTACAAAGTCAAATTAATCAAATCGATGTTCAATTGGGACTTAAACAAGTAAAAACAAGAGTAAATAACAAATATAAACATCTTCTTGTTGCTTATTCAAAAACAAAGGTATTGTTAGACTTGATATATAACACCTAAGTTCTAAAAATTTTTAAGTTTTCTTATTCCAACTATATTCGGTATCGTTTTTAAAACTCTTTCCCAAAAGACTCTTTGATATCATTTTTCTAGTTGCAATCTTAAATAACTGAAATAAAATTTCCGTGATTAAAAGCTAGTTCATAAATTAAAATTTCCAAACTTACCAACTTTTAATCAAAACTAGATATGTCTAATAACATATTTTATTAAAAACAACAAAACAAAAAATGTTTTCGCAAAGATTAAGATTGTGCAAAGAAATTAATCACATTTGTGTCTAATCAAGTTGGTGTAATGTATCAATCACAACAAGTCATTCACTCCTTTCAAGTTGGTGAATAGGGCCTTAATGTTGGTTCATCCTCTTTGTTTCAGAGTATCAGAAGCAAACTTCTTTATTTTCTTTATTTTTAAAATTTTTATTTCCATGCTTTAAAAAAAAAAAACCCTACATGTTTAACTATTCAAATACATGATTTCACATTGTTCATTACAGTGATTTAGATATTCTTTTTCTCATCAAGTCATGATCAATTCTTTCATTATGCTAAAAAAGATAGAGACCTCCATGTGATTGATGAGATTTGCATGCATAACAAGAAAAGCATTGAAATCCAAAGGCTATATGTTTAAGTTCCAATAGTAATAAGATTTATATAGTAAATAGTAACTTGACATATGAATTTTAATCAAACAGTACAAATTAAAAAATAAAAATAAAAATAAAAATGAAAAACCATATGTAAATTTAATAGGGCCAAGTGTAACACCCCAAGTCCCAAGTGAGCAAAAAAATCCAAATCCGATGATCCGGTCTGATATTCGGTTTTTTTTTCTAAATTTTTTGGGTACCCGATCCGAAAAAGAGGGTCGGGTACCCAATCCAAATTTTCTTATATATATATAGGGATTTGGATTTTTTTTTTCATTTTTACTTTACAGAACATATAAAATTTAAATTTATTATATAAATATATTAATAAATTTAAAATTTTACAAAGGCTTAAAAAGATAAAAAAAACAAAATACCTCATTTAAAAACTTAAAGAGTTATATACTTAATTACTTATATAGCTATATTTATACATATTAATAAATTTAAACTCTTCTATGGTTAAAAGTAAAAAGAAAAAAAAATTTAAATCCTTGCCTCCTAGTTCTCAACGTCCATCACCCAGCCTCTTTTCTCTAGCCACCATCTCTCTTTAAGATTGATGTTTCAGAAGATATTTAATTTTTTTTCTTAATGTCTAAAATTGATAAAGCTCTTTATTATGTTTTTATGATTTTTTTGTAGGGTGAATAATGTAAGGTTTTAATCATCTTTGTAAGTTATAAACTTTTTATATTTCTTTGTTTTTATGAATGTTGATGTTGTTATATAAAACAAATCCATAAAGCATATTTAAATCTGGTCGGGTCGAGTTTTTGCCGATCCGAAAAATCGGATACCCGAGCTGGTTTTGAAAACTGGGTCGGATACCCGGTTTTGCTCACCCCTACCCTTCATTTGCTATTAAGGATCTGATTTATTTAATAATTAATATATAACAAAAAAAATATATTTTTTCTTGGTTGATAAATTCTGTTGTTGATATCACTGGGCCGTCTTATGGGAATCATAATAGGGATTTTGTGGGCTGGCCCATGCTCAATTCTCCTTGTTTTATGTTTTTCATTAATTAAAAAATTTTAAAAGTTAATTTTTAATTTTTTTTTTATAAAAAGGTATATAAATAGGTACAAGTTTTAAATATCATTTTGAGATTAGATATTTTTTTTCTAAGATATATACAAAGAAAAAAAAAAGTTAATTTGGTCACTCTTCTTCCATCAATGAATATGAGTTCAACCAAAGGTTAAGAATTTAGATTAATACAAAGTTCAATGCTCGTTTAGAAATTTAAATTTACTATTTTTATCCAAGTATTATGTTTTCGGTTCTAATCAAAACTGATCATATGATTATTTTTTGAACATTTATAGTACTGGATAAGAAAAAAATCATGCCAAAAGTCTGTGTTTCTACAATCAAATATAAACTTGATTTTTTTTTATTTATTCTTGTATCATTGGTCCCAATGATACAATGACTAATATCAAACTCAACTAACACATTCAAACCTTTGTTCATGTTAGTATCATCTAGGATGGATGATATGTCTTTAAAAAAATATATTTATTTTTTAAGTATTACTAGTGTTTACTACTTTGTTGTCTACTGTTTTACTTTTTAATTGTCCTCACTTTCATCACCGGTGAAATTTGTGATTTTTTTTCGTTAAAATATTATATTTTGTTTTATTTGTTTCTTTGTAATCATTTTCTTATTTAACAATATGATGGTTTATAATAATAATAATAATAATAATAATAATAATAATAAAACATTAATCCCTTTTTGGGATTTGCTTGACAGAGCTATCAACTGGAATATTTGGATTGAAAGAAATGCACGCATATTTACTTCCAAATGTCTCTCACCTACTTCTATTATACTGAAGATTGATCACATGTTACTCCTCTGGTTTAATGCAGCACCGGACTATAAAAGAACAAAGTTGGAGGAGCCTATCTCAAAGATCAAGAGAAGCTTGGAGTTTACGACTTCCAGAGTGACGGAGCAGGAGGATCCGTCGGTGCCCCCCCCCACATCTCTGGGTGAGATCTATCTTTGATCAGTGGTTGTTCTCTCGATCCTTTTAGCGCTTTCTTCTGTTCTTTCTCTTATTATTGTTGTAGCTTTGTTTTTGTGTTACCCGTTCCTGGTGGATGATTTTTTTTTAGCTTTGGCTCCTCCTTAAGGAAAAGCAAAAGTCAATGGTCTAGCTGGCAAGCACATGCCAGATAATTAAATCAATGAATGAAAAATTAAGCACAGATGATACGATCCTTCGTATCGATTCCCTTTTTCGAGCAAGGGTTGGCTCCAAGAAGAAAAAGAAACAGGGGAAAAGAGAGAAGCTTGGGGATGAAGGAAGGGATTCAGAGTTTCATTCAAATATTGCTTAATGTTTTTCCTCTGTTACAGAAAGGATATTTATACTAAAAGCAACACCATCATGAGATAGCTGGCAACATGGTGATGTCATGCGCAGTCCCTTGCAGCTTCTCCATCAAGCAATGTAGTCCTTTAACCACGTGGGTGGCACACGTATGCGCTGAGTGCGTTTTATGTTTCCTGGCTCAGCTTCATCATGGTTAGATTCAACTAAGTTCTCTGCTTGACCACCCTTGTATGCAGGTGACTGTTTGGAATCATGGTTGACTGGAGATGGTGTATCAGTCGCACCTCCTTCAAAACCCACCTTGTCCTCAAGGTGGAGTCCAGGATACAGACGCCTAAACTCGTCATTATCCTCCCACGTTGCATCTTCCGGCGGGCTGCCCTTCCACT
This sequence comes from Dioscorea alata, assembly GCA_020875875.1. Taxonomy (NCBI): domain Eukaryota; kingdom Viridiplantae; phylum Streptophyta; class Magnoliopsida; order Dioscoreales; family Dioscoreaceae; genus Dioscorea; species Dioscorea alata. The sequence goes on along the minus strand of CM037015.1, from coordinate 21,451,796 downwards.
GGACCAGAACTTGCTTGGTTGGTTTCCCATTCTTCAGTAATGTCCTGGTAGAGATGACTGCGAGCGGTGATATCAGTGGTCCTTCCTCTCCCATGAGTTCTGGTAAAGGTTGTGCCATTACAACAGCAGTGCCACGAAATGGTTTAAGATTTGAGATATGGAAAACCGGATGGATACGACTCCCCGTTGGCAAAGCTAGACGATAAGAAACTGGACCAAGGCGTTCAAGCACTTGAAAGGGTCCATAGTATCTGCGAGCTAGCTTGTGTGACCTCCTTTTAGCTACTGAGTTTTGTTTATAAGGTTGAAGCTTTACCAACACCATATCTCCAACGTTTAGATTCAACTCTCTTCGGTGTTTATTGGCTTTGTGCTCCATGCGAAGCTGTGCATCTCTGAGATTGGCCTTTAATAATCTTAGTAACTCATCTCTTTCCTGCAAGAGAGAATCCAAAGCCTGGATTTTAGTTTCTCCTTTAGAATAAGCTGGAATGGTCGGTGGTCGCCGCCCATATAGGGCCTGATACGGTGACATCTTCAAAGCACTGTGATAGTTTGTATTGTAGCTAAGCTCTGCCCAACCAAGGAGTGAGACCCAACTGTTAGGCTTCGCCTGTGTAAAAGCTCGGAGATATTGCTCTAAGCCCCTGTTCACAACCTCCGACTGGCCATCAGTTTGAGGATGATATGCTGTGCTATGTCGCAACAAGGTACCACTCAACTCAAACAATTTCATCCAAAATTTGCTCACAAAAATTGGGTCACGATCAGATATAATGGATTGTGGAAACCCATGCAAACGAACCACTTGATTGGCGAATAACTCTGCTACTTGAGAAGCTGTGAAGTGAGTTGGTAGTGGGGCAAAATGAGCATACTTCGTTAGACGATCAACGACGACCATAATCACTGTGAAGCCTTGAGACAATGGAAGTGCAGTGATGAAGTCCATGCTCACATCCTCCCAGACTTGATTAGGAATAGGCAACGGCTGAATCAACCCAGCAGGAGCTTGAGTCGAACTCTTGATTTGTTGGCATACTAAGCAAGTAGCAACCCAACTCTCCACATCCTGTCGCATAGAAGGCCAATAAAAACAAGATGATAAACGTACCAGTGTACCTTTAATGCCAACATGCCCTGCCAATGGGGTCGCATGGAATTCATGAAGTAATATCTCCTTTAAAGATGAACTTTTGCCAATGTAGTAGCGTTGTTTAAATAACAAAATTCCAGCATTCACAGTGTAGTGTGCAGAGAGTTTTCCAGCCTGATATTGCTGATGTAAAACCACCATGTCATCCAAAGAAGAATTCTCCTGTAGTAGTGTATGTAAAATATCTGGTTCAGGTTTGCTTAATAGGAAGAGCTGATGAGAGTGAAGGCCAATACTGTCATCATGCATCCTAGATAATGCATCTGCAGCTAGATTGCATCTACCTGGCTTGTATTCAATCTTAAAATGGAAACCCAAGAGTTTTCGAATGAATATCTGCTGATCAGGGGTTTGTAACACTTGTTGAAGTAGCTCCTTCAAACTCTTATGATCAGTTCTTATAATAAAAGTCCTCCCAAGCAAGTATTGCCTCCATTTATGAACTGCTTGTACAATGGCATGGAGCTCTCGAAAATAAGCAGAAGACCCTCTGAATTTTGGACTCAATCTCTTGCTAAAGTAACAGATTGGGTGGTTGTCTTGCATCAATACCGCACCAATGCCTTCATTTGATGCATCTGTTTCAACCACGAAGTCCTTGGTAAAATCAGGGAGCTTTAACACAGGGGTATTGGACATTGCTTGCTTCAATGCAGAGAAAGCTTGAGTAGCTTCAGAATTCCAGAGAAAAGCATTCTTGCAGGTTAGATCAGTAAGGGGTCTAGCAATAGAAGCATACCCTTGAATGAATCGTCTATAATACCCCGTTAAACCTAAGAATCCTCTCAGCTGTTTGAGTGTCGTGGGCAACGGCCATTCTAGCATTGCTGAAATTTTCTGAGGATCTGCCTGGACTCCAGAAGCAGTCACAATGTGACCCAAATATTCAATAGAGGGCTGACAGAACATGCACTTAGACATCTTAACATAGAATTGGCTGGCATGTAAACAAGAAAGAACTTGTTCTAAATGAAATAAGTGGAGCTCCAAAGATGTGCTGTAAACCAATATATCGTCGAAGAATACAATCACGAATCGCCGCAAGAATGGAGAGAATAGCTGGTTCATAGTGGCTTGAAAGGTTGAAGGAGCATTTGTCAACCCAAAGGGCATGACAAGGAACTCAAAATGCCCTTCATGCGTGCGAAACGCTGTCTTATAGATGTCTTTGGCATGCATACGGATCTGATGATAACCCGCCCGTAAATCTAACTTGCTGAAGATAGAAGCCCCTCCTAATTCATCAAGTAACTCGTCGATAGTTGGGATTGGGAACTTGTCCTTTATAGTGGCTGCATTTAGTGCTCTGAAATCCACACAGAAACGGAATGTGCCATCCTTCTTTTTGACAAGCAATACTGGAGAAGAGAATGGGCTTTGGCTAGGCCTGATGAAACCTTGATCCAGCATCTCTCGAACCAGTTTCTCCATTGCTTCCTTCTGATAGTGTGGATATCTATAGGGTCGAACGTTGATAGGTTTAGTATTTGGTAACAAATGGATACGATGATCAACAATTCTGTGTGGAGGTAGATGTGAAGGAAGGCCAAATAGCGGCTTATATTTGTGCAGCAAGTGAATCACTTCCATTGGCAGGCCAGGTGGTGGTTCAAAATCATCCGCCAAGTGAGCATCAGAAATCCTGTTAACCTCTAGAGAGACAGGTTGTAATTCAAACATTTCAAAAACTTCATCATCATGGACTAATGCTTGTAACTGATGTAAAGACACTGGTCGTGGAGTTGGTGTGAGTTCTCCTTGCAATGTAACAGTCTCACCCTGCCATTGAAACTCCATAGAGAGGGTGGAGTAGTCATGCAACACTCTTCCTAATCTTTGCAGCCAATGTATACCCAACACCACATCAGGGCCCTCAATAGACAGAACATAGAGGTCTACACTGAAGGATTTGCCCTGCAAACTCAGTAGAACTTGTGAACAAACAAGATTGCACACCATATAATCTCCACTGCCAATATATACTTTAAATGCATCAATAGTTTTCACATGTAATCCCAACTGTTCAGTGAGTTGTGGTTTAATGAAATTGTGGGTGCTCCCACTATCTATCAACACCTGCAACGGTTTGCCAGAGATCTCTCCTGTGAGCCTCAGAGATCTTGGGTTACATTGCCCAGCCAGAGCATGAAAGCTAGAAATGTCACCAATGAGAATATCATTAGGTGAAACAGCATCAACAGTTTCCTCAATGGGTTGTTCCTCCACATCATCATCAGTGCCTAAGAGAAGGAGAAATTTACTTTTACAACGATGACCAGCACCCCATTTCTGATCACAATTGTAACATAACCCCTTATTACGCCTATCTTGAAGCTCCATAGAAGATAGTCGTTTCACTGGGAGGTTAGGGGTTGGTAATAATGGAGGTAACGGAGCAGTACGAGTAGATCCAACAGGTGCAGGCACATTAGAATGAACAGATGATGACATAGCTGGTGATGGATTCACCAAAGCATTGGATCTAACAACAGGTGTAGAAAAACCAAGAGGTTTGGTGTGTACCTTAGGCCAAGAGTGCTTCTCCAAAGAAGAATCCTCCACGCGGGCTTCATAAGCTCGAGCAAGAGCAAAAGTCTCCATTAAGGTAGAAGGTCTGGTTAATAATAACTCCCTTCTAATATCTGATCGCAGGCCACTGATGAAGAATGATATCAACAGAGATTCGGAGACCCCAGAGACCTTATTCATCATGTCCTCAAATGCAGTTTGGAAATCCGCCACAGAAGATGTCTGAGAGAGTTTAGACAAAGCACCTTGTGGATCTTCATAGATAGAATCACCAAAGCGCTGCTTCACATTGATAAGAAAGCTTGCCCACGAAGTGAGGAGATTGTTAGCCTTCATCCACTGAAACCACGCAGATGCCCTCCCTTCCAAATGAAATGACACAATGCGGAGACGAAGATCATCAGGAGCATTGTGAAAAGCAAAGAATTCCTCGATCCTAAAGATCCACCCACTCGGATCCGAGCCATCAAACTTTGGTACATCCATCTTCATAGATCGAACAAGGGAATGCAGATCGGACTCACCACTAGAGTGATGAGGTCGAGATGCTATAATCGAAGAAGACGGTGTGGAAATCACCTGAGAACGGAGCTCGGAGAATCGTGCATCCACTGACGCCATGTACTGTTCCAAAGAACGATGATGAGCTAACGCTTGATCACCCATCTCAATCCTCAATGCCTTCAGAGATTCCAAAATATCAGCAGAATCAGCCATGAAGGAGAGAAGAAGTCGATGAAAGCACCAGATGATACGATCCTTCGTATCGATTCCCTTTTTCGAGCAAGGGTTGGCTCCAAGAAGAAAAAGAAACAGGGGAAAAGAGAGAAGCTTGGGGATGAAGGAAGGGATTCAGAGTTTCATTCAAATATTGCTTAATGTTTTTCCTCTGTTACAGAAAGGATATTTATACTAAAAGCAACACCATCATGAGATAGCTGGCAACATGGTGATGTCATGCGCAGTCCCTTGCAGCTTCTCCATCAAGCAATGTAGTCCTTTAACCACGTGGGTGGCACACGTATGCGCTGAGTGCGTTTTATGTTTCCTGGCTCAGCTTCATCATGGTTAGATTCAACTAAGTTCTCTGCTTGACCACCCTTGTATGCAGGTGACTGTTTGGAATCATGGTTGACTGGAGATGGTGTATCAGATAAGTATGCAATGACAAGTCAATGGAGACCCCAACAAGAAGTCAATGGTCAAACTTTGCAGCCTTGCAAGCTACTATATCATTAGCTAGCATGCCCAAGAAGAAGAAGATAATGAAATAGTACTAGTGGTGGGCTGAAGAGAATTGAAAGAGAAAGAAGCAAAATGGAGAATAAGTTTTGGAAACCTCAATGTGTTGTTTCAAAGTCCATTGCTAGTAACCTTCTCTTTCTCTTTGTCACTCTTCTGTCCTCCTTCACCATTGTTTCTTCTTATGATTCTCTTGATCCATATGGAAACATCACCATTACATGGGATATTATGAATTGGACTCCTGATGGTTATGTTGTGAGTCACTCTATCCCCTTGTTATTTCTCCTATACTTTCAAAAATATTGATAGATATATATATAATGGGTGGTTTTTTTTCTTGCATTATATCTTTTTATAAATCATTCTCACTTGATTAAACTACTTTGTGTCCTCCTATTTTTTTGTTTTTAGGGGAAAAAAATAAAAATAAAAATTATTAGGTATTTTTATAAAATATGATAGGTTGATTCTTAACTGCAAGAGTATGGATATATATATAATAAGTAATTATCCAGTTTTATAAGGGTATAGAAGCAAATTTTTATTAAATATAATTTTCATACACTTGAGGTGTGATTTCATAAAATTTTTATTGATAATTTGTATGTCTTCTTTCATTCACCGTCGCCATCGGAACTCAGGCGGTGGTGAACATCAGCAACGAGCAACAGTTCCGTCCGGTGTCGGAGCCGGGATGGCAGCTCGGATGGACATGGGAAGGCCAGGAAGTCATCTGGATCATGTTCGGCGCTCAGTCCATCACCCAGGGCGACTGCTCCCGTTTTAGAGGTAACATTCCTCACTCGTGTGAACGTCGCCCAACCATCGTAGACCTCCTCCCCGGAACTCCGTACAACGACCAAGTTGCCGGATGCTGCCGCAATGGCGTGCTCGCGCCCATGGGCTTCGGCGATCCATATCTCTCCTCCGCCGGGTTCCAGCTCACAGTTGGCGCTGCCGGTACTACCAATAGGACTGTGCGGGTGCCCAAGAATTTTACTTTTGAGGTGGAAGGGGGAGGATATACCTGCGGACCTGCTAAGATTGTGAGGCCTACTCGGTTCGTGACCCCTGATGGGAGGAGAGTGACACAAGCGCTGAGTGAGTAGTACTTTCTTTCTTTGTTTTGACTTTGCGTATTACTGCTTTTTTGAAGGTTTAGAGCTTATTTTGCAAATTACTGTAAGGTTTAGTGGGTGAAAAAATGGAACTTGGAATAGAGAACTTCATGTTCGTGATATGACTGCAATGTGTTTGGTTAAATGCCTCAGTGAGTTTAGAACATCAAACATTAGGATGTATATGTATAAATTAAATGCCTTTTGTTAAAAAAAAAAAAAGGAAAAAGTTTATGGCTTGTCTAGCAAACTGTGTAGAGTTTGATGGGTGAAACACGAGTACTAGTATTTTGAATTGAAATCACGATAGTAAACTTTTTAGGATTAATATAAAATTAAAATGTTTGATTACCTTTTATTTTGTTTTAGTTCGGATAAGGTGTAAGTGTAATGGATGAAAAATTGGAATTTGAGATGGAAGGTGAATGTGCTTGTGTATTTTGAATTGAAAATCACACTAAGCATTAGATTTAAGATCAAAATTCTCCTTGGAACAATGTATAAATTGTCATTCATTATCTTCTTAGAAATTGAGCATGCAGGATTTTCTTGAACCAGTGATTGACATGGTTTGCTTCTTTGATGCACAAAACACTAAGGTGTAATGTCGATCTCGGTCATTAACATTGGTGTATGCTCTTTCTCTTTTGGCAGTGACATGGAAGGTTGTGTGCACATACTCAGCCTTCTTAGTAAAGAAGCCACTGTGTTGTGTGTCATTGTCATCAGCCGATCATCACTTGTCTTCCTCGTGCAAGGATTGTGCTTGTGGTTGTCGGAATGCATCTATGGCCTGTACAGGGTGAGTGGATAGTTATTTTGTTGTCTTGTTTTGAATTTACTCCAGTCATCTGTTTAAAGCCAATTGGTGATGAATTAGCTCTGATCAGCATTTTGATTCCTTATGTAGCTTTGAATGTGACAAGCTAGAAAGAATGGATAACTCACACAGATGCTATATTGATAGCATACCCTTTGATGAAAAGCATACGTAGAAAACTATCTTTCTTTGTTAACAAAAGGATTGTAACCAAATACCTTGCAAGATTTCAAAACTGTCCTTCCATAAAACAGAGCTTGCATACTAGATTTGCTTGTCTTGACAGAAGCTTAAGTTGATCAAATTAAATGTTGTTGTCATATTTATCTTGCTCATCAAAGCAAGAAAAGATAGAGCCATCTTTGAAACTTTTGAATCCTAATTTTGCAGGAAAGGAGGTGCAGAAAGGCTTGCATATTTGCCTTCTTCAGCTGTGAAATGCACCAACCACAATTGTCCAGTTAATATCAACTGGCATCTCACATCCAAAAGCAAAGATAATTGGGGTGCTAGAGTTTCAATCACAAACTACAGCCTGAGAAGAACTATCTCTGACTGGGCCACATTGCTCCATCTACCACAATCCAATCACTTCATGAAAATTGTTCACGCCAATCACAAGCCTTTCTTAATTCAGAACAGTGAGTACATTTAACTGCAAATTCTTCTCACCATAAAAACTTAAAACAAATTACTAACCCCATAACTGATTATACTCCATATTAATGTGTATCTCGAGTCTTATTCTGCATGCATTATACTTTGATTTAAGCTTCTTGATAACTGGATTTGATTATACATTAATTACAGGTGAATGGGATATGTTCTGGGGCATCAAAAAATACAATAGGGTGATCAAGAGAGCTGGAATGAAGGGCTCCGTTGTGGACTGGGAGGTGCTTTATAGCTACAAGAATGGCAGCATTCACAATGGCACTGTTGAGCCCCCATTCATTCCCTTGGCCATCTATTTCAATGGTTATCCTTGCTCAATGCCTGCCACAAGAACTCTCCTCAAAGCTTGAGGTTGAGAACAACCTCTTCACTTACTCTTGTTTATCTTTAAGAAATAAATAAGTTTGCCTTAAAACTAATGTATTTTCATCGTTTCACACAACCTATTTACATGAGGATTTGGTAATTATATTCTAAGTTCATTTTCAAGGACAAAAGACATATATCATATTCGCTTTCCTATCATTCACATCTCATAATCGTTGATACTAAAACCATATATTGTTTGATTAAATTTTATAAATTCTGGTACGGAGACCATGTAGTATCTATGAGAATATTCAGTATATAGGAACTAGAAAAATGATTAAAAAAAATAAAATAGTGGATAATAGGAACAAGGAGAAGGGAGGAATGAGGATGAGGTGTGTCATCTGTTTGTCAGCAAGGGTTTGGACATGGATGAGATGTTTGTGCAGGGCCTTTATTATTATGTCCTTGCTACAAGCCAACAAGTACATTGGCCTTTGCCTCCCACCACACTCCCCCCACAAGGGCCACAACCACTTTCATTTATAAATACACATTAGTAGCACAGCCCCTGTTTCATGGTGCATTGTTATCTATCTTCTCATTAGTGTTCTGAGAATGATATAAAACTCTTACTCTAATAAATAAATAAATAAATAAATACTGATGAATAGATGAAAATGATGTTGATTTCATCATGAAGTAATAAGTTTTTTTACACATGATGGTGTTTAATTGAAGAAACAAATCTAAACCCACAAAGTTAAGAAGATTGTGCATAGGGAAAGAACAAAAGATGAGCACTGTAATACATTTGTTGACGTCTTAATGATTGAGACACACCTCATTACTTTAATCTAGATATTTTCATATTTCATGCCCCAAGGGCCCAATAAATGATGCAACAAAATTTTAATAATTCACTTATTAAAAAAAAACATTTATAATAATTCATGCACATCTTGCATGGAGGTATTCCATTTCTGGTTAATCTTTTGAGTTACATTTTATTAAATAAATTATCTTGATGATTTTTTTTTTGGGTAAATAAGGGTGAGAACAATGGAATGTTCACCTATTGTTGAAATTCAAAAACTTGAATGCACACCAAAAATAACAATAGTCTCAAATTGACCAACTACTTTCAATAAAGAGAACATCTCAACAGATTGACCAATTTAGTCAGTCAAGATTATGGCATACATAAACGATTAATTTCCCATTAATTACATATGTCTTATCTTATTTCTAAGGACACGATTAATTTCCCATTAATTACATGTCTTATCTTATTTCTAAGGACCCACACATCCCAATAAGTTATTTCTCAACAAATCTCAGCTTCATTTCACAAGTTGTCCATTTAAATCAAAATTATAAAATTCCATAAATAAATCATGCTGTAAACCATTATCACCATATGGATTATTATCAACCTTTTGGACAAATATTTTTGGAAATTAAAGAACTAAATTCACAATGCCTAAGCATGGAATTAATCAATATATATATATACACAAGAATAAAATTTAATTAAAAGAAAAAGAAAACTAAAAGAGAAAACAAGTATAAGAACACAAACATAAACCAACAAAGCGGTACCATATCTTGTTAACCATCAAGGAAGCATAAAACATGTGGGTTTGGAGCTCGAGGCATTGAAAAGTAATGGAGGTTTAGTAGGGTTACTACTCTCCTTTTCACCAAAACCCAATAAAGCTTTGCTTTCCTTTTTTTAATCAAATTTTAAATACCTCAATAATTCCAATAACAAAACCCGAACACGGATTTTAATTTCATTAAATAAAACACCAAAAATTATCCACAATTATTAACGTGATAATAATTATTAATTAATAATCTTAATGCCAAATCTAAATCATTCACCAACTTAGAACATGTGTCAATCTCCTAATAGTTCGTCAATTAAACTATCAAGGCCACTTCACTACCAAATTAACCAAAAATTAAAATAAACAAAAAAGGAACATTTCCAAATTTTTTTCCCAGAAATATTCACCGGCGAGACGACCAAAACCACCGGAAAAAAAAAACTTAAAAAAAAAAGAATTTACAAAATTACAAATAAAGAAAAAGAGAAAGATAGAAACACACACCATAGTTTTATCCCATTTTTCGTATTTTTCATAATTCCTTCGCCTCGCCTTTTTTCCAATCTCTCTCTCCGAGCTTTTCAGTCACCCGGACTCCAAAGACTCCATAAACGAGAAACAACACTTCCCATCACGTCCGCCCAATCCTTTCTCTTATCTCCGGCCACCACTGGCACCACCGCCATCGCCGCCGTGCTCTCCATCCCCTCCTCCACCTCGCCCACTCCGTCCTCCATCTCTGCTTCCTTCCCCGCCTCTACCGATGGACTGCCAGCACCATCGCCATCCCCAACGTTCAGAGGCTCTTCAACAACCCTCTTTTCGTCCTCCACCTTCTTGACCTCCTTCCCCTTCCCTTTCTTCCCCTTCTCACGACGATCCTTCCGCCGAGACCGCGCACTACCACCGGCCGCTCGCTCAGACGCCGCAAGATGCTCCTCAAACGCCTCTATCGCCTGGTGAATGACCTCACGCTGGGGCGATCGGTCCCATCGCGACCAAAAGCTAGTGTAGCAAACGAAGCAGCCACAATCAAGCGCCGGAGGATGAACTCCCTTCCGCCGCGGACGCTCCTCTCCCAGCCCAGCACCACTTACAGACCTCGCCACCAGGTACGCCATCACCTCCTTATCCTCGTTACTCAGCACCGCAATCATCGTCAGTATAGTAGCGGGCAAGATCCTCAATATTGCCATAGCATCGCCGGCGCCGTTGGATGGCGGCGCCGGTGAGGGGTGTATCCTGCCCTTCCCTTTGGGGTAAATGGTCTTCATCTTTAGAGAGAGAAAGAAGAGCTATAGAGAGAGAAACTAGGGTTTTGATTCGCTTTATCTTGGGAAGCACGGAATGGGAAAGGGCGGTGGGTAGCTGTTATAAGAGTAGAGCTCTTCGGTACCCGCGCTCCGTCACCGGGTATGACCGGTGATCTTATGTTACCGTACACTAAGGTAACCTCTCACTTCCGGTAAAACTAGGGTTTCCCGCGACGAAAGCCGCACTTGTTTAAAATTTTCTCGTGTAATTCCTGTTTTGACCCGTATAATGGCGGTTAAACGGGTACCGTGTGGGATAACTGCTAAGGGGGATGGGGGGTAATCTGGGGATATAAAATTTGCTGGTCTGACAGCGAGATTAGCATAGTCGCACCGCCCGGTGCGGTTACCTCTTTATGTACAAAGAGGAGAGTTGCTGATGTGGAGGTATAAGAGTCGTACGATGGGATGGGGCTCGATCTGGTATCTGACCTATTTTGTCCCGTGACTCTGCGAAATCTCAGCCGTTCATTAACGTTTGATGGGCCAATAGGGCCTTATCTGGACCCGGTGGTAGGAAACCTTGACCCGTTTTTTGATGTTGAACTTAGATATTAATTACTATAATTGTTATAAATATATATTATTAGTTTAATTTTTTTTTTTTGCTGGTGTTTTATATCTAAAATTGTAATTTCCAGAATAGAGAAAAAAAAAAAAATGGATTTTTGAATACTTAATCACGAAGTTTTGCTAGTGCGGTTAAGTTATCATATAATCTTGTTTGCAATGACGTTTCTATAAATAGAAACTGTGGACCATATTGACTCATGATGAAAGATTTTGTCTCATTTGAATTTAATCTACCTTATGTACAATTCTATATATAAAAATAATGTGTTAAATTACTATAGGAAAAGATCAACACTCTGTTGTGATTGTGGTAAATAGAGCAGAATTGAATATTTACTTAGCTGTAGATATATATCCAGAATTAAAACACTTCTACTCTCATATATGATGTGGAGGTTTTGACTTGTCACAATATATGATATAGATTTAATAATAAAAAAGTACATGTGTGGAATGGTTAGTCCTTATTGTAAAAAAGTACATCGATTTTGTAATTTTCTATTGAAATATTTTTTAATAAATATTTTTTGTCTAAATATAAAATAAAAATAAAATTTAAATTCAGGGGAAAAGAAACTAGAAAACCAAGAAGGTGTTTCCTACAAAAACCAATCCCATATCCTAGATATGTGTGTAATGTTCTAAGTGAGGATTAAAATGGAGACATATGCATGCAACTAAATGGAAAAAAAAAAAAAAACTTTAAATTAAACGGGAAAAAAACCTAAACCAAAACTTTAACAAGAGAACCTTAATAAGGTACATAAGCAAAAACATATGCCCATACTAATACTGTTCTGTGGGGGGTTTATAGGAAAAAAAAAAAGAAAAGAAAAAAAAGAAAGAAAGAAAGAAAGAAAGAAAAAGTTTAGAGATTTTAGAGGGGTGTTTCTAGAAATGAGCAGGGTGGCTGTTTTCTTAAAGAAAGCGGTCTGGCTTTTAGTGGCATGAGCCTTTGGCAACCGAAAGATTTGCTAGTGTCCTTCCTTTCTTTCCATGATGACTCACCATTGGCTCACGGGATTAACAATTTGATCCACGTACTATTAACCTTTGATTTTACTTTATCTTTTTCTCAGTTTCTTTTTTTTTACTAATTGTAATTAATATCTTTCTATATTTTCATAGATCACTTTTGATTAAATTCAAATTTTGTTATTTATTTATTTTATTCATTGCATCATGAGGTGCTGCTATTCATGCATATAATAATTGTGGAGTGACATCTAACTTGGTTTATTATGTTGAGTAGAAACAAGCGCCTATGTTATTTATTTATTATTGATCTTTATTATAAAGGTTGATGGGCACTCATCAAAATATCTACCATTAATTAGCTTAAGAACGCATAACTCTTTTGGCCATGTTCAGTAATTGGTTGTTAACTTAGTCTCATATTAATTTTAACACTATAAATTGTTTTGTTTTGTATTTTTAATTTTTGTTTATTTATGTTTCTTATAAATATAAACAACCAATGTATATATACATCTAGTGTGAACATATTATGAACAACGCTAATGCAAGCTGTATAGTATTTATGTTTTTATTTTTCATGAATTAAATCTTGAACTCGTTTGCTTTATTTGACACGAATATATCCTATGAGGGGACTTAACACCAATAGACTAAATGATATTTAGTAATATTTTTTTCCCTCATCTTATTTTTAATTTTCTATATTTTGCTAATATACCAAATTTCTCTTAAAAGTATAAATATATATAATATACAAAAAGAAGATAGGCACATACATGCATATATTCTTCATGGTATGTTTGGGACCAATGAGGATCAATGAATCATGGCGTGTACACAAGGACAAAATGGCTTTAACTGGCTGGGCCTTTTCTTGGACATATGACAGTCTATTATTGGTGTGTGAAGGAGAACCACTCACAAGGAACAATATTTAATTATCTCTACTTTTTTCCCCTTATTTCATACACTTTTTCATGTATTTAATCTATAAAAAAAATTATAACAGAAATTTAAAAACATATCAGTGCATATCACTTTTTTTTAAGACACATGTTATCCACTCTGTACTCCAAATAGCATGTATGTTAAAATGTGAGCAAAGAGTAAAATGTTTTTTTCCCCCTTAATATTTCAATGAATCAATAACAATTTAAAATTTGACAACTCGATAGCTCAGTGAAAATCACTTTAAATGGTGGTAAATGGTGGGTGAGTAGTGCAAATTCTAATATCTATTTTTTGTAGTATCATACTGATATATTATATACATATTATAAAAATATTATATTAATACTATTTATCCACTGCTTACATATCCCTTCTCGAAAGAGCTATATTTTTCTCCCCTCTAAAGTTACAAAACAAAGGAGATTTATCATTATGGGTTATGATCCATGATATATCATCTTAGGGCCCGTTTGCTATAATGTAAAGTTGTTACTTTCTCTGCAAAGTAAGAGGGGTGAATCTATTTCAACCGTTTGGTTCTTATAAAATAGGTGGTCTCCTTGTAAACACTTTCCATTTGACCAAGGAAAGTGATTCATAAGAGGGGTGGTGTGAAAGTGATTACACCCTTGGGTGGGAAAGTTTGGTAATTGTCAAATTACCAAACTACCATTTATGATATAAAACTCTTTGTTGTTTGTTTTGTCTTTGGAAAAACCCTAATGTGAGCATATTCCCCAATTCGGCTCGCTTCTTCTGAATCGTCTGGTAATTTTTTTCTCAAGTTTGGATAATTTTTTTATGTGACAATCTCGATTTTGATTGAATCAAATCAATGTTGATATAATAATCCAACATGATAAGATGAGAACATGAGACATATATTTTATTTGCTTCTAATTGGATAAAAACCTCATTTGAATTTTTTTTTAAATTTATGAAAAATAGGTTAATAATTATTTGGACTAAGTTAGTAATATTATTAGAGTTGAATAAAAACCCAAATTGAATAACTACAACAACTAAGGGCAAAAATGAGAATGAACTTAACTTTACAATGGAAAACAAGTTCATACCAAACGAGGAATTAAGTTTGCATGCAAAGTAATTACAATTTGATTGAGAAAACCAAACGTTGTAATGTTTTTTTTTTTTTTCATATTTTTCTCTCCTTATATATGCATTTTCCAAAGTAAAACTAAGAACAACGATAAACTTGTCCTTAAAAACTTCAAGATTGAGTTTCCAAAAGATTCCAAGAGTAAGTTGTGCAATATAAGATAATCGAGCAAAAATTCCCTAAAATTCAAGTAGAGACTAGAGCATGATAGGATACAATGTTATTTTACAGGGAAAGTAATTACAATTACTTTTCTTGCAAAGTTCCAAACAGACCTTTATTAGATGCATGTGACATGTTATAATTACTCCATGTGTTAATCCGCCTCACATAATAAATTTATAAAGAGTTATTAAACCAACCACTGATGCATCACGGTACATGTCTAAATTTTTGACACCCTCGTATGGGAGGGCGTTTGTCGCCATTCACCAAAAAAAAAAAAAAAAAAAAAAAAAATCTGCAGTTTAAAATTTCTTTTCATAGTTTTTTCATGTTCACTAACCAACTTGTTGATGGACCAAGCATATTATCATATAATGATACTAAAGCGTTACAATTTTAACATGGTCACAATATGGGTATATTAATATACAAAAATCGTGAAAGGGAAATTCTAAAGAATGTAAATAAATAAAGAAATAAATGTACGTTAGGTGCGACTTATTTGTTTCGTGTGGGTGAAAAAGTAAAGAAAAAAAAGTGCCCGCATCTGACTAGACGGTGTCGGTGTAAAAGAATGAAAGTGAGACATCCGAATTAGGTCTGATTGGGTGATGAGACATTGTTATTTCACAACTATTTCATTATTCCCTTTTTTTTTTTACAAATTCCTAAAAAATAAAATAATTTTTATAAAATGAGAGCTTTTTTTTATTAAATTGAGAGCTGGAAATAATATGATGTTTATTCAAGGTATATATTAACTAATTTCTGAATATTCTGACTTTCTCCTGAAACTAATATTGTAGCTTTCTTAAAGAACGTTATTTTATCCCTTTGTGAATGTCTTGCTGCTATGAAAAATATTGAAAAAACAACCACGAGTTGCACCATATAATTAATGTACCCCTTTTAAATTAATAATAATAATAATAATAATAATAAATCACTAATTTATTGAAAGAAATAGAACATCACAATTTATATACATATTAAAATTTACAATTCAAACTTAAAATCAATTTTTTTATAACTTCACCATAAACCATACTCTTAAAATAACCGGAAGATTAAACAGAGAGTCACAGTATAAAACCAGTCACTTATTAAACAAACCTAAAAACACAACCCTTCCATCAAGCAAAACACACAATAACTTTTACACAAAAAAAAAAAAAAAAAAAAACTCACAAAAGCATATTAGCATTAATTTGCACACAAGATTGCTGTGAATGACTAAACCAAACTAAGCAAATAGTACACACCTTAATTCATTTATTCAGTCAGATTTCTTAGTCTCATAAGACTTAGCTTCATGATCCTGACTACCATCATGAGTAATTGGGCCACTAGCCCTTTTGTCTTCAGCCATCTTTGCAGAGATCTCATCCCTTTCCTTGAAGTACTTCTCAAAAGCCCTTGGGAGGAACTGGGGCAATAGAAACCCAAACAGGTTGATGCAAAAGTAAACCATGTTCGCCATGGCTAACACCCTTCCAAACCACATCCACGCTACATCCTAATTCAAAATCAACATACATACATACATACATACATAGATTAAACCAACCAAATAACAACAAATACGTGCATGCATGGGAATTACGTACGTAATTAATTATATATATATATACCTGAAAGGTGGCGGTGGCGGGCAAAGTCTTATTAAGACAAACATCATACAACCAATCCAAAACCACAAAAATCCTTCTCACTGTGTATAACAACGGGACCATTGCCCTCACCGGCGGTGAGAATATCTCCAGCCCACTTATTATGTTCTCCGTTAGTATCTGAAACGATAACAAATAAAGGTGCGGAGTAGCAGACCGCACTGCATGATCATCCCCGCGGGCGAACCCTCCCAAAACGTATGCCAGCGGGAGGAACAACCCCACTGTGGTCCCCATTACCACGTAGCCGCGGAACAACTTACCACCCTTGAAGATTTCCCTTCCGCCGTTGGATCTGGATCGGACCGCCGGGAAGGCTAGACGGGATATGAGGAGGATGTATCCCGAGGCGAAGGCTGGAAAGATGAGATCCAGGAATGGGACTAGCCCGCTCGCGGAGAAGACCATGATGAAGGCCACCAGTTGGAGCTCAATCACACGGAGGGATCCCATCACACCGCTCATCACCGTTGGTTGCTTCTGGCTTGATGATGATGGCTTGATCTCCTCCGTCTGAACATGATCGGACGGTGGAGCTACACCCAGGGATAGACCTGACATTTTTGAGAACAATGGAGAGAGAGAGAGAGAGAGAGAGAGAGAGAAGTGAAGAAGAGTAGGAATGGGATATGAGGGAGAGGAGTTAGAGAGGTATAATTTTGGAGAAGAATAAGGGTGGTTATGAAAAAAGGTAGGAGAGAAGCATGCAGAGAGGCACGTGTTGAGGGGATGACACGTCTTTGGACACGTGGCGATTTGTTCGTGCTCGGTGGGTTTTTGGAGATGGACTGCTTCAATTTGGTTGGTGAGGCCTCTTTCGAAGGTGCTTGATAAGTTAAACGTGTACCTGTGTGGAAAGGCCTTCGTGGGCTGAGATAATAAGAACTTGGGCCTTTTGAATTAATTTGGAAATTAGATATTTAAATATTTTATTTGAGAAATAAGAGTTGTAGCATGAATGCATGATTGATCTCCTTTCATAAGTTTATAAGTAAAGATTAATATAGTGTTTTACTAATTGAGATGGTACTTAATTAAATTCTTGTCAGAATTTCTGAATAAAAATACAAACGTATTTTTCACTTCTCCCACATTAATTACTTGTAATATAACACAAAGATAAGCGTTAGTGTTTGTCATTATGTAAAAGTCTAAACGCATAATTAACTACATCAGCATTTATCTAAAATTAATGACAATATTATGTATGTGTGAAAGAACAGAAAGAAGAGCTAGTGGCCAAATGGCACTTTTAATGAGAATTATAATATTTAATTTACCCACACTTAATTGGTTATTGGCCTCCAAGAAGCATGAATAGCAAGTTATATGTCTGATTATGATGCAGTTCATCCTAGAGAATATGCAATAGAGACAACATTATGGTCTGGTGTTATTCATTTGGACAGTCATTTACCTTCAGACGGTACTGCCACTTGTATGATCTCCTTCACAGTTTCCTCATTACCATCTATCAAACCAACCAATGAGTACTGCTTTCTTTATTGGAATTTTCCAATATGCGAATATTAATTTCCTACAACATTCGTCATCAAGTCCCACTTGGAATTTTATTATATAAAAAACTTACATTAATAATAATACAATTTCAAAGAGTTGCATCCACTTCTTTAATATTCAGCATATTAAAATGGCTCGTACTAGAAAGTAGAAACAACCTTTAACAAGGTGAATACATGTGTAGATGAAGAGATGGAAAAGTAAAATGCAGCATGGTGACCGGAAGTATCCACAAACCTAGTGAAGGTGGTTCTATGTTTACTTATTTGAGCCTGCATTCCTGTACAGTTCATTTAGTTAAAAAATAAAAATAAAAAATATTATTATTTTTACTCATATTACTATTCGTTCATATATATATATATGTGTGTGTGTATTTTTTTTAACCGAAAGCTACTCATATTCTTGTTGTAAAATCACCAAACATTTCAGCAAAAACTTCTCCCTAAACCTTAGGTGGTGCATGGAATGCTGGGAAGGATTCAAATTGTAAACAATTTTAGTACCAATAAAAATTAATAAAGGACATGAACAAGGGAAAACTCAAAATAATGGTACCAATCCAGGTGTCAAATTTCTATTAGGAATTGCAATTCCAGGTGAAAAAAATCAAGGGGTGAGCACCTTTAGGTGTGTTTTATGGGTGACTTTTAAAGGTGTGAAGGAGACAAGATAGAAAACACAAAGAGAAGATGAATTGGGACTAGTGGCATACTGGCATGGCGTGGAACCAGACCAAGCCTTACACGTAGTACACAGCACCAAAACTTTTTGACATTTTCTACATTACTGGATTCACTCCTCGTGTCCCCCTCACTCTCTTTTGCCCGTACAATTACTCACGTGATCACCTTCTCCTCTTAAACATCTCTTTTCCAAATTTACCCCCTTATAATCTACCGTGATTAAAAACATCTGCATCCCAGCTACATTTCCTTGTTTGGTCACCAACATACAAAAGAATATATATTTTATGTTGGGTAGCGACTTATATAATTTCATATATGTTTTATTGATGCTGTATTGTTGGGTAGCGACACTTAATTCCATATATTTTACTTTGCATGTCTCTGTACCCTTTATATGTTTTGCGAATTGGTCTTTAAGTACTTAAAAAATTTATTTTAAAAGTGTATTTTTATTTACAATTTTAGTCTTGTAACGGATGATTGACTTCAAAAAATTATTGAATAACTGTATTTATTCACAATAATTCACTTAATTATTATTAATTATTTAATAATTTTGGAAAGTGAGATGTGTGTTAGTTTTTAAAAATACCCTTTTGATCCATGATATTTAACTGCCCATCCCCATCAATTTGATTATCTACAAATTTTTAAGGGTTAATTACATATCATAATGTTCAGTGTACCATTTTTCTTTATATCAATGGCTATCTATTAAGGCAACAACACAATCAACCATTTTGGAAGTCTACTTTTGACTTTCTCCGTGAGGGGAAAAAAAAACCATCAATTTCCCTTTAAAGAATTAAGGACCTATGATTTATTTGAATATTATATTTTAAAATTAATATTAACCTTTAATACAAATTAAATTCCAAGGTAAAAACCAAGCACCTACCCCTCCAATTACTACTACCGTAAGGGCATTTCCGTCATTCCAAGTTCAATAGTATGGTGCCAAGCCCTATATCACTCACCCTCCGCAATCATCTCCCCGGCAAACGAAAATTAATTAATTAATTAAAAAAAAAGCAAGCGAAAGAGAGAAGAGCAACGAGACGTACCGAGTTGAAGCAAAGAATCCCGGAATCCATCGCCGGCGATGGTGATGATGAGGTCGTTCCCGGAGCGGCCATGGTTCATCCTCCTCACTGCGGCGTTCCTCATCTGCGGCGCCATGGTGATCTCCACCGTTCTCCGCCCTTCAATCCCTTCACTCTGTTCCACCCCTCGCGCTAGCTCCGATCTCCGTCCAGCGATCCTCCACTACGCCACATCCTCAATCGTCCCCCAACAATCACTCTCCGAGATCCGTCTCTCCTTCGACGTCCTTCGATCCATCTCTCCCTGCAACTTCCTCGTCTTCGGCCTCGGCCATGATTCCATCATGTGGGCCTCCTTCAACCCCTCCGGCACCACCGTCTTCCTCGAAGAAGACCCCAAATGGACCCAATCCGTCCTCCAATCCGCCCCCGATCTCACCGCCCACACCATCCGTTACCCCACCCATCTCTCCGACGCCGATCATCTCCTCCAGAGCTACAAATCCGAGCCCTCATGCCTCCCTCCGCACGCTTATCTCAAGGGCAATCATCGCTGCCCGTTAGCCCTCGCCGACCTCCCAAGCTCGATCTACGATCGCGAATGGGATGTGATCATGATCGATGCTCCTCGAGGCTACTTCAACGAGGCTCCCGGCCGGATGGGAGCGATCTGGTCCGCCGCCGTGATGGCTCGCTCCAGGACGCGTCCCGGTGACACCCATGTCTACCTCCACGACGTCGATCGCAAGGTCGAGAAGACGTTCGCCATGGAATTCCTTTGCAAGAAGTACTTGGTCGGCGGCACCGGAAGAATCTGGCATTTCAAAATCCCTCCGGCCAAGAACTATTCCTCTGCCACCCAGTTTTGTTGAGATTCTCTAAAACTTTAGGGGCTTCTTCGCAAGTTTCCCCTTTTTTTTATTTATATAAAATTTAGAGCAAAAAAAATAAGTTAATGGCGCTGTACTATTTACTAATTTTCTCTATTTATATTGTTGTTCTTATTTGCTTTTTTTTAATATATATATATATATATATATTCAGGGGAGAATAGAGGGGATGTCTTTTTTTTTTTATTAAAAGTAAAAGAAAACTTTATTATGATTTTATTATAAAAAAAATAGAACAACCTAGTATCATCATCACATATTGTATGTAAAAACAGAGGATGTTCTAGTTTTGCAAAGATTGCAATGAGCCTTATTTGGAGAGTCAGTGCTTTGTGGACCCATTTGAATTCTTTGGGAATTAGGTTTGATCTAAATAAGAATCTTTTTTTCATTGATAGAAAAAGTAATAAGTCTATTGATTTAATTCAATATGCAAGATTTGAACTTGGAGGTTAAGCTGAAAAAAAATAATGATTTTGATTGTCATGAAAACTTAATTTTGTAATTTTAAAAATAGAGATGGTTATTAAAAAAAAAAATTAATAACTCATGATTTACTACTAATGTTAGATTTACGTTATCGAAAGTTTGATTTAAACTTAGGATAGGTTTCAGTTTGATTCGGTCTTAAAATTAAATTCAATAAATGAAACCTACTCTTAAGTTACTTACTCAAAAACTCACATTTAACTTACACAAATGTTATTATTATTATTATTATTTTGATACCTTCATCATTTATTCAAGTCTAAGATTTCAACTTTATATATTGATAGAATTAGGCTAATAACTCAAGTTAGTAAAAACGAAAAGATAAATAAAGAGACAGTGATAGTTATATATTTTAATTATTTTTTTTAAATAATGGCATTGGACTATGCATATATATGTAAATAATCATAATATCTATCCTGTAAAAGGATCTTATATATTGTTGATAGAGTAAGTGAGCATTCATGGCACCCCAAGACACAATGCATGCACCTATCTCTTCCCTCATTTATTCCATTTCATGTAAGTCTTTTGGAAGCAATGCTAGAACGGCCGAATGGACCCACACTTTGTTTTGTGTTCTCTCTTCTGTTTCTATCTCAGTAAATGAACACCAGTCATCCCATCATGTAGTTAAATTTTACTTTTCAAACATATATATATATATATATATATATATATATATATATATGTTTGAATTCATGTTAATCCCTGTTATCTACGTCTGTTAGGCATGAAATTTCATTGTTCATTATTACTTGCTCCTTTTATTTCGTGATTTCTTTTTAAATTTATTTATTAAACTATTTTTTTTGAAAAAAAAACTAAAGCACTAACCCAAAATACAACCAACATTGGTGTAATCAAACAGTAAAATAAGAGAGTTCCATACATGATTTTTTTTAAAAATAAATTAAATTATATCAAGAATTTTCACACTATTTTTTGCCTGGAGAAAATTTAAATTTAGGAAAATTAAAAATGAACACATTCTAATGGCAACCGAATATCTTAAATAAACCAATGAAAGCAAGATTGATTACGGAATAGCACTGCCACTAGTTTTCAAAAGAGAAGAATTCTTTGTTTGTGAATTAAAGGCTTTGCTTTGACAAGTCAGTAGAAGAACTTGGGTAGGGCAGTCAAGCTAGTAGCCAAAAGAAAGGAACTCAACTCACTTCAAAAATTAGGAAGGGGGATCTAATTAGAGTCAAAATTAGGAGACTTTTCGTTAGGTACGGAATTCATTTCCAAATCCAACATTTATGAGAGATCAATTTTATATGTACATTTGAATTGATCAATATTTATAAAGAGAGGATAAGATGAGATCTGGTCACAACTCACAACCACACTCTCTCTTATTGTCCTATGCCTACAGGCTATACAGCCTTTGCTTGGTTCTTAGTTTCCCGAATGGGGAGCATATCTAGAACTAGGATATTAGACTTCTATTTTTTCCCCGGTTTTAACTTATTTCATTTCATTTATTTTTTAACATGTATCATAACAGTCTCAATGCTATTTTAATTCATTAATATACTGTGGAGATATTTTGTTTCTTGCTTTCTTTTTTTAATGAATATGGTTTTTTTTTTTTTATAAATTTTGTCAAATGTGTAGCTAGCACAAATGAAAAAAAAGATTTTTATATATAACTTTTAGACTTGTTTAGCCCATTTTTCAAAAAGTACTGTTATTTATTTTTTATTATTTTTTAAACCTACTAGATTTTAATTTTTAACAAATCTATTGCTTTAAAAAATTATTATATTATTTATAAAATAGCAAACCTCCCACATTTTCTAAAACTTATTTGTAACTTAATTTGTTTTAAACAATTTATTTAAAAAAAATTGGACATGATTTCCTTTTATATTTCTCTTTTCGCATATTTAAACTAAATTAACAATTATTATTATTATTTAATATTAATAGAGAACAAATTAGCTTATTGTAAATGTAAAATTCATATATTTATTTGTTTTGCATATATTTTATTTTTATTTTGTCTTAATTATTTATAAAACTAAAAAATATTATTTTAATATGCTATCTACTATAATGATAAACAGATTTTTTTTAAAAAAGAAATTCAATAGTTAAAAAAAAACGGGTCAAAATAAATCCAAAAGTTTCAACAGCATAAACATTTTAGTGATTTTTGATACAAGCCTCTAGGATTATTTTGATAAATAAAATAAAATAAAACTATTATTGTAAATATAAAAAATTATGATTAAATTAGGGGAAAAAATTTTATAAAATATTTTTGTTTACTCATAAGGAAAAAAAAAAAACATACTTATAAAGTACCATAAGATGCGCTCACACCATTTTCTACTGGAAAAAAAAATTAAAAGTTAGGGAAAATTAAAATGAACACATTCTAATTGCTAATTAATGTTATGAAAGATCAATTTCATGAGCATTTAAATTGACCAATATTTATATGGAAGCCATAAGATGGAGATATGGTCACAGGCTCACAACCACTAACTCGTATTGTCCTACCACCTATGCCTACAGCCTTGCTGGGTCTCGATTTGCACATTGGAGGGGGAGGCATATCTAAACTCAGGGATTTAGATTTAGATTTCTGTACCTTGAGGACCTTAAATATGAGACATCTTGTCCAGAGTTAATTTAGTGCTTAGAATAACCTCCTTTACATAGTAGCTACCTCCATGTCATCTAATTAATTAATGGAGATAAAAATACAGTTTATTTATAAACTTTCCTAAACTTTGAACCACTACAGCAAAACTATAATAATAATAATAATAATAATATCAAACATCAACGAATCACATTACAAAAGCACGACTAATAGGGAGACAACAAATAAAACCTTTTTAGATGGAAAAATTATCAATTTTAAATTAATTTAGAAAATTATCATACTGGTAACTGAACCAATATGGAATTTTTATCTGGGTTTGATTTTGTAATATTTCCCATTAATATAGTTTTTTTTTTAAAAAAAAAAATCCTATTTTGAATAACCATTTCAAACACAATCCCAAGCAAACTATAAAGCCAAACTTCATGAAACTGAACGATTTTCCACTTACCTAAAGGCATGCAGTCCTGGAAGCCGGCACATCGCCAAACTTCAATTCCACCGTACCTCTAAAATATATTGCATTGAATACTCTATTACCTTGTGCTTCTCACATTTGATCCTGAAATTTAACCAATGTTCATGGCGCTTGTATCACTCTTTTGAGTCCTAATAAATTTGCTTTACACAGTCTACACGTCAGAATACTAAGTGGTCATACCTATTAGCAGCAACACTTCATCCTTATAATTTGTAGCGAATTAGTACCATGTTATCATTCCTCTGCTGTTAATCCACAGTGGTTGAGAACTCAATCAGTTTTGAGATTAAATCTTCAGTATTGGAACAAAGTCTCATGAAATGTAGGGTTCTTACCTGGATGAGCTACTCTAGAGTTTTCTTGATAGATTTTCACCTTTCTTTGGAGATATTGATGGCTTGTAGTATAGATCAATGAGGCATCTGGAAATTAAGACCATGCAATGCTGTTATATTTTCTGGAACAAAACAATAATTCAAGAAGGAAGATTGATTTACCTTCTTTTGCATACTGTTTGATCTTTTGCTTGAGATTGTTTGCAAGACAAATGAAAAAATATCTGTATCATCGGTAAAGCAGAATTCTTGAATGGATAAGTTTGCCAATGCATTAGCAGTGAAACTGTCTAAAGTATATTAAACAGAACAGCAATGAAAGAGGGATTGATTGATTAATTGATTTACCTCGTTAAACTTAAACTTGAATTCTCATGCAGATATTCTTCTACCCTCCTAAACAAAAGATAGAGAGGTATTTGCCAAGATGTTAAAGGAAGAGACCTCTTGTTTGACATATGAATCAAATGAAACGGTTTCAGAAGAAAATGAAATAAGATTAAGATGTTAGCCTATACCATGGCCCGCCAAAAAGACAACGTTCTGTCTATGGAACATTTTTCAAAATGGAGGGTTGAGTATGGCCTATTGATTGGATTATCAGTAGCTTTCATACTAACAAACAACTTTGACAGAAAGTTAAAAAAAAAAAAAAAACCATAGACAATTGCTGGAAAAAAAAGTTTTTAGTAAATATGATCTCAACAACTACAACTATTCCAAATTAAGATTTAGATGGTTTATAGTCAA
This sequence comes from Dioscorea alata, assembly GCA_020875875.1. Taxonomy (NCBI): domain Eukaryota; kingdom Viridiplantae; phylum Streptophyta; class Magnoliopsida; order Dioscoreales; family Dioscoreaceae; genus Dioscorea; species Dioscorea alata. The sequence continues at coordinate 21,426,737 of CM037015.1, read as the reverse complement.
CCAATCTGATTAGATCTTAAAATAGGAAAAGGTCAGTGATTGGTTGCTGTCCCTTAATTAAAGAATGTCTGGTCTCACAAGGGGAAAGGATTAGTTTGTGATGCAAGAATCAAATTGATGATTTCTAGCAGTGAATGAAGAGCAACAACAAGCATTTACGAATGCAGGGTAATACATAGTAACTTCTTAGTGCCTTCTACTTGGAATCAAGAAATCAACATTATAGCCAGGAACAAGTTGTGCAGATGAGCTGTTGCAAAGATTCAAAGTGAATGTGCAAGCAAACAAGAGTTAAGGTCATGGAATGATAGTGTTTAGACTATGGATAACCTTTTCACTTGTCGGAAATCACTGCAAAACAATAATTTGCCACCACTTGATGAATTGTGGTGACTTGTGTAGATGAAAACAATGTTAACCTGCAGTTTCAGATAGGAAGCATACTAGAACACACGAAAAATAAAACAAGACTTGCAGTTAGCTATTGAATGACCATTCTAACTATTTTTAGCTTTTCCAATTGAATGGATAAATTAAAAATTTGTTCTATAGACTGAAAAAAATTAAGAGCAGCAATTTATACCTCAATTTGAAACATTATTCAACAGGATGGAAAACCTGAAGGAACAAAGAAAAAAAGCATTAAAATGCAAATATATATATATATACACACACTGGCAATTTTCTCCATAGATCTTTCTAGATATGGATCTAGACATGGTCCATCATTAGAGCTATTATCATCAAAATATACACAATGCTTCAAAACAGAAAGTCAGTGAAGATAATTATAGTATTAATTAGAAATTTTAAAATCCGCAGAGATTTTTCATTGAAATTTGGCAATATAGAAGGGAATGATTTAGTGATACTGCAAAACTATGGCAATAAGGACTGAGGAGCATAAAGGTGAAAAGAACCTTGAACCTTCTTAGGGTAGATGTGAGGGTACTATTCTTGAAATCATTGACCAGTTTCAACCTCCGTTCGTTAACAATATTTTGCACAAACAACCATTTGGTTGGCCTGCCAATCTCATTAGAATTAGGTTTCCAGTAAGCATCAATGCATTATATCAGAATAATTAAAATTCATGGTCAGAACGAGTATAAATGAAGATATCATAGCGCCAGTCCTTACCAATTATATACAAGGGTGTCACTTTCAATGAAAACCAGGGCCTTCTTGATCAACTGTACAACTAGAATAAAGTCACCCCATGCTCAATAATTCTTAATCATAGATGGGCTGGAGTGGTTGGAATGTTTGTTATCAAAGGGAAAGCAACTAATAAATTTGAGATCCGTATGAACTACCACCTGTCTGGTCTATGGGTATCAGTTGAATTTCTCCACAGAATTATAGAAAAAGAAAAATGTAATCAATTGTTTCTCACCAACAACTTATTCAGAAGTCTTCCAAGTCACTCAAATGGAGCAACAGACATGAAAACAAGTTGCGTAAAATTGAATATTTTTTCTGTTATAGAATAGGGATTAAGAAACAATTTAGAATTATTGTGTTTTATTCCTTCAATAAAGGGAAATCTTAAAAGAGCAACAAAAAACACCTCCTTAGATCACAAGAAAGCTTAGGCCAATTTAAAATCAGAACAAGAACAAATGATCAACTCACCTGCCATCTCTTCTGAGAATCACAAGGCCATATTTCCTGGCCAAGAGCAATTACATAAAGGAGCCTTGGAGCCATCAGCAATTAGTCATTAGGACTAGTAAGTAGGAACAGAAAGCCATGAAAATCCCCACAAAGAATCTCATACTAACCCTCTTCTTCATTCTCTCAACCGTATGCCTCATCAGACTCTTCAGAATCACACTCAACATTTTCTCCTATTCTCAGCATCCACCACTTCTGTACACACTGATGCATCAAAACACTACATTGCCAGACCGCATTCCACACATGTCCCAAAGGTTTGCAAAGTATAGGAGCTCTGCTGAAGAAGAGCCCCTCAGCCACAAACAATACCATCTTATTTCAGACGTCATTTCACATAGAGCTCCTTGCAACCTCCTCATATTTGGACTAAAAGCTCAACTCCTTGACATTTCCAAACTAAACAAGGGAGGCACCACTATCTTCCTTGAAGATGATGCTCAAAAACTCAGAAACCGAACCCTGAAAACCAATGCTGTACAAGTCTACAGTGTTAAGTACCAGGATAAAGCAAGTGAAGCATTTGAGCTGCTTAAGCATGCTAGAGAACACCCTGAGTGCAAGCCAAAGGCCAGAAAACTTCGTGAATCACAATGCAAGCTAGCACTGACTAACTTGCCAAATGAAATATACAGGAGAAGATGGGATGTGGTGGTGATTGATGGACCAAGAGGAGACCAGCCAGAGGCACCAGGAAGAATGAGAGCAATATACACAGCAGGTATGCTTGCTAGATCTGGAAATTCAACAGATGTTTTTGTTCATGATACAAACCATATGATTGAGAAGTGGTATTCATGGGAGTTTCTTTGTCAAGAAAATCTGGTTTCATCCAAAGGAAACCTATGGCATTTTCAAGGAAAAGGTGGTTTAAGCTCAGCTAGCTTTTGCGAGGGCAATGCTTCAGCCTTGAGTAGGAATTCATAAATAAATTTTTCTCAACATTTATATCTCTTAAAGCATGCTTTTTTGTGATTTAATGTCCAACTTCATATTATGGCTGATGTATAACTGGTATTATTTCAAGTTACTAGCTGAGAAAATATATTTGTTCAGTAGCACAACGTGGCAACTGAAATTAATGTCTCTTCAAATACAAAATTATAACCTCCAAATGAGCAGTTTTCAAGCTGGAGAAGCATTCCTGGGTAACAAGAGCAAAAATATATATATATATATATATATAAAAAAAAAAAAGGAACCAACCATTTGGTTGAGGTTGATTTCATGGGTATTGTAATGGTTCCAGACCTTAAAGAATTCAGATACAACAATTATTTAGTTTAGCTCAAATGACAACTCTGTTTAGGTGAAATCAGATGATAATGTACCCAAAGCTGTTGAAACAAGGAAAGAGATTAAACAGCAATGCAAATTGAAATGTTTACTTAATTTTATCCAAATGGTAGATGGACGCACATGCACACACTTGTTTTAACAAAAAAACAAATGTAATGCTCAACATGAGGATCAAAGGCTCCAATACTAACTCATGAAGTAGGCTAAGAGCTCACAGAGCAAATAATATAATCACACAAATCCAACTAATGCTTCCCAGACTATTGGCATGACATATTGGCATTCACATGGAAGCTAACCGGTAATTATGATGAATCTTTAATTTATGCTATTCCTTGATCATAGTATCCACATTTGACAAGATTACAAAAGTACATGTTGTCCGTAATAATTTCCGACAGTTTGTATCCTTTTCCTTTTCATTCAATATACAGTAACTATACGTGATGCTTTGAAATAAAGAAACTAAATATGACAAACATTTCCATCCTTACAGCTAACCAGTGTATGCTCAATGCTGCACAATCAGAATGCCTCAAAGTGCAAGAAATCAAACAAAATTCAAAGCCAGAAGCAGTCTAATTTCCCTAACAGCAACTATAAACCAAATAAAATCAAAACTACATCAAAAACGCATTCGTTTTGATAAAAATGGGCTTCTAATTTCAACAAAATCAACCCTATTCCCATACAAATCATGGAAAACATCACAAAAGTAGAATGAATTACAATTAAACAACTCTTTAGATGTCTTCAATGATATAATGAAATCGAAATTAAGGTTGAGAAAGAATTCACCGGGAAAAGAAGCAACCAAACCCTAGGAATTCGCCAGGACAGCACGAGTCCTTAGTGCCTTCTCTGCTTTTCGCGCTGTTTTCACCCACTGCTTTGGCGCCATTAATTCAAAAACTGGCGGGAAAAAAGAGGAATGGGGGACTGTAAACGAGGGTGAGTGTGAAACGGGTACGGGTTTTGATCCGGTATGTCTTAAACCCGACCCGCTTATCAGACTCGTATTTACAAAAATAAAATGTTTTTTTTAGAAAAATAAAATCCCTTTTCAAAAAAATAAAATAAAATAAAGATTAAATGGCTGAAATGCAAGATTTGGAATCGAAGAAATTGTAAATTTCCGATAAATTATAATTTTTAATTGTTAAAAAGTAATCAAGGTTTAAGGGTTTGAATTTTATATTTAAAGGAGATTATTTGCATTCAACTGTTGTTGGTTTGGATTGACATAATTTTTTTTTTGTATGCCATAAATAAATCATTTTATATTTATAAAACAAAAATAAGTTAATATAAAAAATCTTAAAAAGACAAAAAGAAAAAGTAATAAGTAAAAAAACCACTTGGATAAAGACCAATTAACAAAATCATACTTAATAAAATCGTCACTAAGACATGACATAGCCTTTGCTATTGATATTAGTAAAACTTATATTTACTTAGTTTATAAATTCTGTATATTTACATCAAATCAAATTGATCAATTGTTAAGAAAAACTATTTGCATGCAACCTATTAAGGATCAAATTTTAGTTTGTTATGATATTGTGGCAATTTTTTTTTGTGTATTAAAATTACTATCACATAACACAAGCAATCAAATGGCAACATCTCAGTTGATTGAGCAAAATATATTACAATATTGTTCAACCAATGAACAATATATATAAAGCATTTAAATGTCAAAAATTAAACATTCAAATACGCGTGTGATAGAACGCCACCGTTGCATCAAAATGTAAGTTGTCACCAAGCGGGCAGAAATCAAGATTTAATTATTCATAATTAAGAGATTTAAAATAAAATAATAAAAATTTATTGTTTTGATATATTTTTTTTTCATAAGATTGAGGGTTATAATCTTTATCTTGAAACTTAGCATCCATAATTCTAAATAAATTTACTTATGAAAATAAGCAAAAAAAAAAAAATTGAATTTTATCTTTATGGGTAAATGAAGTAGAAATTAATTGGAAATTGGGATATCATCGAACCAATAATAAAAACTTAATTGGAATATCATTAAAGATCCGAAATTACACTAACGGGTTCGGATTCTGATCCGTAATAACAATTAAAAAACGGATCCGATAGCACATCTCGTCGCGGACGGATTAATCGTGCTAGCTGCCACCCTATTTAAACAGCAGTGCGCCCCCGCTGAGATTCACCATCTGAGAGCTCGCGAGTCGCGATTCATGGGGCCGCCACGTCGGCGGCACGGTGGCATTCCGGCGATCCCTCGAGGAATGGCACAAGCTCTACAAACCTCGAAGGTTAGATCCATTTCCTCATCCCCTTTCCACTCTCTATTTCGTTAGCTAGGGTCCCTGATCATTGGATCTCTGCTCAATGGCCTGTTTTATCACAGAAGCAAGGGGTTATCTGATCTGTTTCGTTTTCCATCAATTGGAGTGTCTTTATTGCAATGGGGAGACAGCTCTTGGGATTTCCATGACCAAATGTCCAAGATTTCATCGTACTGTGTTCTGATTCAACGATTTGCTCTGGTATTGATCTCATTTTTTTGCTATTTATTAGGATTCTGTTCTTTGAATGGCCTTTTATCATTCTGGTTTTTGGAACAGTGTTTGCATCTTGTTTATGTGTGTTGTTGTAGCTATGCGTTTATATAAGCAATTGTTTGATTGTCTTTGCTAGTGATCGAAGAAACTTGCACTTGTGGTGTAATCTGTGTGATTTTTTAGTTTTGAGGTTATTTTTTGAGGATGAACTCCATAGGAACTCTTTGAAGAACAAAAGAGAAGGAACAGGAGGCTTGTAGCATGCTAGGTTGCTAGACATTATCCTTAGTGCAATTTCATGGACAGTCTTTGTGAATGGTGAAAGAAGAGAAGGTCTAATGAGCATAATACTTGCTCAATTATTTAATTAGACCAAGTATAGAGGGTAACTCATGGCCTGTGTAAGCCTACTAGGTATTAGGACTTCTATGAAAATGATTCTTATAGTGGTGGAAAAGAAATGCTTGTGACATTCTCTGAGTATGTGTTATATCATGAAAGTTGGATGACTAATGTCGTCACGATAAACCAAAAGTGCGTGCATTTATTGTTTGAGGTAGTTTATTACAAATTTACTTTAAATGAATAAGGAGAATGGGTTTTCTATACTTGGATGAAGTAAGTATGATATTGAACCCAATAATGCTCATTTGCACCTTTCCCCTGCTTTGCTTGACCATTTAAATATATAAGTGTTCTGGGAACAACTTTAGTTTGGCTCTATCATTTGATGCATAAGCCAAGCTTGAGCTGCTTGGCTAAGCTGAAATGCTGAAATCACATTAGCTGGATTTTGCTTTTGTTTTTTCATGTTTTTCTGCGATAATAGTCGTACCATACTATCAATTGAACTTGAATCTACCTGGAGCCGTTTCTTTTATTTTTTTGGGGGGGTGGGGGGTCTCATACCCTTGAGAATATTAGTGCAGCCAAAAGTCGAGGCAAGCTACCTTAACTAGAGGCATTCTCGTGCAGTTCTTATTTGGCTTGATTTAGAGCTGACTTAGAAAGTTTGGTTGATCTAAATCAGATTCTCTCTTTCCCATGTCATGTTGATTCCAATTATTTCCATTTGATTAGCCCCATTTTTTTGCTGCTATTCCTTTTAGGTTATTTCTGTTGATGTCATATGACCAGTCTGTCTCTTTAAAATAAAATAAATTAAATTAAAATATAAATAAAAAAGAACTTGATTTGCATGAACCTGGTCTTGGAGTAAAAAGTTTGTATACTGAACGACAATAGTGAATTATTCTGGGCAAGCATCACATGTATTTCTAAAACCTCCTAAAGTTAGCTTCTAATATTTTCCATGGCTTCATTTGACATTTCTAATAGAAGTATATTCTCGTTGAGGTCCTTTGAACTGAATTCTTTGTTTCCTTCCCCAATTGGGTTTCCTTACATCATTAAAGATTCTTGCCATTTCTCTGACAGAGAAGGAATAAAATATGTTTCTTATATGGCCCCATTCGTTGGTAATGGAACAAGTGGCGTTGTATTTGTCATTGCTTTTCATAAGGAAATGTAATAGGATGTTGCTATTGATTTTTAGTGGCAATCAATGGTTTTTGGAGGCAAGACTTGGCGCATCATTAAGGTTGTTTGTTGGAGGCCAAGTGTTGTAGGATCAAGGTGGGAAAACAGCCTCCTAATATGCTGGGTAAAGCTGTGAACGCTTTGTCTTTCTTGTAGCTCAAATTAGCAGGATGCCTAGTGTGTCACGCGCTCATCCATCCTTGCTGGTGGTGCTAGTTTTCTTATGATGATGATGCTTATTCCATTGAAAAGTAGTCATGTTCATTGGTTGTATTGATGCAATTTATTTACTCCGGCCTAAGGAATGCCAGTTTCTTTCAACAGCTGATTTTGATTTTTGACAGAATAGAACCAATTTTCATGGCCTGTCAGTGATAACTTACGGCAGTCCTTAATGCTTTTTTTTTTTCATGTTTATCCTAATTTGTGTTATTCAGTGTTGGAGGTTCGTGAGATAGTAGAATACCAAATTGCTTGCAGATGGTTAATAATTTCTCATTTTATATTTTACTTCTCGCAAAGGCTATGATGATATCTTTGATAGAGTATTCTTGCTTGTAATGAAGTTCATAAGAGCATTACTGAAATTAGCAACTGTTTACTGTACTCACTATGTTTCTCTTCACATAGACCATTTGTGAGAACATGTACATGAATCATTTACTCTCTGCGTCACATGTTCTTATTGAAAGATTTTAACAAACCAATATATACCTGATTGCCTCTTTTTCTGCTGTGGTTGTAACTCTCATATGCTGTTATCAGGTCTAAATCTTTCTTCTTCTTCTGCGTTTGTTTCGATCATGACGAGACACCTACTTGGTTTTGGTGTACTTCTGGACACGCTGCAGCAGAGAAGTGGTATTCACCTTTCTTTTGAGGTACTGCAAGATGCAGCAGCAGTGACTTGAACATCAGAGGTATTGCAGCATGAATTCATGATTGAGGTCATTACATGAAAGAGCTCAAAGGTATAGAGGGAACCCATGTTGGTGCTCAAAGCATTTGCACGTCTGTTAATCCTGTCTGCATTACCAGTAGTGCTACTGTTATAGTTATCATTGATGAAAAGGAAGTTGATGATGGATGCAGAGTATTCATAAAATTAAAGAAGCAAAGATCACACAGTAATGGCCACTGGTATCCCTTTTCGGTTCTGTCATAACATGGGGGTGTCCCCCTTTGAATTTTCAAACTCCTAAACAATGGTTCAAAGTAGAATAATTGGACTATGAATCAGAGATCTTAAGAAACCAAAGGTAAATACTTCGATATTTATATATTTACGTTAAGGTTTCTTTAATTAACTCAACCACATGATACGGGTGTCTACTTGTATCATTAAATCTCCTTCAGCTAAAGGACCTGTTTGGCTTCTGATTTGCAGGAATATCGTGGATCACAGAGTAAGTTAGAATTCTTAGTGTGAATGCCACGATTGGACAGGCTAATTAAACACTAGTCTCTTCTCACACGCTGATCTCGCCCACCCAAGAAGGTTAGAATTACCCTGTTCCAAAGATTCTTTTCTTATTCAAACCAAGCTATTTGCTGTTTCATCTGAGCATTGTTGGAAGAAAAGAAAGAGAGAAGAAATATCATTCAGTGCAAATTTACTTTTGAGGTGAGGTAGACACAACAGGTTTGGTGAAATCTAACAAGTTTTCCTTCACAAGAAGGCTCGGACTTTGAGAAGCATCCATGATACTGGTCTATGGCCTGAAGCGTTGTCTGCAAGCTTGACAGGTAATCTCCATGCATGTGGCGCCAACTTTTTTGGTGGCCAATTCCTTCATCCTCTCAGCCTTCTCTACCTCCTCCCGAGCTCGCTCCCACACCATTCTTGCTCGTGCAAACTCCTTCTCTGCTAGCTCCATCTCCCTCCTTGTCAGTTCCCGTACTCTCTCTGCATAAGCCTTCTCTACAGCAGCCAGTCGAATTTGCTCAGTCGTATGTTGCTTCAGGATTTGGATATTTCTGATGCTGCTTTTAACCTCTTCACCTGTAGTTGATTGCACAGGACTAACGCTAATGGAGAGATTCAAGTCAAGTGGCGGAGAGTCTGAAGGAATGATAACTGTTTTCATCTCTGAGGACTTGGGTATCTCAAGGGCAGGCTTGTTAGAGGGTTTGGGAAGTAGTAGTTGTAGTTCCCTTTCTTCTTGATCTTCTACATCCATTGAAGAATAGAGGAGTTATCAGAACAAGCTAAGTGGATGGTTGTGAGGGTGTGTGTCTTGACAGTCTCTTTATACTTCTTTCCTGTGGCGTTTTTCCAAGTTGCATTTCATTTTTTATTTTATTTTATTTTTTGAGGAATTTTGAAGTTTACATCTAATTGGAGATCTTGTTTGTTAGGGAGGGCATTTATGTCTTTTCTGTTGTTTTAATGCAGGAGCTCTTTTTGATCCAGATTCATGACTGATCTATCTGATTGTTTAGCTGTACTTGTCCAGCTTTAGTTGGCCATATTAGAGATTAGCTCTAATGAAGTTATATTTTCTCTCTTGCTTTTACTTTACTTCCATCTTTCATGTGTTTATATATTATTCCCATGTTCAGGCATTCTTGGCTTCATAGGAGGTTATAGAACTCAGGACTGTGAACTGCCAAGCTGGATTGCGCTTTTTTCGCCTTAGCTTGGTCCATGATCCTTATAATTAGACTCTACCATGTGGTTTTTTTTTTTCTGGTTACTCATTTCAGGACTAAAATTTAATGTCTGTAGATTGGTTCCTGTCCTTCTAGTTGGATCTTACTTAGAACAAAAGTGCGCTGAATAAAAGTTGCTCATACATTATTTTTTTATTTTTATTTTTTTTTTCATAGAGGAATAATTAAAGTTTAATTTCATTTTCCATAAACTGATATCTGAAAGAACCATATCTAATAAATTCTTAGGAGTCGACCAATCCATGCCAAAAAGCAAGTTTTCTTGATTCTTATCATTTGTGTCCTCATCCTGTTGGTATCTTGTGAACTAATGCTTACCCTGCCTACAAAACTTTTTGTTACTTTACTATCATATTAGGAGTTTATAATAGCTGAATTCTTCTTCAGTTGATGTTGATTGCATGTATTATTGCTAAAATTTCTTCTCTAAGTCTCACATGGTTTAGATTCCTTGATGCAGACAATGACAAGAGGTTGAAAACCTCAACATTCCTATAAAATATGTTCTGGAGTTTAAATCCTTTGTAGCCAATCTAACCTAGATATGATGAATAGAAAGGAATTGGAGCTATCTTTATTAACAGTGAATTGATGAAAATCCAACCTTCCATCGGATAGATTTTGATTTCCTGTGGTTGAGACACATGTCTAGTTTCTGAATGAAAGTAGAGTATACATGCACAGATAGTTGCTTTCATGGATAAAACAATAGATACCTATACAAGTCAATAGACAAACAACCAAATTTAGCTCATACAATCCAATAGATATCACTATTCAATAACCAAAAGTGTGCTAATTAACTTTATGGATAAAATTATAAAGAAGACATGTGGTATCATATCGGTAGTCCGAAAAACTTCATTTACAATCATTGTTGAGACTTCAAAACGAAATGGGTCAACAGCACTATACTAAAATAGGTAATACCGTTGAAATGACTAATACCAAATTTTGAAATCCTACATGCTATTTTTATTTATTTATTTATTTATTTATTTATTGCATTTCAACTGTGTTGTTTTATCATGAGTATATTGTGATTGAAACTCCAGTCATTTCTCACCCAATCTATTTATTCCAAAGTGTGAGCAGACAAGATCACAGAGCATAAACTTGAGAGAAAAGAGAAGTTTAGATGTGATATAAATCACCATTGCTGCTCTACTAAACATCATCACCATTGATAATCTGAAAAGCTGCAGCTTTTACTGACCTTAATGCCACCTTGCCTTCATGAAAATACTTTTTAAGGTTGGTGGTTGGTTGCTTTATATAAGAAAAGCTGTGGGGGAAAAAGGAGACTTGGTGCATGGGGGAGACTGGTTGAGTAGCCCACCAGCCAGGCCAGCTTTAGAGTTGATGCCTATCAACAGAACGAAAAGCGGTGCTCTTTGTTAATCAGTTGATGTGGGTGGGATGGGATCTCTCCTTTTTGGACAATGATTCATGTATCATGGTCTCCCACTACCACTTTGGATGCCCCCATTTCAGATCTTGGTCCCCATTTCCTTGCCTTCAGTAGTATGCCGACAAGGATTCTTGCCTTCTTGGGTAGGGCTCCCTCAATAGTTCGGGCCTGCCCAAGATCACATCTAAACATTTCATAGGTAGTCTCCTCCAATTTTCAGGTTGTTTGGTCATTCTAGGAATTACTGATTGTTAAAGACGGAAAGTTTTGAACTAAAACTGTAGGCTAGATGTGTTTATAATTCTATTTTTTAGGTGTTTGCTTAGTCATCTTAATAACAAATCTGGGGCTCTTATTATCATGTTTGTTTGCTTTGTTCTTTTTGAATATTTCTTAGTTAAAAGAGAATATGATGATGGATAGGTACGTCAGTACATGACAAAAATTTCTCTGCAGGATACTTCAAGTGGAGGAGTTTCCTCAAACTTGTCAATACTCTGCACAGAGCCCCTAGTATCATAAACAGCTAAAAGCCCAGAATTCTCGGGTTAGATCAAGCCCTTGTAGGTGGGCATGATTCAGTGCACATGAGCAAGAGTGGGACCTGAATGAGGGGATATGTCATATGAAGACGTGGATGGATGTTGATCTGACAGGAAATGGTCAAGAAAGGTCATCCACTGTGTATCCATGCTGATTACTGATTAGATTTCATTTCAGACACTCACTCTGGAGATCTATCCGTTCATTGTGCAGGCCACTGTATTGCATTGCTTTTGTGGAGGATTTGCAATGTCGGACTGTGATTGATCAGTGAGTTAAGTGGTGCAGCTGGGGGATCCCAGTTTTCAGGATCATAGTGGCGAGAGAATATTTTCAGAAGCTACAAGCCCCAGGCATAGATCCAAAAGGCTTCAGATTCATTGAAGTGATGTGTTACCAAACGTCAAGAGATAGATTGTTGGCGGCCTTTGTTCATTGAATGGGTCAAGCAAAACCTTTGGCCCTGGCCTGATCTTGAGCCCAACCCATGCTTAAAATCCAGATAAGGTTGAGGCTTAAATTTTAGAATTCTTCATACTAGAGAATCCATTGACTGGAGTTGCTGTGAAAAGATATTATAGCTAATAACCAGCTTGATTTTATTTGCCAAAAATGGCGGTTTTTGTGATACAGAATAAGGATGATGGCAATCACTTATTAGAGTTATATCTGGAATTCACCCATAAGAGAAGATGAAGATCTTTGTGTGCAAAAGTGATAAGATCTAATCTTGTTGCATTGTTTGTAATTCTACGTCACTATTAAATGCTGCAGAAAATTTTAAAACAACATACACTACTAGCCCCATAATTTTTTTTAATAAAAAAAAAAAATCCAATTCATGGCCAAAATATTCAGTGGAAAATACAAGTACCTGCCAAAAAATCAGTCAATACGCCTGGTTCATAATTAAGAAATGGTGCTGAAAGAAATGTGGGGTAAATACACCAAGATAACTCTTATAGCTAAGCTACCATGGTAAAATGAAATAAAAGAAAGCCCCTGGACAAATCATGGGGCAACTCTTTTCTGAACAATTTCTTGAATTTGATCAAAATTCAAAACAGTTGAACTGTTGTCAAAATTGCCGTTCTCCATTTGTTTCTGAAGCTGTATCAGTAAAACCAGTAAAAATGTCTTTAGTTCCCCCTCACCAAATGATTATATTGGCTGGATAAAATAGATGAATGAGCTAACAGAATAAATAACCAAGTAGATACTATTTACCTCAACAGGCTAAGATTTTGCTTGCCATTAATTCAAATGGCGATGATTGCATTGAATTCAATGGTTTTATCTACCGTATACTATATGTAAACCAAAATCATTGTCATGTTATTGTCCAATTTCTGACTATATGATGCATGGCATACAGGAAATTCTCTGGCAATTCTACTTAGGCTTGAGCAGCCAGTAGAACTACTAATTTTATCACAAACATAGGTATCATATCAGAAACAGCACGGGTCATAAAGAAGCAAAACAAAATGTACAACTCACTGCTTAAAGCAACAAAACAAAATGTCCAACTCACCGCTTCAAGTATTGCCGATTGATCATCTGGATGAAACTTGCGCATGTGTTTTAGCATCTCCAATTGCTGCATTTAACCATTTTGCCCTAACTTATGGCCTTGTCTCAAATAGAAATAGTAGTGGCATTGTGATCTACCTGCTCTTGCAACTGATGTTGAATGCGTAATTTTTCTGCATACTCATCAGGCTCAAGCTCGGCTTCATCACAGGCCATTTCTTCCCTTAATTTTTTTTTGGCAAAAGCAGACAATATGTTTAAGTTCCAGCATAAAATTCTGTTTGACTTGACGTTGATAAATTATAGAATCTGATATTGGAAACTTCTTGTAATCACAGCAGGTTTAAAGGCTAACGGATGCTTGATGTTCACTATGAAACAACACCTTGTTATGTTGAAAATGTAAGGACATTGATGAAATATAACAATCTACCTACATGCAAAAATTTTTACAAAATTAAGACTAAAGTTTTCATTCTTGGTGCATTATAGGTAACAGTACATATTTCTTGATTCTGTAAGGTATATTTTGATACTTTCAGAATGGACTGAATTCTCATATTGCAACTATGGCTTTAACTGGACAAGTTCAAAAACTTTGGAAATCACTGCAACTTGTGTTGCATGAGCTCAGAGTTTGTGGGTTTCCTGACCTGACTTTAAAAAGAGTAATGCTGTGAATGCTTCAGAAAGGAAAAGACAGTGGCCTAAAGAAAACGTGAAAGTTGCAAAGTAAACCACATAAATCAAAACAAAAGGTATTCATCAACTACTAAATCATTCACAAATAAGAAGAAAATGATAACTCAGGAAAGGGTGGTATGTTGATAGAGATAGAGGGACTTACTTTGCAACAAAGCCATAGAATTGAATCATCAATCCTTGATCATTTTCATAAACAGAATTTATCTTCCCCAAGCAAGAAATACCAAATCTTGGATCTGCCATAGGATGGGATTATAAGATTTCAGTGAGCGATACTGATACTATTAAGCCCTAAAATTCACTTTTACATCAATAAGATTTGGTGGCATCTTCTAGACACTCTCATGCAACTCATACCAAGAATGGAAGTAAAACCGGGATATCAATTTATGGTCATTCATAAACCTATATCATATATAACATAACTTCACTAGCAGTACATAAATTTAACCTACCGATTCCCATTTCAAGAAATATTTCCTCTTGAATGGCAGTAGTAACCGCAACGGCCTCCTGCACACCAAGAAATATTACTTCTTTCAGCATAGGAATAATTATAAAAATCTCAATGGCATCTAGAAAGTGGCGTAAGTAATTTCTCCACCTTCTAGTTCCCCATAAAATAGGATAATTCATAGTTCTTAAAGAAATGTGATCACTTTGTGACAGGGGAATAATGAAAGATAGACGATATTTCTAGGGTTTGGATGGAACCATCACAAACCAATCCACTTCCCTTCCATTACAAACTGATTCATTCTATAATTATCTAGTTCTTAGTACCAGAATTTGGTATAGCTTATTCAGTCCATCACCCTGCTCAATTTGAGCATCAATAACATCCTCCCCCTTTGAACATGTGTTGTTGCATTACAGATAGCCATTTTGAACAAATAAGTGAATTTTGTCAACAAGAGGAGATGCACGCATTGTGCCAAACCAGTATGAGTTCAGTGAGAATCAAACGCAAAGGCCTTTCATACAAACAAAGATCAGTTCAGCTAAAATGAGATTCACGGCAAAAGTTTTCAACTTTCCTCAGACCACATCAATCTCAAGAGAAACAAACCATCAAGCCATCAAATCAAACAAGACTCAGACATGAGAATCAAGATATCATCACAAAACAAAAGAAAATTTTCAAAAAAGAAAAGGATTACCTGCTTGTCCTTGACTGCATCCCTGATTCGCTTCTTAACTTCTGGAAAACAAACAACCAAATGGATTGAATCAGAGAAGGTACATAAGAAAGCAAAAAGGAAAAGATAGGAGTGTGGACCTGGCTGGGAAGTGAGGGCAGAGAAGCTGGCGAAGAGGCGGAGAAGCCGGTCCTTGGAGAGCATGCCCGACTCCTGCAATGCACTCGAGGTGTTCGACGCCATGTCTCGGAGAGATGAGGAAAGGCTCTGGGTTCTCTCGGGCCATATATATATATATATATATATATATATATGTATGAGGAACCATCATCTAGGGATGTCCCTAGATTTGAAATCTAGGGATGTCCACAATAGCCATCGGATGATAATCTGATAGCTATTATCATTATGAACAGTAGAAACCGCGTTCTACAGTGTTGTACAGTAATCATAAACAGTAAAAAGTATACAGTGTTTATATAAACAAACAACCATTGGATGATGATCCAATGGCTTAGATTTAAACATCCATAGATTTCAAATCTATGGACTTACTTAGATGATGTTTTTCCTATATATATATATATATATATATATATATATATAAAAAAGTCCTTTTTTTAAAAAAAAAACTTTTTTTTTATTTTATTATTATTTTATTTTATATATATTTAAACAACAACCATTTATTAGCCCAAGTGTAGTTGTTATAAATCAATACACGTGCAAGGGGCATGATCATAGTTGAGTATTGTTTATATATTGTTACAGGTTTAAGTATTGTTTATGGGTTCTTTGTAAAAAGTGATGTATCTCTCAGCTCAATAGTTATATAACAAAGGGTCTTTCAAGTCACCTATAGTACCACCCAAGAGATTATTGAAAAACACATCTAAACATCTAAATATTCAAGAAATTATATTTTGATTTTTTTAAAAAAATTTTATGGTAAACAGCTGTTTGATTAAAGAGCATTCTATTTTTTCTGATTTTTTTTAACATCAAAAGGCCCGAAATGTGAAACGCACTGCATTATATTTTATTTTTTTGTAATAAATTATTATATTGATATTAAATTCAATTAATTGTTAATCAAATCATGCTTTCACAATTTTATTTAAAACGAAATAAAGCCTAATAGATTATTTGAAAAAAAACTTTAAAGGCAGTAATTTTAGAAAAGATACTCAAAGGTCGTAGTGTTAGATGTGATGCACATTTGGTACTTCTGAGGGGACCAAACGTTAATTGGAATACATTTTATAATAATATGTTTAGCCAAAACCTATGAGATTCTTTAATGTCTTTTTCTTCTCAAGCATGACAAACGCCATCAAGACATGCTTACAAGCGTAGAATCACTGTATCAACATGATTTAAATTTATTATTTTTTTAATATTTCACATCAATATCTTTCTCACCGAAACTAATGCCACCACGCTTTGAACCTTTGGTGGCATCTTATTTATTTGATTGGAGTCACCAATAAACCTTTTTTTTAAAAAAAAAAACTTTTGAAAAATAAATTTGTAGAATATTCTCAAAAAATATATATAATCAATGTACAAATATATTATTGAAATCTAATAAATTCAAAACTTAATATTTAGGAACCCGCGAAAAAAAACACAATAACAGAAGAACAAATTGGCCCAAAAAGTTGAATAAAAATAACAACAAAACTTGGTACTTTGGATTCTCTTGCTAAGGATCTTCACTGTTATTATCCTTATTGTATCTATTGCTATACTCACAACTGATAGTGTCATGTTAGGAAACACTAGAGGTACCTTCAAATATATTCATGCTTACAGGTACATCATGGTGTTCTCCCTCCTTTTATTAGTGTAAAAATTAATAAAATATTTATTTATTAATGTGTCATAAACCACTGACATAAAGGAAAAGTGCCTGCGAACTTTGTATGAATTGATGGATGTTTTTTTTTTTAATGCTTATGAATGGTGTGTCTTGCAAATAATGACGACTTTATTTATTTCTTTTTCTTTTTTATACCATTGATTGTCTTTTTTTTATTTTTATTTATTTTTTTGTAGGTATGCTCTATCAGCATCAGCCATTGGATGCGCAAGCGTTGTGTTGCAAATCCCATATCTTTGTTAATAATCAAATTTTCAATCATGTAAAATAATTAAACAAAAATGAATGGAAAGGTAATAGCACTGATACTTGCAACATGAGTTGGCACAGTATATGGAATCACAATGGAAGATAAATTAAGGCTTGGTGATGACAAACAATTTAACCATTTCATAAAAATTGCCCTCATCTCCATCAGTTCCCCTCACAACCACAATGTCATGGCTGTCATCAATTTCCTTAAAAACAAATACTTTGAATCACAAATGTTTCTTGTGAGAATTCATTCCATTATACACACACACAAGCGCACATTGCACAATACTCAAACCATATCAAATTATGTATTTATTTTCATAAACTATAATTGCCAGGAAAATAATCAACAAGCGCAACTTAAGGCCAACAGTAATTAAAATTAAAAAACGTAAAACTAAAACTAAAAATCCTCATCCAACCTGAAGACATGAGCGTCGGAGAAACCATTCAAGTTAGACATCACCGAAGCCTTCTGGTATTCCCCAACTTTCTTCTCAAAGAAATTGGTTTTCCCCTGCAACGAGATGAGCTCCATCCAATCAAACGGATTCGTCGCGCCATAGAGCTTCGAACAGCCCAAAGATACAAGAAGCCGATCAGCGACGAATTCAATGTATTGGCTCATGAGCTCACAGTTCATTCCCACCAGTGCGCATGGCAGCGCGTCGCATACGAATTCTCTCTCAATCTCCACAGCATCAGCGACAATGCCCTTCACCCTCTCTTCTGGGAGTTTGTTGATGAGAAGCTCGTACAAGAGGCACGCGAAGTCGCAATGGAGACCTTCATCGCGAGATATGAGCTCGTTCGAGAAGGAGAGCCCTGGCATCAAACCTCGTTTTTTAAGCCAAAAAATAGCACAGAAACTACCTGAAAAGAAGATCCCTTCCACGCAAGCAAAGGCGACGAGACGCTCAGCAAAGGACTCGGAGCCGTCGATCCAACGCAGGGCCCAGTCGGCCTTGCGTGCGACGCAAGGAACAGTGTCGATGGCGCGAAAGAGGCGGGATTTCTCAGCAGCATCCTTGACATAGGTTTCGAGGAGAAGGCTGTACATCTCGGAATGAATGTTCTCGATAGCGATCTGGAAGCCATAGAAAGCACGGGCCTCGGCGACCTGAACCTCTTTCATGAAGCGACCGGCAAGGTTTTCAAGGACAATACCGTCAGAGGCAGCGAAGAAGGCAAGGACATGCGTGATAAAGTGGCGCTCATCGGCAGTAAGGGAGTTCCAATGGCCGAGATCTTGAGAGAGATCGACCTCCTCTGCTGTCCAGAAAGAGGCCTCCGCCTTCTTGTACATCTCCCAGATCTTGGGGTAGGTGATGGGGAACATGGAGAAACGATCAGGGTTAGGGGCGAGGAGGGGCTCGTCGGAGAGAGGCACAGGCATGGCCGGCATGGTCGGAGGATTTAGGAGAGCCGATGAGAGGAGTGGGTTGGGAATCGATCGAGGATTGAGGGGGGTTTATATAGGGCCCGTTTTGAGAAGGCGGGGGTTTCGAAATTTTAAATTTAATTTTGGGGATTTAGCTTGCGGGAGAAGAAGGCGCGGGGAAGGGGTAAGTTTACCGGTTGTGGTGAGGTTACCGCTTATGGAGATCTGAAATTTAGGCGCGGAAGTTTTGGCGGGATTGAGAGGATTCCCTTTTGTTTGGATAAGATTACACGTGGCATGCAGTAAATTGTAAATTAATGTGTGAAAGTAATAAATAAATTATTTTGAAGTACAGTAACTTTAAAATAATGTATATGATATGATATGATATGATATCCTTTTGAGGAATTAAAATAAATCAACTTGTAATATATATATATATATATATATATTAATAAAGTGATGTTGAGATATATGACATTTTTTCAACTGGTTTATGGTGTGAAATTATTTGTTATTCATTTTATCTTTTTAATGATATTAATTATCATTTCATTTAAACTTAAGATAAAAAATTAAAATAGTTGGTTAACAAATCTACGTGATTGTGTGTGTTTTTGTTTCAAAACTAATTAACTATGCCATATATTATATATTATTTATTATTATAATTCCTTCTGTTTGTAGCCAATGTATTTGATCAAATTTTTTTTAGTGTTTTTTTTATAACATTTTTTATTATTATATTTTGACCATATATTAAGAGGAAGTTCAAAAAATCATAGATTTTCTGGTAATACCCTTGTAGTCCCCTATTGTCCTTATTTGTTTTTGGTTCTTGTGTTTTGAGACTCTGTTTTTTTCACCTATTTTTTCTTTGAGTTTGTTTGTCGTTGTTTGTTCGTTTTTATTTGGCTTTCTAATAAATTTATAGTGCATCCATTAAAAAAAATATTAAAAGGAAGTCAAACTTTTAATTTCTAAAAAAAATCAAGTGTTTTTACTGTTTGATTATTACCACAGTGATTTTTCTAGATTTTAAGTGACTAAATTTTAAAACATAAATCTTTTATTTAGATATCCTTTTAAAGTATATATACACACACATTCTATTTATATTGATTAAATCATGATAAATGAGTTATAATGCTTGACTTTTCAGGCTGAGGCATGGATCTCACGCAAGCAATCACTATCAACAAACAAAGCATTAGAACAAATGAACTCAGATATAATTTTTAAATTAGCCTGATCAAAAACAAATTCAAATATAAGTTATATAACAATGCATGCATTACCTGAGATTCAATGATTCATGATATTTTCTTTCACATAATTGTAAATTTTATCTATTCAAGGATGACACACATTTAAACTATTTAAAATTCAAGCCATAAATAAGTTTCATTTCCTATTTCAAAGAAAAGTTCAACTAATTTGTTTTCAATTTCAAGGTAAATATAGTTAAATTATGGCCAATGTAATTGATCTAATTTGAGTCGAATTAATATTAAGTTTGGTTGAGAAAACTTGGAAAAAATAATTTATCCTGCATCATTCATTTCAATTACTATGATAATGATATGGTGCCTTCAATTTTACTGACTTAATGAAATTATTTATGAAAAATAAAATCATATTTGCAACAATAAATTGAAATCTAAAATTCTTTGTTAATATTATTATGTTTAAAATTTATATGAGCTATTTAAGATGAAAGATCTAGAATTCAAATTATGAATGATTTAAGTGGTTTATATTTATTTTATTTTAGATTCCCAGTGTGTGTATGTAATACATATGTATATTTGTATGTTTGCATATAAATCAAACACGGAAAGTCATTCTAAATATATCTATAAATATATTTATTCTAATTAAGAGCATACACATAAATAAAATTCTCATATGTGTTTATGATGCAAACAAGAATACTTTTTTAATAAGGGGGAAATTATTTTAGAAAGGTACATCCATGATTTATACAAGGTAAAATTCTCATTTTAGCCCATGTACTATCAAAATGTGCCCTTTTAGTCCATCTAGTTTAATTTGTGCTTTTTAAATTCCCTTACTTTGTGATTTGAGCCAATGTAGCCAATTTTAGTCCCTGTATTTATCAAAATGTAGCCAATTTTAGTCCCCAATTTATGCTTGAGTGACTACATTGGCTCAAATCACAAAGTAGAGGGATTTAAAAGACATAAAATAAATTAAAAAGACTAAAAGGTTACATTTTGATAAGTACAGAGACTAAAATGAGAATTTTACCTTTATACAACACGAGACAAGAAAAAAATAATAAAAAATAACATTTTATATCAAAATAATATTAAAAAAATACTATGAGATAAAAACACAGTAAAAAACCACTGCTAATCTAGTCATAACTCATTTCAAAATACACAAAGGGACAAAGGCTCAAAGCATCACTCCCAAAGCACACTTTATCAATATTGTTAGTGCATTCTATACTAGAGCATAATTGATGTGCTTTCTGCAAATGCATAAATTATTGCAACTAATAAAGTGGTACCCGTGAAGGGTAGAGTTATCGAACAACAGAGACTTGAACTCATACTACTAATTGTTTTTCTAATCTTTAGCCAAACAATAATGGGTAGATAAAGTAATTAACCTGAAATGAAGTAACAAGAAAAGGTGAGAAGGACAGGTGGACTAATGTCGAGTTGTTGTAACCAAGGTTTCAGACCCGGACCGGACATCGACTCGGAGAAAGGTAGAGGTCAGGGGTCAAGAGGTTGAATCGGGGTCAATAATTTTTATTAAAAATAATTTAAATTTTAGTTATATACGATTAAAAAAATCAAATATTGAAGAATAAAAAAATAAAAATATAAAAATATGATTTTTAAAATTGTATACAAGAATTCTACATTAAATAAATATTGAAATACACCACATTCAAAATGTAAAATACACTAAATAACATAAAAATAAACTAGTACAAAATCAATTGAAAAACATTAAAATATTCAACTAAGAAATAAACAACTAAGAAATCCATAAAAAAAAGATGTGTAAAAATATTCAATCTTCAAAAATTCAAATACATCAAATACCATAAACATAAACTTGTTCAAAAATCCATAAATTAAAATATAAACATGAAATAAAAACTAAATGATCAATAATTGAATAGTGAATAAAGTTTATTCCTAAAGTTTACAGTTTTACATTTTAACTCCCCAAAAATTGTATATTATAAAATTAAAAAAATTAAAAAAATATATGCGAAACCGGGTTGGTGACCCGGCCGGGTCACAGGGTCACCGGGTCACTGGTTCAGTCCCGGGTTTATTCAAATCTGGGTTTATGTAATGGAACGGACCGGCTTAAAGGCCGGGTCCAGGTCTGAAAACCATGGTTGTAACAATGAGAAGTAATGCCCCGAACTAATTCCCAAGTACATTGATGTACTGACTTGCTTCCAATGACTATAAAGTACATTTTAGAGTTTTTACGTGTGCTCACAAACAATGTCATATCTATGGCTCTCAATTATGTCAAGTTTTGCATTTGTAACTACGGGTCCCATATACATCAAGTTTTGCAATTACAAGAAGCAATTACAACTGCGGTGATTGACACACATCAAGTTTTACAACTACAACTACACAAATCAAGCACATCAAATTATATAACACAAGATTTAACATAAGAACTCATAAAACTCCATATTCATTGAGAACAAGTAAATCAAAATACACTAAGCAGCATGGTTCATAAGCCCAGGGCATCATAGAACAGTTAGCCCCTCATAGGCTCACACAAATGAGAAATGAAAGAGACACAAAACAATAACAATTCATGATTCCCTCTTTCAGTCAAAATCTTCTCAAATGTGCTACAAAGAACTTCTTCGATGGCTAAGCTCCACTTCTGAATGTGCCTCCAAACTCAGCTTGAAATCCCCTGAAATTGGTGGTGAAGATCGCCCAAAGCTCCCCAAGTTGTCACCAAGAGTAGAGGAGAAAACCCTTAGCCAAAGCTCCTTCGAATGTCTAGATTTAAGGCTTAAAAAACACTTTTCGGCCCCAACCCTGCCTAAGCATGATTATGCTTAGGCCACACTTTTCACAAGAATTTGGCGAGAAATGACCAAGTGTCCAGACAGTGAAATGCATAGGTAGAGCACGGTCGTGTTCATCCCGTACTTCTTAGAAGCAGGCCTGTGAAAGGAGAAGAGAAACCGTGCTTAATATTTTCTGAAAAGGTAATGAAAAGCACAAGGAGAAAGCACAGGCAGAGCACTGTCGTGCTTTCCCCGAATCATGCCTGTGCTCTGGGAACAATGGCCTTGCTTGCATTTGTTGAGAGTTTCTTGTGAAGACCATCAATAAGCACGGGCAATAAGCACAATTGTACTTAGGTCTTGCTTTTCTTTAACACTTAGCAATTTACTTTCTTTTGCCGATTTTTGCGTTGAAACCTCTTCTGTTATCCTAAAACTTGTCATTTTGCACAATATCAACAAAATATATAGAATAACACCGAAATATATACAAATAATGCTAAAAGACAATAAAAAATGTAAATTGGAGATAAATAAAATACGATATGAAATGCACTCATCAATAGTATTGTTCATAAATATTGTTCATTGGTCATAATGTGGGTCTCATATTGAACGAGCAGTGTTTTCTCTCATCTAAAGTTGCATACTAAAGAGATTTATCATCTTGAGTAAGCACATTGCTAGCTCTCATTATCTCGCATATTACACATTCCATGTCGATAAAATCTTTGGGAGGTCTATATGGCACCATAACTAGTACACTCAACTACATAAATGTCCATTTGAGACATGGACTTGTCCCTTGTTCTCATAAAATAAAGATATCTATATATACATTACATACATACATATATACATATATATACAGGCCGCGTCTTTTACAAACACCTATAGAATTCTACCAATCAATTACCCATTTTCCTTGTTGATACATGGTTTGGCTACTGTTTCTATACCAGGTTATATTTGTATCTCTCTATCTCTAATTTTTCCCAGACTGCAGACGTCCGCGCTTGGTGAATTCCCTTATATATATATATATATATATATCATAATTTGTAAGTCTTAACCACACAAACTGTTTTCCTTTATAAACACACAAAACATTAAGCAAGTAATTAAAAATGAAAAATGAAAACGTAAAATTTAAAAGACACGTGCCACATAAAAATTCAATTCAAACTCATCCACCTCACCAACTATAATAAACCTTATTTTCTCCGTTGAAATTTTCAATAAATCAACATAAAACAACAAATAATTATAATAATAAACAAAAAAATCCGTCAAAAACCCAATCCACGAAAATAAAAAAAATAAAAAAATCACAAAATCCAAGGCCGCAAACGAAAAAAATCCCCCAAAACCCCGCCCTTGAAAATAATATTTTAAATAATAATAATAATAATAATCCAAGTCCACAAAAAAAGAAAAAAAAAAAGTTCTCAAGAGTCCAAAAAAACCATGTGGACCATATTGAATAAAAGTAAACCAAATAAACAAAGAACCCGAGTCGTCCACTTCTCTCCTTCCAACTACCTTCCAAACCCGCCTCTTTTGAAAAATCTCCAGCCCACCACGCAAACCCAAAACTCTCAACGCCCACTCAAACACGTTATACGTGGTATCCTCCCGTGCCACCAAGCAATCAAGCATTCCATCGAACGCTTCATAGGCATCTCCCCCGAGAACTCCATCGCTCCTTCAACCACCCACCGCGGGAGATCCATCCATGGGTCCTCTCGTCGTCGTCTCTCAGCTCGCCACCGGCCTCGGCGTGCTGGCTGGAGCGATGCTGGTGAAGTCGGTGATGGAGCAGCGCCCGATGGCCGGAGGATGGCCTCGTTGCGCATCTTGTAACGGAACGGGGAGGGTGGCTTGCCTATGCTCCCGATGGTCGGACGGAGACGTCGGATGCCGCACTTGCGCTGGGTCTGGGCGCATGGCTTGCAGCAGCTGCGGCGGATCCGGTACTGGCCGTCCCATCCCCGCTCAACTCCCCGTGCGCTCCAATCGCCCTTCGTGATCTCAAAGGTAGCAATGAATCATCTGGTTATTGTATATGAAGTCTGATTGTTATTAGTTTGTAGTTTCTTGAGCACAAATATTATACTTGCTATCAAGCAATAATTTAAAGATTTTTATTGGGAATCTACGGATGGATTTGATGCTTATCATTAGTACTTGTTCCTGATTTCCATTGCTTTTTTTGTGTCGTCTGATGTGAGATTTTTTGGAGCATCAGAATAATTTGTTGGTATTTTAGCAATTGATAGTTTGGAACTTTAAGTAGTTGTTTGTGTTTTTGAATTTCATTTGTTGGTTCTTGCTGCTGGAATGAAGTTGTGAAATTGTTCATGTGCGCATGAGTCCATATGAAATTATAGTTTATCGAGTAACAAACTCTTAATACTTTCGAGCAATGTTTTAAAATATTTTTGTTGGCAATGAAAAGAATTCTGGATGGATTTGAAGCTTATCATCAGTAATTGTTCTTGATTGATATCCACTGTTTTGTTATATGCAATGTGGCAAGTGGGATCACTAGAGGACTTTTGAGATATCTCAAAACCTTCAATTGTTCTTTATGTGTTTGTGAATATTCATTTGTTGGTTCTTGCTGTTGGATTGAAGTTGTGCAATTGTTCATGTGTGAATGAGTCTATATAAGAACTATAGTTCTGCTTTACTTCTATGCTTATGAAAAAGCATAAGCTACTTACGGAGTTCCTCATGAAAGAGAGAGTTCTAGATTATTTTAAGTTCTTATTTTATGAGAATTGTCATGAAATCCTTGGGAAGAAAAGCTGTGGCCGCCATGAGTCTCTCAAGTTCATACTTCTTGTTCTTATTGTTGTGAATGGTATTATTTGGTGTATGTGGGTTTGATAGTTCTTATCAATGAGATGGGTACAGGATATGAGCTAAATAATTGAAAGAAACAAAATTTTTAATGTTGTGAAGTTGAAGGAGAGGGGAAGATACTTAATTCAAAACTACGAGATAAGGGAAGGAATGAAGGACTGAAGATGCGAATACAGAGCTCTTAGTTTGAGTTTTTTAATCCCCAAAAAAGGAGCTCTTAATGCGAGTTTGCATAAGAGGAGAGTGGACGGAGACAAATGATTGGCCTACCGAGAATAATTTTTTTAAGAAATGTTAATGTGGTGGAGAATTTGATACCAGCTTGATAAATAAAAGCCAACAGAATCTCATATTTTAAATTAGAAACTGATGATGTAGAATTTGATTGTTAAACTTTTACATCCTCCTTTTCTTCTAAACACAGAAATTTCAGAAATTAAGGAGTGCTTCCTTCAACTGTAAAACTGGGCATTCACTTATAATTAACATCTTTTCTCCATACATGTACCTCAAGCTTAAAATAAAATCCAATTAAAACATTGAGTGATCTGAGCCATCTGTAGATTTTGTGAATTCACTACAGAATCATTAATACCTCTCAAATATGTTTGGTGGAAATGACGCTCTCTGAATGAGACACACTATGAGTTCATGAGAAAGTAAATGATTTGCATGCTAGGTTCATATGCATAAAATGTGTGGTTTCCATACCTCCAGGCATACTTTTAATATCATCTACCCAATTATTTTTTAAAAAATATGATGGCCTTGCAATGCTTGTAAATTGTGTTTACCTATTGGTCCTGAGGACGGATGGATGGTGTTCTATATCAGTAGCATGCAGCTCAAGGATTACTCAGATATATTCTTCATGTAGTTCAGTGAAATTATGACACATGTAAATATGATATTCACACTATTCTGAGGACAGCTATTTGGATCTCCCTATTGTTATTTGGGCATTCCTGCACTGTGTTTTATCTTACAAGAACCATTAAGTTCTTAAAATGGCCAGCAATGTGCATTTTGAGTAGAATATATATATATATATATTCTCTGATAGCAACTCTATATTCAACGATGACCTTCCATCCTATATCACCGCAGCGAATAAAACACATACACACGTCTTTTCTTTATTGCATTAATAAACTTGGTCCACATATGTAGAGGGGTTGATCTCAAGATGAGGACTGTCTGTGAAATGTGGCTTAGGCTTTTTCTGGATGTATACTCCATTATTTTCATGGTTGACCTCATATCATGGCAGATTTTTCGGAGAGCTCTGGAGATGGACTAGTCTGAACAAATCACCATGTACGAGTGGGTCACATGGATCATATGAGGAAATTAAGGTCTATGAATGTTGAGGCAAATATCTTGGCAGCACTATCTTAAAGCTAACTGTTAGCAAATCTTATGACATTAGTGTGTAATTGAGGTTTTCTTAATAGGGTAATCAACATTGCAGTTTATAGCTTTTTGAAAATATTTCTGAAATTTCAAATTCCCTGATGGTATGTTTATGGAAATTATAAAATTCTCTTGCCCCAAGAAGTTCTTGTTCTACCATCCCACATTGGTGCAAAACTTGCTTTATTGCACCAGGAAGCTTGTTCAGAATGTTTGTTGCAGTTCTTATGGGGTAGCTTGATCGCTTCATCTATTAAGAAAATTGCTTCAGAAGGATCTAGCTAGTAGGATTTTCCAATTTTGCAGTTTAAACCTGATAATTATAATGCAGATTATGAGTTGACGTCAAGTTCAAACAGACTTGGTTTTGTTTTCCGTTTAATGATATCACGCAAGCCAATGAGCATATCTGTAATGAAATTTGATGGAATTCTCGGCATGCTTTCAGTTCAGAGAGTATTATTAAGTCATGTCTAGTTCTTGTGTCTTGCAGATAAATTGGAACCATAATCAAGTAGAGTTTTTTTCCTTGTTTAACTGGAGACTCTTCTTATGTTCTGGAACTTCTGATGATAGCTTCTGGTTTCTTGCAGTATCCAATATGGCAGGTTGCTCCCCTTTGTACATTATTTTGGCTTGTATTGATCATGCTGTAGTATTTCCTCTCAAGATTTATTTAATGAATCCTGTTAAAGTAAAACTATCTGATCACTATAGTTGATTGAATAAACCTTATTTCTTTCTCAAAAAAGATTGAACCACATTTTTGCTTATGCAGGTCTGGTGGCCAGAAATGCTTTTCTATTGGAGTTGTTGGAAGTGTTTAGCACACAAATTTCAGGAGATCTGAAAGTATGGTATTGATCATTGGAATTCAAGAGGTATAGTTTGTGAATCACAAGAAAATTTTATGAACCATGGAATATCTTAAATGCTGATTTCATTTAGGCCTTATTCTCATTGCTACATACATTTTGCCAAAGTTATTTACAGTCACTCTTATGCCATACATGCTCTTCAAGAAACAAAAAATTATTATCTCTCATATCCGCTTGAGCATTCTGGGTTCCCCACTCAAATTTAGTAAGCTTACAGATTTCCTTTGATGCATATAATTTTCTTATATTCACAGGATGCATACAAAATTGCAGCAAGATTCCATATCTGTACGTATGTATGTATATTCTTATATGAATGGTAACTAAGAATTAGATGGTTCTGTATGTACTTCAAGTTGGTATAGAAATTCTCTTTTCCTGGTCATCCATAGATCACCGGCGTGTAGTAATTTTTGAACTTGCTTTAACTAAAAGACCTAGAAATCCTCTGAAACTTCAAATCAATAAACTAGATTTACAAACCTAACCAAGCTTCCATTTTAGTGTCAGTTTTGATTGGAATTTACAACATGTCAGTATATTACGACTGAGAATAAGCATCTTCAAATACTAGGCACTGAAGACTACAACATCAATCCAAATTTGTATGCCTAGCTATAAAAATACTTGGATTTTCCATCAATCCAGAATTTAACATTCTAAAGTTATTTATGCATAGTTTAGAAGTTCATTACAACATAAGAGTACAAAGGAAGTACAAGAATAGATGACACAGATACTCTTTGCAACCACACAATTCTCACCAGCCAAAGATTTGACAATATATCTACACAATGTGTTCCATTTTGATGGCATCAATGCTCTCGCTGCTCTTCATTTAGGAGTGAATGCCTGCGGATTATGAACACAAAAAGTTCAGTCTCAAACATAAAATGCCTTATTTTTTATTTTATTTATTTATTTTTTTTTTTGCGGGGGAGGGGGGAATCCAACTTACAGCAAAGACGGTGGCATGACCAGGGTCTGCAAGATGAGCAAAAAGGTTATCAATTGGTCCAGTGCCAGTGTAGATTGCCTGGAACCATGCACCCATCACTGCCAACATTGCAAGTCTCCCATTCTTGATCTCCTTAGTTCTCAGTTCCTTGATTTTCTCAGGAGAGCCAGTCCCCCATCCAAGAGGATCGAACCACAGGCCACCCGGGTAACCGACGTCAGTTCCGGTGAGCTTGTTGTTGGGAAAGATGGGGTCTACGTTGACACACCCAGGCTTGAGAATGTCAGCCCATCTTCTCCCCTCAGCCCACCCAATCAGAATGAGCTCAATAATGAACAGTGTGGTTGTGTCTGTGAAGTATTCCAGTGATCCTGCTGTGTACCATGAAGGAGTGTTGAGGATGCCAAGCTTTGTGAGTAATTCAGGGATGAAAATGCCTGCAGCACCAAGCATAGCCCATCGGCAGTGCACAATTTCCGACTGCACGTTCCATCTCAGGCTTTCTGGATCAGATCCTGTTTAGACCCATTGTGCAATGATTAAGCTAGTGTACTGATCTTTGAATTACATGAGAATGGCGCCAAAAATTGACTTACCAAGACCTAAAGGATCAAACCCAAAATCTCCAGGAAGGCTGCATCCATAAAATTCAGATGAAGATTGTTACATTCAGCAAAGGAATCGCAGACTATTAATGGCAGAGCAGGGAAGATAATTCTACCTGCCATCAAGCCATGGAGGAGGAACGCTCCCGGGGAACCAGAGAGGCCTCTCAGATGCAACTGCAGATACTGTAACTGCTCGGCGGCCAGTAGGTGCAACCCACTTTCCTTGTCTCAATCTTTTCCCTCCAAGGAATGATGCCTTCGTCCCACCCAAGTTCAACCCATTCTTCTGAGAACTGTAAGCACATTCATTACAACATTTACCTCCTTGATCAGCAGAAAATACCAAGAAAGAAATCCAAGGCTTTACTTTATTCGAAATTTATATGAGAGTTTGAAAAATCACATATGATATATAAACTCTGTATTTGTTTCAGAATAATTGATTAAAATGATCTTGCCTGGTTGAAGAGATGGCAACAGCTGCAGAGGAAGCACAAACAGAAGCCATTCTGAGAATTCCTCCTTCTGCTGATGATGGTGTGGAGCATGATAGGAGGTGCCTGTTTAATGGATGGCAGAGGTGCCTTATCTTTGAGAGATAGGAGGGTTGGCTCTTGAGCAGCTCGTGTCATGCCATGTGGCATAGAGAATCCAGATCTTCTCTTCTACACCACTATATTTTAGCTGACATGGATAAATTCAGAATCTTGTGGCTGGTACACCACCAGATCTTTGGCTGGACACGTAAATTATGAAAAATCCAGGTCTGAGTGGTGGTCCAATGCTGCTAACAATGACAATCCATGAGAATTATAACTTTCTTTTTTAAACTCTAACACTTTTTTAATCTCTGTTGTTTAACTTCAGTATTTGATTGAGTGTGTATTGTGTTCAAATCCAGCAGGCAAATCAGTAACATTAAGATTTAACTGCAGTCACTGTTTAAATTACCGGGGTCATATTGCTACAATGTAACAGGTTGAAAATATATACAGCAGTGTTTGAGTTCCTTAACAGTTTATGCAGACTAAGCCATCTATGTTTCATCAGGTCGGCGCTGCTCTCGTGGCGCATAACTGCAGCTTCCCTCCTCAGTTTTCCAAAGTTTACCTGAGAAGCTCGCTCTTGCTAACTCCCGCAGTTTCTTTATGTCATTCTTTGGGTCTGATTTCAGTTCGTCATTTCCTGTTGAATGAAACAATGGCTGTTTGGCTTTCGAACTTGTGTTTTTTAATTCAATCTCCGGTTCAGGTGGTACAACAGGAACAAAACTGCTGGTAGGTTCAGAGAAACCCGGCATGAGTCTGCTCCAATACCTTCTCGGAAGCAAAGGTAGAACAAGTCTTTTGCCAACTGATATCGGTCCTGCCTTGTAAGACGGCATTTGAGTCTGAGGATGCCTCAAAATGCACTTCATCAAAGCATACCACTCATTCATAAGCTGAGAAACAAAGCTGATGAAAAGGAGTACAAGCATCACAAGGCCAATAATTCTCTGATCCTTGTACCGCAGCACCTCTCTTCCATTGCTGCAAAACAATAGCCCGAATAACACTGATTCACATACCAGTGATACATTCTCCACCAAATGAACACCTGCCCTGATATATGGTTTTACGGTGCAAAGATAGAGAAACTGCACGACAGTAAGAGTGAAAGCTATAGCACACTGACTCTCAGAAGGCGAAGAATAAGCTCCTGCAAGGATTCCTATACCTACTCTGCGTAAAAGATCGATGATAATGTAGGCTGACCTCACACATCCTAACAATCTCTCCCAAGAAGTAGCTTCTTCGCTCGATGAATCTGGGCTTAATACTCTCATTCTTCCAGTGCCCACTGATAAAAATTTCGGAGGCCCTTTTCTATCTTCAAAGAGAATTCCAAATCTCAGTAGTAACGATGATGACCTTCCTTCACTGGGAAACCACCTGCCTATTGTGTCTCTGCTGAGAAAGTTAGAGAACTTGTTGCAGTATGAATGACTTGTATCAAGTGTCCTAACTTCTCTGTACTCGAAAAAATTAGACGTGAACACTGTGATCACAAGGAACAAGAATGTCGATAAGATAAACGCAGCAGGGACAGATAGCAGCAAAGCGCCAATTGCAATTCCGGCATTTGTGTTACCTGAGCTCAAGAATTCAATACTTAAGCAAGAGGTTACTGCACAAGAAAGGGTGATCTTTATACAAAAATACTGTACCTCTGATGATGAAAGCCGATGACTGGCCAATGCATGGAAGCATAAAAATCACGAGGAACAACTCAAACCGTGGAATAGACAGTGATCCGTGAACCGATTTTCCAGTTCTCCATCTTAGAAAGAGAAGTATAAGGGAATGCATTACAATCAAACCAATAACTGCGACACCGAGCCAGAACAAGTTCATCTCCAAATCCTGCCATCTATATGATAACTTTCAGAAAACAGAATAACTGACAAGAGTATTCCTAAATTGTATTGATGATACATATATATATATAGTTTAGTGACATTATTAGTGCAGCCTACCCTTCATAGTTCTCCAGCTTTTTTACAACATTTGCAGCAGATAAAGGTTCTCCTCTCTGTGTTCAATATATATATGGAACAGTTAAGATTAATATATATAAATGAAAATAAAAAGGCAAATATAATTAGATTCTTACTAAGAAATAAATGAAATATTCTTCTGAACTCAATGGTGGCAGAGAAGCAACACTTGCAATGTCTGAATTTTGCTGCCCAGAAAGAACACCTAACTTTGATATGATATCCTTCTGCACAAGATCGGATTGGTGCACATTTCCATATTTTGCGAATCTAATCCTTTCCACTGCATCATCATGTGATTGACGAACCAAAGGCGGTGTTGGTGAAAATCTATATTCTGAGCTGTGTACATATGAAAAAAGTCGTCTTTCCTCTTTACTGATATAGTCTCTTGCGTTTTTCTCTAAGTGATCAGCAGAACCTTCAAATTGTGAATGGTTTGCCCAAATCGACAACGTATCCTCATTCCACGGAAGCCTTTCTCGGGGTATAAGCCACCAGAGACCCCTTGTCATATCTGAATATTCAGCTGGCAGGCTCACAGAATACCAATTTGACAACGCGAATACTTGCAAATGTCCAACCATTCCCTGGGAGTTGTATCGGAAATTTTTTTTTAGATTTCTACCAAAAACCATATTCAGGTTTATTCATCATTAACTGAGAGAGAATTCAATTTGAGAATTTTTGGCAAAAAGTAGCTCTCACCAGTAGATTTCTTGATGGCTGAGTGATAAATGTATCAGCATGCCTATTGGTCACGGCATCTGTTGCTATTAAACTCACCGAGGAAAGAGTGAGAATAGCAGAAACCAATGAGGTAGCAATCAAACTGGATGTTATAAAGGAGTGAAGTGATACCGATATTGCAGGCACTAGATCTACATTAAAAACATCAAATGAGAATAGTATTGTGTTATAAACGTTTAAAAAATATCTTGAAGCTGAAAAACAGTATGCACTTGAAATGCATATATGGTGTTTCAAAGAATTAAGAATAGATATTCACTAATGGAATAAATTGTTAAAATGAAAAGTGAAAGAAAGAGAAGAATTTTACAATGTCTCACTTCAAGTTGCATGGAAGGCAGATTTTGATTCCCAGCAACATCATTCACTTTGCCTTCAGGAACAAACACAGTGACCACATTGTCTGATACTGCTTCTATTGTTACTGAGTATAGAGCCTTTGAGAGCTCTTTAAATCTGCAAATCAGAAACAGAAAATCAGGAATGCACAAAACCAAATAATGAGGTAAAAATAATTAATTGTTTTCATCAAACGATTCAGTCAAAAAAATTTTCACCTAATTTCATCCCTAATAAATATCCAGCCCATGCACATTCTAAAACATCATTGATCCTCTTGTATAAAAATCCAATTATGCTGACAATAAGAGTTTGATAAACATAGGGAATTTCAAGTGATTGCATATGCACCTGCCTTGCAACTGTCCCTCCTCCAACCTCAATGCTCGAGGCATCAAAATTAAACACCGGCTTTGTGAATTCAACTATTACATCAAAACCGACCTCTTTTGTGACTCTTGGGGAACTTGTACTCAGCATTATGCTAGGCCTCGTTGCATCTGCAAAATAATGTCAAAAATCACTCCAATATATACCTTGTGATTCATACATCACAATGGAAAACAAAGTGTGTCTGGATTGAGGGAAAATCAAGAAAGAAAAGTTGTTCTCTTTTGTTAAGTTAAATGAGAAATATAAAATGTATAGGAAAATGAACGAACAATATCAACAGATAAAATTTTCCTTGACTTCTTTTCTCACCATTTTTCATTCTTTTCTTTTCACTATTTGCCCTCAATCCAAACACACCTTAAATAACAAAGATCAATGGCAGCTGAGGATGCAGGAGAATGAGTACCATATAAGAACACGACAGGCATAACAGGAGCGACAGCATTCCCACTCCTACTAATAAGAGTATCTGACCGAAGCTTCACGGTAACAATATCAGTCTCAGAGAGATCTCTCAGCTGCAATAGCAATATAGAACTAAGAGTCATATACAGCGGTTGTAATTCTAATCGAATCTTGAACCAGTGAGGAACTATAATTGAACAAGTTTGATATTAAGATTTTTAAAGAAAATTCTGCCATCTGTATTTTGATATACTTTGTGCTAATAAGTAGAGAAAGATGACTGTCAAGTGAATTCTTGTTCAAGAAAAGAAACTAGATTGACTACTTACTTCGAAAACAAATTTGCGATTAGTGTGACCAACGGTGGAAATTGGCACAAAGTATCCTGAATTTACATCCAGAGCATTTAGCACATCATCGGCTGAATTTGCAAGTGGAACACTGAAGACCACAAAGAACTTCATCTTGTTCATTTTATTGGTGGCAAGAACAGTCCTTGCCCCTTTCTCCATCTCCAAGACATATGTTGGGATGGATGTTCTTAAATCAACATGCACCAAACGTCTATCTGAATCATAGAAAATTAGCATTTTTTTTTTCTGAGCATAGTTGAGGGGAAAATATTATGTGTTCCAATAAAAGGACCATAAATCACATACCTAAATGAAGAATAAGTGTTGAATTATTTGATCTAGTGAATAGATTGCCAGCTTCATCGGTACAAAAACTTTCACCCATTTTTATTACAATGCGACCAAATGTTTCCTCTGGAGAGAACTTGATGCCTAAGTTGTATTCCATACCAGGTTTAACAGTCTGCAAGGTTGATGGATCTATATCGGCTGGTCCATTGACCATAATCTATAACAAAGATTAGTCGTGTAAGTCAGAAAAAAAAAAGACTTAATAATCAGGATTGGGAGCTTTTGAATTGTCAAAGTATTTGTTTTGTTGATAATTTTCAAGATACCTTTAATCATGTTCTGTTCTTCTTTCTCTCTGGATGATACTTTTCAAGAAAAATATAGTATCATTTGATACAAAATTGTGTTTTGACAGAACAATATTACATGATATGTGTTTAAACATCGCATAAAAATTTGGCAATAGAACAGTATCACGTGCTACAAGATAATGATGAAATTTTGACTCACATCACAGTTTGAAGCATTTGAGCACTTGAAGCCCCCTCGACCAGTGCAAGCTTCGCTAAATTTTATTCCAATCGAAATATCAGCCGCATTTGTGTATGTTGTTTCACTAGTAATTGTTGCAGTAGGTGGTATAGTATCTATGAGTCGAATACATGTATAAATTTCACTGTCCAAATAAGGAACATTAAGAAATAGCTTTTCGGAAATGCAGAAGAACTTACCAATGTACCAATAATAAGAAGATGAATCCCTTTCCCCACTGGAGGTTGAAACATTCAGAAAGAAATTATGGCCATGGTTAACAGTTAAATTCTTGAATACCATTTCATCACTAGAGCAAGACTTTAACGGATTGCCATCAAGCTGTTTCAATTAATAGAAAATGTGAATATATAGTTTGACAAACAAAGACTCCAAATTACAAGACTTTTAACAATCATATAAAATATCTGAAATTCTGATTAGCACTTGATTGAATTAAAGATCATGATCAACTTAAAAAAAAAAGAGAGAGAGAGAGAGAGAGAGAAAGAAAGAAAGAAAAAAGAAAACAAGGGAACTGGCTCAACATCTATAGATTTTTACTTACTTTACTCCATTTCAGATATGATCAAGACAATTAGATCACACATTGAACTGCACTTACACTCACAATACAGGCAAAATCATTGTAACCATAACACAACATGCTCAAAGGAAGCACATTGAAGCATTCTTTACCTCACAGTAAAATGAACATCCAAGACCCTTGCAAAGCCTCTGTTTATGGTGGTTGATAACAGAGTATCTAAAAACTGCAGTGCTGAACCTTGATTTTTCAGGAGGCACTTGATCAAAATGAACATAAACAACAGATTCAACATAGAAGAGCACAGGAAGCAGAGTCATTATCACCACACAAAGGTGAAGAAGCTTGAGGAGCTTCAGAGAACCCATCTCAGAAGCTCAAAGCCACAAGAAGCAGCAACTCAGGAAGACATTGATGGGTGGAGTTAATTAGTTGTTGCTGGTGCATTTTGTCAGGCAACATAAGTGCATATTCAAAGCAATCTCCATGCACATCATGAACAGCGATTGGAGCATATAAAGCGACTGAAAGGACTCTATTTATTGTGGGGTTGGTTTGTGGGTTGTAAGTTATTAATGTTTTCCAATGTAATAGAGAGAGTGAAAGAGAGAGAGAGAGAGAGAGCTGGCGCATATAAACAGCAGGACAAGGATGGTAGTGGGTGAGATCTATTTTGTTGCAATGGAAAACAAGAAAGTTTTAATTAATAGCGTTGGCAACTTTGTTAAAGTACATGTTTCTTACTTTTTCATTTTTTTGCCATCTTCCACATGTGAGCATACAGCTTATAATAGTATGATAATTGGGTTTAACAACCAATAAATCAATAGTAACTTTTTTACAACATGATAGGATCCATTTTTCTGTTGAAATTTACAATAATTTACAGAAAAATCAAACAGATTATTTGACTGACATTAATGCCAACGGGCGAAATTTTTAGTCACTCAAAGATCTTTAATCCATGAAAACAACGTGGGCAGTTGTCTGAATCAGGTCGAGTTTATTGTATACTTATTAACATTTTGCTCATAAAAAACTATATAAAACATATTAAGAGATTTAAGGTTATAATTATTAAAAGAAAAAGTTGTATCCAAAACGTTTACCCTCGTTCAATTGATGCTGTAAGCTTTGGACAAAAGCTTTTTTCAATTGAATTTAGCAAACACGCTAGTAACGGAAGAACTATCATGATCAAAAGCTGCTTGCTCCTACGCAATTGAGAAAACAAGTGCAAGACATGTTTCAGAGCAAAATGCCACCTCAAGTGGCAAAAACATCTGTTCATGCACGGCAAGGCAACAAAATAAAATGGGGTGGGGCCAGGTTCCATTAGAGAGGAGTAAACAACTAGCAAAAATATAGAGAACATGTTCAAAAACCGCCTCCAGTTCTTTCAAGATCCTGTGGCGTTCCTGGCAATATGTATTTGGCAAATTTACATTTGCATTTCCAACACCTGTCACACAACAGTACAAAATCAACGCTAGAATCCCTCATTTAGCTCCTACAGTTTCACCAATTGTTTGACATTAAACTACTAAACGCTTAACATTGCGCAAATGGAGTTGCCTTCAGAAAGACCGGCAATCTTTCCCAGAATCAAACTTTTGGGAGCACATATTTGTTTCTCATTTACCACCACCCTGAACTTCAAGAGATCAATCAACTGTGAGCAATTAGCAAAACTTTAAGTTGCATGTGAAATTGCCACCACAATGCATAAGCAACACATCGCAGGCGTTAAAAAATAAAGAAATGTGTCACACACACAAGATTATTGGGGGAAGAATCATCCTAAGACACCTATAAAAACAAAAAAGGCCAGGAAATAACCTAGCATTACTATTTCATATCTTCTGTTGATCAACTTATAATACGCTTCAGGAAAAACATTCTCTGAACAATCCTAAAATTCAGAGTTTGTGACTGTCAATTCAGAATGGTGAGGTCACACCATGGAAAATAAACATATGTGGGGCATGTTGTGGCAAGCAGCTGAACCAAAGAAGGTTAAAATAGAACCAAAGAAGGTTAAAATAGGAATGATCTAATAATGGGTTAAAATAGAAATCACATGGGGCTATTTTAGGTATGAAACTGTGTCCAACGTAAAAAAAAACTTCAAGACCAACACCTTAAACCGTCCAGTCAGTTGTAAACCCAAAATTACATTGCTACCTATAGACTCTTCTGACCAGCATCTATCTAGGAACCATAGTAGCAGCTGCAGCCCTAAAGCATAAACCCCCAAGATCTATAGGTTGGATGTCAATAAGGCAAACCATAAATTCAACACTAGAACCACAACATATACTTCACTTGAACTACCTACAAAAAGGCCTCAAAACTTCATAGAGATGAAACAGTTCAAAATTTCACTAGAAGAGATTCAACAAAGACTGAAACACTCCCCTCACTCCCGGGCAGTTCAAACAGTCAAAATCATAAATCAGAGTTCAAAAAATCAAAAAAGCACAGAACAACAAAAATTTGTTATGCTCCATATGACATGAACAGGTTCAAAGAGGTTCTTTCCCTGTTGGTGTTATCCTGCATCGAAAATTAAAATCTGCTGGCATTAGTAGTACCAAATCTGGTGAAATACTCGTTATGTAAACAATTACCATTATGTGGAATAAACGGACAGCAACACATGAAATAAGACTGCTCACCAGTGAGCTCAGTGTCATGATTAAATGTACATTTACCCATACCAAGATCTCATGATGAATGAACCTTGTCTGCCAAGCTACCTCTAAATAAATAAATTCAAAAGGTCAAAAAAGAAGAGAAAAGAAGAATTTTCTGTTGAACCTTGATAATATGTTAGTAGATATTAGCTATTTTTTACATTGGCAAATACATAATGTTAGAAGTACTTGGATCATATGCCAATGGGATCGAAGAGGGAAGCTTCCAGAAAACATTTTAAAAAAAGGGTAAGAAAAAAAGAAACATCTAAAAGCTATCGATAAGTCATTACATTGACAGTAGCCTTATGCTAAAAGTAACCCGCATTACCATCCTACCCATCATATAGAGCAACAAAATCTTTCCTTTGTCGCAATTATGTAAAACATTCCAGAAGTAAAATCAAGTTGTGTCACAAGGAGTTGATGAAACTCAATACTAGAAAAGCTACAAAATTTTACTAGCGTAGTCTGCTAGAATACCAAGTATGCTAAGCAGAAGGCAGATTCTGTACCTGTGGGTTAGACTCCAGCAAGGGATAGAAAAGGTTAGCAAAAGATTCACGAGACTTGGTAGCCACCCAAATCAACAAATTAACATATTTGATACCTAAGTTGGAAACCGTGAAAAGAACTAGAAAATAATAGCAGTTTGTCAGTGTTAAAAAGTCAAACACAACCATTATCAGTGTTGGTAATATAGCACAAGCAACCTGAAATCCAAAGCATCAACATCTTAACTACAAACAAAAGTAAAATTTGAACCAAACTGCCTCACTTACAGAAGGCAAAAGCTTGCATGGAAGTTGACAACGGAAGATCACCAACCAGCTCCAGAAGTGATAAACAAAACAAACCACAGAAGAGTAAATGTTACCAATGAAATCATATCAACAGGTTAGGATATGGCTTAGCCACAAATTAAATGCATAGTTTATCCATCAGAAAAAAGCACATCATAAATCATTAGCAGTAGTGAACAGTTTCAGACTAGAACAGATTAAGAAGCATATAACGTCTTCGCTGAACTGAAGTAGAGTACACCTGTAGACCAAAAGAAATACGGATCTGCCAGCAAAAGGAATTGTTAAGAAACAGATAAACCCAACAAGTAATTTTGCCTGATGATACAGAAAACAATAAGCTTTTGGGACCAGCAGCCTCTGCAATGATATTAGCTGCACAGCAAGGTTAAAGATGTGAGTCCCAAACTTCCAACTGGTTGAAGCCAAGCAAGAGCAAATAAATCAGGTTGATTATATCTCCATAAAACCTCAAGCCTGCGAAGAAAAGTCCAATCATCACCAGAACTTATGTCAATAAATGCTTATATAAATTGGGACAATGGTCAAAGTAATAACAATTGCAACCATTCATTCGGATAAAGAGAAAAAACTAGAACGAGTAGTTCAATCTTCAGGAGATACCAGTCAAAAGTATCCACCCGCTAATGCAGACCACATTTCAAATGAGGAATTCATATTTCCATGAAATATACGGCCTACCTGTCGTAAAATCTCCATGCTGATCTAACATAGAAAATTTAGAATGGCAAAGAATAATAATTAAGGTTTGAGTTACAGTTATTAATTGATTAAATGTGAATAGACTGGTCCTCAATGTGTTCATTGCTCTCAGTTCCAAAACTGTCACTGGTACAACAAAGGTTCATGAATTTAGTATTCAAAAGATCAAACTAATTAGTATTATAGAGCATACTTCCTTTCCCAAGCATTGTCAAACAAAAATAGGCTGACACACCTGACCTTCTGACACATATCTCATGACCTTCACAAAGAGAAACGTTAACTCTTTGAAACAATATAAGAGCATTAGGCAAAAGGTTATGTCAGCAGTGCATCATCAAATACATTAAAGAACATTCTGGTTTATTTCTTCAATGAACAAGGCTATAAATAGCTTGTTAACGCAATTAAAAAGGCCAGTTAAAAGCAGGTCAGTAATAAATATTTCCAAGTCATGACAAATAACTAATGCGATATTTCCTATGAATGCATATCTTATATCACAAAACTTAACTGCGGCAAGGTGCTATGCTACATGCCAGCTAAATTGAATTTCTGCAGTATACAAAAAATACAAAACTAAGGGCCAAAATGGATTTCAAAGGTCATGAATATCAACTAAGCTTAACTAATTTTGTCAATATACTTCCTGATGTTAGTAAGTATACTGTATAACTAATTATTAGATCAAACATATTTTTATGTATGCTTGTGAATGACAATAAGGTTTGGATAATGTCAGCTTCTAAGCACAAAGAAAATGCCACCTCTAAAAGGCTTGCTGCAACAGAAATAAGTCATAACTATAGGCACATAGACTTCATGTCTCCCTACCAAGCTATATATCTAGAGAAATTATTCATGAGAATGTATATCAATAGAGATTATATGTACCCAAATCCATCAGAGCATCTATAATAAAAGACCCACTAATATGAATAACAGTGTACTGACCTAAGCCACATGATAAGGAAAAGTATATATTTTCAAAGAATGATGAGCATGAAAACCTTACTTTCAAAGCAGAGACAGCAAGCCCTCTGATAGGCATGTCACTTGATCTCTGACATGAACTTTTCATACTCTGTGTCAGTGCCAGAGGGGGTCGTTTGTTCAGCAGGTGGGGGAGGCTGAGATGCCACTGATGCATTTGAAGCCCATGGTGCATTTGCTAAGCTTGAGACAGGATCAACACTTGCTGAGGGCGCAGGTGGAGGTGGAGGGACAGCAGTATAATAGGGTTGATACCCATAAGGAGGGGGTGGATATGCAGGAGGAGCAATTGGTGCAATTCCTGGTGCTGAACTTCCATACATGCTGCCAGGCACAGGTGGTGGGACAGAAGTACCACTCTGTGACTGTGTTTGCATCCCTTCGCTAGTACTTTGAGGGGCACCAGGAGGAAGAGCCTGAGGTGGGGGTGGAGGAGGGTATTGGTAACCATAAGGAGGCATGGGTTGGCCTTGGTGTACAGGGGTATACATGCTTGAACCAGGTGGGGGTGGAGGAGGATATGCAGCATATGGAGGTGGAACAGGTGGTCCCCAAGGAACCTGTGCACCAACATAACTCCCGGGAGGCGGAGGGGGAGGAGTGGTGATAGGCCCACCAGACACATACTGCTGAGAAGGATAGACACCAGTAGACGCATCTTGAGTGGGATAAGCTGGTGGTGGGGGTGCTGGAGGACCTGGGGGCACAGTGGGCTGAGGGGGCTTGCCAGCAACACGCACAGCAATTATCCTGCCTTCCAAATGATATCCATGCATTGCAACAATGGCCTGATTGGCCTGTTCCACATTGGAATACTTGACAAACCCATAACCTTTGCTCAATCCTGTGATCCGATCCTTGATGACCTTAGCCATAACAATTTCACCAAAAGATGAGAAGAGTCTGATCAAACCATCATCCTCAAGAGTTGGTGGCAAGTAACCAATGTACAAGTTAGTTTCATCATACTCTTTCTTGATACCATTTGACGCAGCTGCTCCAACACCAGTTCCAGAGGTACCCGAACCGATAGCAGCCATTGGTGAACTCTGTTTAGTTAAAGACTCGGGCATTGACCCACCAAGCTCTGCCAAGAAATTCTGGTACTCATCGTCCATCTTCTTCCCTGTTCCCTTCACAGGGCAATCGATGGTAGGATGGCCCCCATCACCACAAATTTTACAAAGTACATCACTTTTAAAGGTAGTGGTTCGAGCCGGACAAGCAAACTGCCTGTGCCCAGGTTCGCCACAGAGCCGACAGAATTCATCATCCCGGATAGTCCCATTCAATGCTGCAAGCTCCCTCAACTGTTGTCTTTTGTGCTCGTTGAGCACCTCATCAACTGGAGTTAACAGCTTCTCCACCATTCCAGCAGCTGCATCCAAAGCGTCCTGAGTCTCAGCCTCAACCAACACATGTAAATCCTCATTCTCTGCTGGGTCAGGCCTCAAGTCCCTCTTCTGCTGCAATCTTCCTTCTTTCACAGACCCTTTACCACGAATAACAATCTTGGCACCAGTCTCTTTCTCCATCCGTTTCTGGGTGTTCCCTCTAGGGCCAATAATCAGCCCTATGAAGTTGTAGCCGGGGTATTCTTTCATTGGAATATAGAGCTTTTTCTGGAGCTTTGGAGGCCGGTAATCTGCGGGTGGCCGAAAAGCAGGGTTTCTTTTGATGAGTTGAGATATGATTTCTTGCCGTTCTCTTGTGAGACGCTCACGAGCCCGGTATTCGCGAGTGTTGATACGAATCCCCATGTTATCATAGATAGGCTCAGGAGATGGAGATCGAGCACCCTCAGGGCGATCATCGAGGGCCATCCCCGACTGGAAAAGTCTATTGATCTCAAGAAGACGAGCGTTCAATACTTGTACCTCAGGGTCAAGGTCCGCTGTGAAGTC
Organism: Dioscorea alata; assembly: GCA_020875875.1. NCBI lineage: Eukaryota > Viridiplantae > Streptophyta > Magnoliopsida > Dioscoreales > Dioscoreaceae > Dioscorea > Dioscorea alata. The sequence continues at coordinate 21,384,135 of CM037015.1, read as the reverse complement.
CTTCATGAAATCTGGAAGCTGAACAACCGGCTTCGGCTCCTCATCAGCCCACCGGGACTTCCGCTTCCGGGCACCACTACCAGAGCCATCCGCGTTCTGCTCGGAATCAGGCTGCGGGTCCCAACGGCTCCGCCGGCGGCGGCGACTGCTAGTTTCCTCCTCCCCACCAGAGCAATCTTTATCCGTGCCACTGTGAGTCATAGCGAGCCCATTCTCAGAGACCACCGGCTTTTGCGCAGTCAACAATGCTTCCGTAGGGTTAGGGTTTTCGCCAGATGCGTGACCTAGGGTTTCTTGATCGGCTTGAGCTCGAGCATCAGATCCATGAGTAATCGAAGGGTTTTGAGAGGAAAGGTGGCTCGCCTCTTGGTACTGATGATTATCGAAGGATTCATGAGGAGGAGGAGGAGGAGGAGGAGGAGGGTATTGGAAATCTAGGGTTTCGGGAGCGGGAGGCGGCGGAGGGCAGGAAGGATCTAGGGTTTGGAACTGGGTGGAGGGTTCCATGAACGGAAGAAAAAGAGAAGACTTGGAGATTGAAGAGTAGCAGTAGCCAGTACCTGAGAGGGAGGAGCGCGGCCGGAGATCCAGAACAACGGAGGGTTGAAGACGACCACGGGATTTGTAGTATATATAAAGAGAGGCGGTGGCGAGGAGAAGCACGGCTTCTTGTTAATGGGTTTACTAGACAATGGACCGGGCCCAGTAACGGATCGGGTGAAAAATAATTTTAAGTCCGATCCGCTAAAGAGGGAAAGGACCTGTCTGGATAAACCCAAGATAAAGTTGTGATTTTCTTAAAGTGGGCCAGATATACAATTTGGCCCAACAAGAAATTTTTTATGGGCTTCATCTGGGCATGTGCATGGCCCAATCAGTTGAATAGGTTCAAGTTGGAAATTTGTTGACACACGAATATAATAATTGAAATTATAGATTTAGAGAGTACAAATAGAAATTAGATGATTGATGTAAAAATACAAACTATTAATTTAGAGGATTTTGCACGAACTCTAAATTACACCCATGCATGATAGGCATAAAAAAACATGAAAAATAATTTATTGGTTGGACTTTTATATTTGAACAATTTACACATGGGCAAGTATAAGAATTTAAATTATTAACATTGAGTCCTAAATAAGAACTCGAGGTATACATGTTAGCATAAAAAAAAAATTTTTTTTTTTGGCAAATAGGTGACAAACACCCCTGATTTAAGAGAAGTTAGGAATGCGTAGAGATGTGAAGTACAGCCACAAGCTCAATAAACACTTAAGTGCTCATTTTGCCTAGATTTTGAGGTTCAATTTAGGGATCCGAAATCAATAAACTAAATGGTCATTGGTGTTAGCATAAGAATTGGCTACACTCGCTTTTTCTTTTTCATATACACCTGGAGAAAGGGTGATGATAGCAATCCCCTTTGCCTCCTTGGCTGAAAAGTCAAAAACCTATTTTTGATTTGCGTAGAGAATATCTACTGTTTATTTTGTAGGATATAGTACCAAATCTGTGGTATTATAATGAATTCAGTGGATCATCCTCACGGAGAAGGTGAAGGGCACATGAAAGAAGGTAGATCAAAGTTCTCTTGAGTCTGTCTTAAGCGAACACGTTTCTATGAAAAAATGGGGCATTTTTAGTTCATTCGGGGAGTTTTACATAAAATCTACATATTTAACGGATATAAAAATTTAAATGACTTTTATGTAAAAGCTTCTCGCATAACTAGTGATACGTTTAATCATGCAATTTGTTTATTTATTTATTTATACTCAAAAACTTTTGTTAGAAGATAATATATTAGTATCAAACTTTTGCCTCAAAAATTTAACATGAGTTCTTTTTCAAAACTAATTTTCTGATTATATGTATATAAATGTATATATTGCATGACCATTCTAAGGACAGGAGCTCTCCTGGGAAGGTTAAAAAAACACAATTAATGTCAAACAAATCTTATAATAAGAGATTAAGTTTGAATTTTCCAATGATGAATAATTAAAACAAGTTGAAGCAAAGGAAAGCAACGAAGCTTGTGATTTAAGGCAGTGTAACCATGCAGGGAACAAAGCAGGATATGCTAAGTAACATCTTCTTCTCTTATTCTCCTCTTTTTAAATATAAAAAATTTAAAAAAAAGGATATCTAAGCAATAATTAATTAACAGTTAAACAATCCAAGGACCTTATGCCAAGAATAATGGAATAAAGGAATGTGGAACATGGAATAAAAGGAGATCTTGAGAAGAGAGTACATGGGAAAGATAATTAATTAATTAATTATTGTAGCAAATATATATAGTATGGTGTTTGGTTGTTATTGAAATTTGAACTTTTATTAGTAAAAAAATTATTATTTTTTTAATTCAGATTATAAAACCAAAAAATTTGACTCATTTTCAATCTATGTATATTATAAAACCAAAAAAAAAAAATCATTATACAAACCAATATTTGCCTTTTTTTTATATATAAGATAAGAGTTTTCTATGTCAATCTTAATTATTTTTATTTTCAAGACATTCAAGAATAATTTCAAAAAACTTTTTCTGTAATCAAACGAGAAGGTATGCAATGTTGATATTTTCGTGCACTAATAAAACAATAATTATAGAGAATAAAAAACTATAAAAAAACGAATATAAAACAATGATTGATATAAGAATGAAAGAATTTTTCAATCTTAAAATATTCTTATAGTTATATTCGTGGGCATTCTTACTTTTAATCAATATTTATTTTGATTAATGGAACTCTTTTGATTTGAAAACGAGTGAATGATAATTTTTTTAAATAAAAAAATGAAAGTTCATAAAAGTAAGAAGTTAGGAGTCAGGACTTGTATTAAATAACAATTTCAGGGATAAACCCATAAAGTTTCCACATAGCACGTGCGTTGAGTCAACTGCACGTGATGAAACGCGTGCGATGGAGATGTAAACTAATGTTAATTTTTAACACGTGGGAAAACTAGCCAAGTGTTTATCAAGGAAAATAATTTTTAAAAACATATTAATATATTATATTATTCACTAATAAATAGTGATGATATTTACCAAGTAATCAAAAGAAAAAAAATTTAATCAACATCATTAATGTCTGGCCACTAAGCTTTGGATCTATATATTTGTGTATATATATCAACAATTTACTTTTTTGAAAAAAAAAAAAAGAACATGTGGCACCAACCATGCTTTCATATCAAAAACGAACAAAGAAAAAAAAAAAAAAAAGGAAAGATAAAGGTTAATGCGAAACAAAAAAATTATAAAAATAAAATAAAAAATAAAACAGAAGGGTAGAGTGGGAGAATAAAGAGTAAAGGGTTAATGGTGGAAACGCTGCTTTGAATTTGAATGGCTAAGTGTGCTTTAAATTTGCTAATCAATTGAGATAGAGAAAGTAATACACTTAGTACACCTCTTGTTATCATCCACTGCATAGCTAAGTAATCATATTCCTCATGGTTAAATTATTATCTTTATATATATATATATATTATCATGAATTTGATGTGTGTATGTACATATAAATGATTATACAAAAATAATATATATATATATATATATATATATATATATATATATATATATATATTACTAAATTAAAGGTTTAAATTGGATTGTGTGGCGACAAAGTAAGAAGTGATTTAAACGGACTTCTCCTGACTAGTTTTGTTTAGTAAATGTTAGGAAACAACCACACAACCATTCCTTGATTTTGATTCAATACTTTAATTTTTTTTTTTTTTTTTTACCGAAAGGAATGTGAAGGAAAAAAATTTGGAAAAAAAAAAATAGCCACATGTTAGGGACGTGCACATATGTAATGTGAAGTTACTATCTTAACACATGTACTCTTACGAGTTAAAATTATTATTTTTTTTTTATGATACACAAACATTTTACATAGAAAATTTGATACTAATAAATGAGGAGCTCGTTGGTGTGTATATATATATTAGTAAAAATAAATATTTACAATGTATTTTTTATTTATTATAGTATTTTTATGTGCATCCATCCCTAAATATAATTTTGATGCTTTTAAAACTATGTTTTGAATATTCATGCAAAATCGCACATCATGTGATATTCACATGATATATGTGGCCACAAAATGCACATAAAAAACATTTTATAAATAAAAAAAATTCAACTTCATGGGTTTTTAAAGTTAAATCAAATAAAAAATGATGAAAACTGATACATCCAAAACATCACCGAAATGAAAACATAACAAATTCTACTTGAAAATAAAAACAAATAGTCGCCAACTAGTTAATCATTTCAAAGTAAAGTAAAGTAAATAATTAATAAAGTGACTTATTTACATGGTTGTGAATAACTTCACTAGCCAACCTCCATTGTTTTCTTTGTTTGCTCTTCATCTTTTGAAGTCACTATATGCATTAATTTTATATCAAGTATGTCACATTGTGACCAAGCCTTTTTATTATTTTAGCTAAAGGTGACACCATGCCGGCACCTCCAAAACCTTAATCACCACTAATCTTAAATATATCAAACCGAAACCCTAAATAGGCCATTAAACTTGCCTAAAAGTGACCTTATATTAATGGCATTGGCATGTCTAATCCCTCACTAAACCACAACCAACTAGTCTTATCTTGTGTTTTGTTTTTTTGTTTTTTCTACATGCCATTTTAGGATTTGGTACCATATCTCAAAAGATCAAGGTTTGGTTTGCATGCCATTTTAGTGTTCAATCTTTGAGATTAATTAACTCTTTAAGCATCATAACTTTTATATTTATTTTTCTTTCTTTTTTCTTGTAGGGCTATAACTATCTTTGATTGATTTGCTCAAATATGAAGAAATCTAATCTTTTATTCCTTTCTTCCTATCACAAGAGAATGCTTAACCTATGACTATGGTGATCTATTTAGGGTTTTTTTATTAAAAAAAATTCATTAAACTTTATCAATGATTGGTACATGGTCCACATTGTAAAAAGCTTATAAAAACACTTAATTAACTAGTATTTTGAACCATGTATGTTGAGAAAATATGAGCCAAGGTTAAAACTCTAACTTGAAACCATGTACTTTAGTTTACTAATTAAGCTTATCATCGATCTATATGGATCATAAATAAGAAGTTATCCATTAATTAAAGGCTATTGTTCTAAACTTGTAAATTTTTCACTCAAGTTTATCATATAAATGGTAAACAACTCATCATGCTAATCTAATTAATTATTTGAACTTGATAATACTAACCAATAATTAAATCTTGTAAATAACTTTTATTGTTAGTTACTTGCAAACCTCCAAAATCTTTTTTTACAAGCAGAAAGAAAAGAAATAATTAGCTACTTCGAACAACAACCTATCTAATATATTGATAAAAATAAAAAACCATACTAATTAGTTCTTTGTCTTAAGGCAATAAGTTATTAATAATACCTCGAATAATTTCACTTTCTTAGTTTGTCTTTTGTATAAAAGTAGTTTAAAAATATATATTTTTATAGATTAATGTATTAAATAAACCTTACAGAAATTTACAATTATGTGTAACTTGAGAGACTAATATTCTACACTAACCTCTTGGTATAGAAGGGTGTATTTGCAATTGTAAATTTTGAAATTACTTATATGTTTTTTCTCAAGCACCCAAGAAAAATTAATTTTCTTTTTTCCCCCTTCATCCACTACAAATTCAAATTATCCTCAAAAATATATAAAAAATAAAAAATCAAGTCAATAATTGAAGTAGAGTATGGAATGTTTTTGCTTACAAGGCATCTACTTATCATGGAGTAGGTGGTCCATTTCATCTCATAGCTCATGTATTTTATTTTTTAAAACAAACATATAAATAACAAACATTCAATGTGTTGTACTCTTTTTCCTTTTTTAAAAAATAATCATAATACAAGCAATATGATTACCTTAATTAACTCCTTCTGAAAGGAATCAAAACTTTGCTATCTTGACCCTTACATTAGGTGCTCTAATTATGTGAAATGAGATTCACAAAGTAATAAAATTAATAACTCATTTGATTAAATTTATATAAACAATTTTTTCTTTAAGATTTTAAAATCACACATAAAACATAGCCAATTTCTCAATAAAAATTATTGACTATAAAAATTTAAAAAATTCAAAAGTCAAGACATTAATAATTTCATTTCTTACTGGATGGTTGTAGTCATTTTCTCTATTTTAAATAGTAATTGTCAAAATTTTCTAAATTTGACTTCTTCATAAAAAATAAAAAAATAAAAATACAAAATATTCAATCTTTCTCTGTTGCTTATGATAACAGATTGAAAAATAAACCCTAACTCATGGCACACTTCTGTTGGGTAAGAAACAAAAAGTCATATCAGTGCCCTAAAATCAAGAACATCATTTCTTCAACTTAAGTTGTTTGGATGAAGTCAAGGAAATAACTGAACAAAGAGTCTCACTTTGAAAATATGACCTGAATTCTCTCTACAGCATCAATTTCTTATTTGGTTTCCAATGAATTTATTGATATGCAAACTCAGTCTTTGCATGTAACTGAAGTTTGTTACCCTTATTCTAGCAAGTTTTAATTTTCCATTCATTCAACTGAACCACGTTTTTCTTCATTTTTTTTAATCACAAATATATATATACACAAAAAAATAAACTCTTGGTCCACATTCACAGAATTAGAAAAATTTTAAATACTTTACTTTGTTTTTTAACAAAATAATAAATAATAAATTATATTAAAAAATAATCACAGAAAAAATAGACATGAATAAACTAAATACTTTAATTTACAGCATTAAAAATGAATCTAACCCAGGACCATTTTATTTGGAAATTATTTATTTATTTATTTTTTCTTAAAAAAATAATTCATAATCTCAAGAGACTAAAATTATAAAGGAAAGAAAAAAAAAGTGAACGTGGGTTTTGGTGTTAGATTTCCTTCGAGGAAAGCAACGGACGGACCCTCCGGTCAAAACCCGAACTTTGAAACGTAATTACTAGGCGTTAAGTGAGGGTAAAACCGTCCTCACATGAAAATTTCTCTCTCTATATTTTTTTATAATTAAATCCTTAAAAAAAATTAATTAATTTTGTTCTCTCTCCAACCCGTCTCTTAAATTCTCCAACGTCTCGAGCTTCGTTGGCCTCGCATCGTCAGTCATGCGGACTCGGAGCGGCGGGGCATACCCGAAACCCGGATCCGATAACGACGCCACTGGGAATAACGAGAGTCTGAAACGACGAAACCCCTTCGGATTCGGATCTTCGCGAGCACAAGATCCGCCCCGCAAACGGTCTCGCCCCGACCACAGAACGGAGTTCTTCGAATGGCTTCACGATGACCTCGTCCTCTCCATCCTCTCCAAGCTCGCCGTCTCCGCCTCCTCTCCTTCTGATCTCGTCAACGTCCTCATCACGTACCGTCTCTCTCTTTCCCCATTTCTTTTTTTTTTTTGGTGTTTTTGGTTTTGATTTTGATGGAAGGATGGTCTATTTTTGAGTTCAGGTGCAAGAGATTCAATGGTTTGGGGATGAATCCGTTGGTTCTATCGAAAGCTTCGAAGAAATCGCTGGCGATTAGGGCTAAGAATTGGTCGGGATCGGCTCATCGCTTCTTGAAGCTCTGTGCTGATGCCGGCAATCTAGAAGCTTGCTACACTCTCGGCATGGTTTGTTCCTTGCTTCACCAGTTCACCTTCCTCCTTCCCAATTTCTATGAATTTCTAAACCCGATTCCCTCTATCTGTGTTCTTAATTTTCCAATAAACTTTTACATAACTTCCAATTTTTTGTCGTTAAAAATTCAATTTTTTGAAGTCGAAAACCCAAAAAGTTCTCCAAAACCCTAAAAAAATTATTTTTTCCTATTTTTTTATCTCAGATCCGGTTCTACTGCTTGGGGAGCCGAGGGAGCGGCGCGTCGCTGATGGCACGAGCCGCCATGTCCTCCCACCCGCCGGCTCTCTACTCTCTAGCCGTCATCCAGTTCAACGGCAGCGGCGGCTCCAAATCCGACAAAGACCTCCGAGCCGGCGCTGCGCTCTGCGCCCGCGCCGCCCTTCTCGGCCACGTCGACGCCCTCCGCGAGCTCGGCCACTGTCTCCAGGACGGATACGGCGTGCGCCGCTCCGTCCCCGACGGCCGCCGTTTTCTCCTCCACGCCAACGCCCGCGAACTCGCCGCCGCACTCTCCCACCCTCTCTCCCTCCCCCTTATCGGATCCTCCCCTGGATCCGCTTGCCCTCTCTTATCGGACTTCGGGTGTGCCATTCCCCCACTGGACCCGCACCCCGCGAACCGTTTCCTCATCGACTGGTTCAGTTCACGCCGTCTGGAACCTGACGGTCTCCGTCTGTGTTCGCACGTGGGTTGCGGCCGTCCTGAGACACGCCGTCACGAATTCCGTCGTTGCTCCGTTTGTGGCCTCGTTAACTACTGTTCTCGCGCGTGCCAAGCCCTTGATTGGAAACTCTCTCATAAAGCTCAGTGCGCGCCGTTGGATCGCTGGATTAACTAGTAATATTTTCTCTTTTTTTCCCTTTTTTTTTCCCCATTTTTGTATAGTAATGTAGATTTTTTTTTTTGAAAGAATTTTTGTTTAAATCATAGTTTTATTTTTGTGTTTTTAGATTTATTTACTTCAACTTTCCCGGTATCTTTTGGTATGTCCGAAGACAGAGTTAGGAACGCATGGGAAACGCGTGCAAAAGCGGGAAACGAGGTGGAATTAAAGTTTAATATTATTTAAGAATAAAACAAATAAATCGTAATAGAGAAAGAATAAAAAAAAGCTATTTTGCGGAGTTTTTCCGTGTCATTTTGGGGGAAACGCGTGAAACGTAAAGAAGGGAAACGGATGATAGAAATTTGAAATTAGTTATTTAAAAAACAATAAAATAAAGAAATAGCCAAGAAAAAGACAGAATAAAAAAAATAAAGAAAAGTGAGCATAAATTTCGAACTTTTCATAGAGGATAATAATTAATTAAAAAAATATATTTAAATAGTTCTTGCAATAAAGAAAGGAGACAGGGCGAATCAATGCCCACTTAACATAGAATCAGATGCCCATATACCCAAGAATAAATAAAAATTATTTTGAGTGTTTTTCCGTGAAAATTAATACTAGTGAGCACTGAGAGAGGCTTTGTTAAGTACCAGTGTCATCTCTTAAACAGTGAAAAGTAACAGTGATAAAGACAAGAAGAAAAAGAGTTTTGTTTTATTTTCTTGTTCATATTATCATATATGTCTTAAAACCAAATTGATTAAAAAAATAATAAAATTCACTTTTTTAAAATTTCAAAATAAACTAATATAATTTCCATAACAGTATACTTGTGTGCTTAGACAAGTAATAAAAAGACAGAATAAAACCTTAATCCTGATTTAACACCCAAACAACTAAAAGTAAGTTATTTATAAGAAAAGGATTTATAGTAAAATATAAGTTTCTAAAACACCCATTAGAATAAGAGATTTATTCACCCTTTTTTATTCTCACTATATAAATATTGTTTAAAATTATTATTATTATTGAATACAAGAGAAGTGGAAAAAGACACACTTGTCAATGTTGTCATGGTTTTAAGTTTCTATTTTGTGTGAAAAAGTTAAATAGTGAAAAAGACAATTGAGAGAGGAGTAGGTCTGGTCCTTTTCTTTGATTTGGAGTTTTTGAGTTTAAATTCTGTTTCTTTTCACTGTTTATTAAATAAAATAATAATTAAATGTGCATGTTTGGAGTTGGAGAGAAGGTCAAGACTCAAGAACTGGTCTAAGTTTTTAACTTTGCTTTAGGGCTAAGCTTGTGAAAAAGATTCTGCTTCTAATAACTCATGCTCCTCCTCAACCTTGTCACCTTTATTTATTTCCTTTCTTTTACTTTTTTGGTAATTATTAGGATTCTTTTTATTTTTTCAATAAATATAAAAGTTTTGGTTATTGTTTGATTGCATATCCTTCACAAAAAATGAGTAATTGCAATAATATATAAAATAAATATTATATTTACTTGTCAACCTTCCAGATTATTATTATTTGTTTATATAGATATGTATAGATAAATGATATTTTTAAGAATATATAAATAAATATAAAAAATGTATTAACAATTACCAACTTTTTATTAGGGTATTTATTTTTTGGTTTTTTGCTTATATATTATAAAACAATTTCCATTGTTAATATCTTCATGTATTAAATGGTGTGTTTTTAAATCAATTACAAATTTAAAAACTTAAATGAAACTGTTATAATTATTCGTTAAAAAACAAATCTTGTATGAAAGATTGGTAGGTTGCATTGCAATTGGGCAAGCTAGAATTAATTGATTCAACGTCCATGAGGAAAATTCATGCATGCATTAATGAAGCAGTATCATCTTGTGATTCTATGATGCTCTTCTTGCTCACCCATTCAATGTAGTTGCTCATTCAATGCCCTGTTTCATTTCCTTTTATTTACATAAATTAAAATAAAAATTATATTAATATCCTTTAAATAAAATTCATAATTAAAATATTAACACTAAATTTCTTTCTAATTTCTCTCACCATAATATATAGTACATAAATAATGATATTTCAGTTTGGTTCGGTTTGTCGGTTTTATAAAAAATATAAATAAATAAATAAATGAATAGTTGAATATTTTTTAATATGAATAGTATAATGTCATGATAATGGTTACAACATGGCCCCATTAGGGCAGTGGTTGAACCACAAGGGTTGTCCCCTGTTGGCATGCATGCTCACCAAACCCTTGCTTGTTAGTCTTCTTCTTTAGCACCTTCTTTGCTATTTAGCTTTGAAAACCAGTAATCATACCTACCACTTGTCAGAGAACTCTTGTATATTGTTAAGTAACCACTCACACTACTAATCATAGCAAACTAAATTCTATTTATTGGTTTTTCTTTATCTTTTCATACTTTATTTTATAAGACTTTTCATTATTATTGATAAGTGATCTTGTTTTAATACTTTGTTTATTGTATCAAATTTAAATCTATACCCATTGAATTGATTTTTTTTTTATTGTATATGATGTTAACTTGATAAATTTTATTATGCTCATTAAGATAATAGAGTTGACACTTCTAGCCAAAACCTAACCTTATCAAATAGGAATCATTAATGTTTATAAAACAATGTTATATATGAAAATATAAATGCATTCCTTGATAGCAACAACTACACTAAAGCTTGTTTGTTATTGGTGTAGTCTTGAACTTTAGGTAATAAAACAATGTTATCTAAGGCCATAAAAGGGGTGCATGTTGCTATTACATAAATTTTAAAAAGAGAAAGAAGAGTAATTTTGTTATATTATTAAGATATTATATATGTTGCTATAAAAGATTAGGTCAAGGGTTTCACAATGAAATAAATAAATAAAAGGAATTATGATATCTCTTGATCTATCTATTTTGTTTTGCTCAAGTGAATATCATTTTGAGATTTACTCATGCTAATGTTGAGTTTTAGTTATTCTAATTTAATGATCTCTGAGATCAAATATACGCATTAATGTGTTAGTTTATAATAATCTCTGTTAGATTTACTCTTTTTCTGTCAGTCATTAGCTTAACAAAAATTAATTCATGAAAGATTTATGTTTTGTTCATAATTTAATTTTTATAATATTAAGTACAGAGAAAGAGAACAAATCTACCTTCCTTTCTTTTCGACAATGTCCTAAAACCCAAAATATTGATGTTTACATAGAGCCTAGTAAAGAACGTAGTCCTAAAAAATTAAAAAATATGGAAGGTGCCGCCATCGCGTCATTTCATTGTGTCACAATCTTTGAGGAATTTTGAAATAGTTTATCGTAGCAAATTGTTGAATGAGTTTACAATCACTATTTTTATTGAGAATGTCTCTATCTACATTGTTCTAATTTCCTTCAACAAATTGTCATCCGAAGTTAATTCTTTTCTTAGAGTCCTCTAATTATGTTTTTTTATTCAACTCAAACTATCAATTTGGTATGTAATGTCCCAACTCAAGGACTAGAGGTGCGGAAGGTGCCGCCATTTCGTCATATCCTTACAAAATAATACTGGAACTCACAAAGACATGATACCATGATGATTGATTCATTACATCGACACATGAATATTAAACAAAAAGCCAAAACTAGTTTTGCTTTTTAACTAAGTAGATAGAGATGTCACAAAGATTGAGACTAGACACTAATAACATTGAATTTTCAAAACTTAAAATTCAATTTAATGTTATCAAGAGAGAAGAGTTTGGTTTCTTGCCTTTGGCTAGAATTGATAGGTTTTGTAATGTTTTATCTACATCTTAATGTCTTTCCTTGATATATTTCTTCACATTTAACTATTGATTAAGTGATTTAACTAAGGGAAGTAGTTTATGTGTTGAAATAATCACAAAATGCTGATTATATATACATATATGAATAAAAATAGTAAAAAGAAAGCAACTTTCCAAATAGAGAGGTGGTGAAACATAAGTTCAATAGATTTGTTAATATTTATAAAATAAATAAATTAATAAACAAAATAATACATCTAGTTAAAGAAAAAACACAGAAAGAATAAAAAGTAAAAGAAAAATATAAGAAGTGAGAGGTTGAAAAGAAAGAAGTGGACAAGAGGAAGGAAAAGTTATGGGAGAAGACAAAAATAAGGACGGATGGTACCACCCTAAAACTAGAAAGTTAACACCCGGACATGAAAAACAAGCAAAAGTAGCACAACCGGCTTCCTTCCTAGAAAGCCCCCTTCACTTCCAATTTTCAATGCAATCACACACATCAACTTGCACATTTCCATTTCAAGCAATCTCATTTCAACCTTTTCCTTTCATCCTTTTATTATATATATATATATAACACGTCAACTTTATTTTATTTTGTTTAAATTCAAGTTATGCCTTAACTATTTGACATTGGTTCATACAGCGGAGCAATACATTGGGCGATCTATAAAGAGGTAGCAAACATCCGTAGGTGAGTGTTTCTTTTTATATACAAATTCAAAATTATCTACTTAAGCAACTTAAACTATTACCATTTATATTCTTTGTTGGATATGGGATTGTAATCATGATGAGCTTTGTTTGTTACGTTCAAAATTTGCTTGACACTATTTTAACCGAACTTTAGTTGAGCCTACATCAAGCTTCATTTATCAAGCTTGGGATTGACTTAATAAAAAAGTTGTAAAGCACGAGCTTTATTTGTTTAGTTACAATAATTTACCTACAATACATCTAGTTATAAGAGAAATGAAATATTTAAATTACTTCACAAGTTTTAATAAGCTGAGCTTCAGGTTGTTCAAGCTCGGCTTATTTATCTTGCAAGTTTAAAAGTCAAATATGAAATCATTGATTTATCTTAATAACAGAGCTATGGTTTTAGCAAGTCAAAACTTTCGAGCTTCTAATGATCGCATATTAGCATTGATTTTATTTACAATCCTAATTGGATATAAAAGTATCAAATAGCTATCTTGGGCCGGGCTCGACAACAATTTATGGGCTTTATGGGCCTTTCTAGGGCCAGCCTTTGATGCGTTTTTTCCTCCTATCTCCGCTTGTGAAATGTTATAATTATATATTAACATTCATCAATAAATTGATAATGTAGGGTGCTAGATGCAAAATAACCCCTATTTAAGCTGGAAGCTCGGGTTTTGTTAGGGCTTTTGCCTTTTAGACGAAAGAGAGGTGAACCTTTATGGAGCTCGAAGCTTCAGCAATGGAGGAACGAGAGAATCAAAGGCGAGAAGGAGAAGAAGGATCTGATGAAGGGGAAGAGGAGTTTGGTGATAGCGATGAGGACTTGTCCTCGGATTCGGATGTAGGTGACGCCCTTGATTGGCTTGATTCTGCTGATGGCGGCGCTGCAGCAGCAGGAGGGGCATCCTTCTCTGTTGCTCCGGCGAGGCGTCCCAATGCTCATGGAGGTCTCCTTTCCCGCCCATTGCAGCCCCTATCTAATCGCAACCAGAAGTTCTCCCATCACATCCGAGCCAGCCCCCTTGAGGTCTTCATTCTGGTTTTTGTTTAGAAAATATTTTGGGGCTTTGTTTTTCTAATGTTGAATATGTCCTCTTTTTGTGTGTTTTGGAGATTGTGGTGGTGTGGTGATTCATGCTTGTCGCTTGTGGGATCTTCTCATTGGGTTGATGTTTTTGAAGATTATATAAATTTGTTGTTTTTATTGAATTTATTCGTGTCGGTGTTCTTGTGATCGTGGTTATTCACTTGTTTCCCATTTGATTTTGCTTTTAGGGTTTTGCTTGGGAGTTTTCATTAGATTGTGATGTTTTGGAGATTATATAATTGTTGTCATTTGTATTGGAGTTCTTCTGTTTGGTGTGGTACATGCCTATAATCAATAATATATTGCTTTGCGTGTGTGTGTGTGTGTGTATTTTGGTGTTTCCCATTGCCATGATTGTCATGATGTTCTATATTTCTTGATGATTTTATTTGATTTTTTTAGTCTGAGATGATGTTTGTTGGTGGTGTAGGAATGGGAAGGGAGGATGAACGTGGGAATGTCAAACTCAGTGACAACTGCAATTAGGGATAGTGTTAGAGAGATGGCAATTGGAAGGATTAGGTCCACTGAGAAAGCAGACCGAGCCACTGTTGAGCAGGTTTGTACCCTTAGAGTTAGAAGTTTGTCATATTGCTCAGTCAGATGAATGCCATTTCTGGATTCTTGTCTGCTTTCAATATAGATTTAGTTCAATTCAGTTCAATATCTGAAAGCCATCTGCCAGCTACTAAGAATTTATTGATGGCTTGTTTCAACATTAATGCTCACTGGGAACAAACAACCTTTGGTCATTTTACACATTATTGTAATTTGCAACTTTTGTGCTCAAGAATTATATTTGACTAGAATCAACAGCCTTTTCTTGTTAGTTTCAGTCCAGAATCTTAAAGTTTGAGTTCTGATTTTTATATATATTCTACTTTCTTTTTATTGTTTTGCAGGCCATTGACCCAAGAACTCGTATGGTTTTGTTCAAAATGCTCAATCGAGGAATATTTAATGATATCAATGGTTGTATTTCAACTGGGAAAGAAGTATGTGTTTTTAACTAATCTCAGTCACAAGTTTGTCTTTATTTCTCTAGTTTCCTACATGAGAATATTGTTCCAATGTTGTCTTTTGGTATTCTAACCTTTTACTAAATTGACGATAGTTACCTTGTTTGAATTCGCATGGAACTGATATTATGTTTGTATAGTGACTTTGTTTTGGATTTCGCACATTGGATTCTAGAGGAATTCACCAAGATTAATTTCTTCCTTGCAGGCAAATGTTTATCATGCGACTAAAGCTGATGGCCAAGAATTGGCTATCAAAGTGTATAAAACATCTGTTCTTGTTTTTAAGTAAGTTGATTAAAATCATGAGAATTTAGTGCATCGTTTATTTTATGCATAGACTTGTCCTGTTATTCTACGCTTCCTTTAATCTTCCTACTGTTATTGAGCAACCAAATTGGTAATGGAAATTCTGTGGAGCTTATGTCTTCAAATTTTTTTTTTTCTCACCATTATTTATTCAAGAGAGAAATTCACAGTTATGATCACAATGAACCTGTTTCATCAGTAATTAGAGTATATGTGTTATCCTCCCTATGCCATAAAAGGACAAATGAGCTCATCCTAGGGCTTTCCTGTTTTAGACTTGCCATGATTTCTATTCAGCACGATGGAATAGTTACTCAAAACCTTTGCATTGTGGGAACCGAAGCCTCTGAAGGCTGACTTTCATGAAGAATCATCTTTATCCCCATTAGAGATATCTATCTTCCAATTACAATGCTGGCTGAACTTGCTGTCATTTGAGTGACCATGTTTCCTTGCTTGATGATTGTGAAGTTCTTCTTGGTTATAAGTAGTGGTATATTAATTATTCCAAAAAAAAAAAAAAAAACTAGCTCATTTGAGTCTGCCAGTTCCATCTACTTTGAAGAGAATAAAATTTCCAGCATTGCTGAAAAATCACTGAAAAAGGAGCCATCCCATAATATGAGATTCAAATGCTTTGAAGAAAAATGACATAATGAATTTTTATTATGACTTCATCTATGAAAGTGGATGGCATAGGGAAAATTGTATATTGCTTGATGTCATGATTGTGTAGGGGGAATTTCTTGTGTTATCATAACATTTATTTTGTAAGGTTTATGCTGATTATTTATTTGCAGAAGCTTCAAGTTTATTAAAAATTATGCATCATTTATTTGGGTATTTCAAATAAATATCATTTTGGAGGATGCACTGTTTATATATGGGTGTGATATTATTTTTGTGTACTGGATTACTTCTAAATTGCAGGGACCGAGATCGATATGTCCAAGGTGATTACCGCTTCAGATATGGGTATTGTAAGCATAATCCAAGGAAGATGGTGAAAACCTGGGCAGAGAAGGAAATGAGAAATCTTTTAAGGTTCATGCATTTTTTCTAATATTATATCTGACTTTTTTTCCCGTAAATGAAAGGCATTCTTATATCACTACTTTGCATTATAGGAAATAATGAGATTAAATGAGAGGCTTGGTTACCTATGTGTTCATTGTTATACATGAATGTTGGAATTGAAGGGTTTATCAAGTGTCAAACTTTTGGTGGTGGGAAAGTTTGAGAAAAATACCTCCGGTTTCAAATCTATTTGTTATCTGAGATCAGCTTGAAAGTGCTTATTCCCAGCTATAGGTTGGGATTAGTAAAGAGGGAGATTTGGAGTTCATGAAAGAGAGATTAAGAGTTGAGATGTGAAGTCCACCCTTGACAACATTAGAAGTCCTTCAAGGTTACCTGTTCATAAGATTTTCTTTTCATTAAATCGACAAAGCACTGAAATGAGTGAAGAATGCAAACCCTTTGATCCATCTCTTTGCATGAAGTTCCATAACTGACCATAGTTATCTTAATTAAGTTTTGAAGTTTTGTTTTTCGTATTGTTTGATACTTTTAGCTTTGATAAACCTATTCTGCCGTTTATGTTAAAATAGGTAAGTAATATACTTAAATCTATGCCCATGTCATATGAAGCCCCACCATTTTTTTTATGATAGGTTTTCCATATTCAATATGGTTACAGAATGATTGTGGATTGTTATCCTTTCACGTCATATATCTGTAGATGTTCAGCATGGTCTGCTTTAGATTGCTCTTGCATAGCTTGAGATGTTGTATCACTGTTATCTTTTGACTGTTATCACTACATTGCTTTGAACTTTTAAGCTAAACACTTAAGACGTTATTGACAGAGTGAAGGCAGCTGGAATAAGATGCCCGGCACCAATTCTTTTGAGGCTTCACGTTTTGGTTATGGAATTCATAGGTATTAGATCTCAATGCTGAATTGGAATCTATTCCTTTTCTTGTTATGTTTCCAGTTCTAGTAGTGCTCAGTGCCTATGTGTTTTGATGTGCAGGGAAATCGGGTTGGGCTGCTCCTCGCTTGAAGGATGCATCTCTGTCTGAAGATAAGTTGCGTGAATGTTATGTAGAGGTTTGTGTAAATCTTAATATCTGATTAATGGGGCCTTTTTTTTTTTCCTCTATCCATTGCTTATGTTTTAATAATATTGATGCATTTTATTTTTATCTGTACTTATAGTGCCTTTTCAAGAGATGAAATTTTTTGAAATAATAGGGTCTACTTTTGCATTTCATAATGTCTAAAATTATTGTAATAATCTTTTTCTATCCCAGACATAATTTTTAGCAACTGTGTATCAGATTATTACAATAATGCGAACACTCTATCAGAAGTGTAAATTGGTACATGGAGATCTGAGTGAATACAACATACTTTATTTTGAGGTATGATACATCAGTGATTTTATGGTGTTCTGTGTGTACAATGTCATACACTTGTATCTCACTGTACTCTTCATTACTGAATGTGATAATCTTACAGGGTCACTTATACATTATTGACGTATCACAGTCAGTCGACCTTGATCACCCTTCTGCATTAGACTTCCTTCGTGAAGATTGTGTTCATGTTTCAGTAAGTATTGATGGTTGGCTTGGTTCTATCTTTATTTTGCATTAATCAAGAAACCTGAAATAAGTTCCTCTTCCTGGTGCATGGCTGCAGGACTTCTTCAAGAAGGGCGGTGTCGCTGTTATGTCTGTAAAAGAGCTGCTCGATTTTGTGCTTGATCCATCCATTTCTGATGACGCTGTGGATGAATATTTGGAGAAGGTATACTTGCCAATTGTGTAGCTCGTGAGCAAAGATCATTTATATAGTTATCCTTGCCATATGCCCTAAATAATCATCCAATGTGAACTTGCTTCAGATCCAGCAAAATATTCTCGAAAGATGTGGTACAGATGATGAGATTGCACCAACTGTATATGTACAGGTATATTTCTGAATTCTTCTACTTCCCATGAAATTGTTGCTTATTGCCCATCAGTGTCTTTTTCTGTATGTTCATTCAATATTTCAGTCATTATACATAAAGACATGCACAAATACCTTTCTGAGTTTATCCACACACATCCCCTGAATTCAGGATGCTCCATTATTAAATTTAGACTCTGTGCTTTTTTAAAATGCCATCTAGAATGCACTGCAAGTTGTTATCTGTGTTTTTGTAGCATTGGATTATCATCATCATTACTATTATGGGTTCAAAATTGTGCGCCCTTGTTTATGCATTCTTTAGCAGTTATTTGCATATTTTGAACCTGGCGCTCAACAATAAAATTCAGTTCTCCAAATGTCACATTGTGTAGAACTGCATTACACTAACCATGCTGTGCCGTTTTTTCTCCATATTTCATCAAATGTTTATTGCACCTAAATATGTCTTTCCTAAATATCTCAACTAAAATTTTGTTATACAATTGGCCTCAAGACATTGGACCATGTGAAGAAATGCGAGGAGGATTTGGTTCAGATGGCAATGCTTTCAAGACCAGCATTCGCCTATGAACCGAAACCTGAAGAACTTTATGACCAGCCACTTCTAGGATTTATTGGCACAAAAGCCGAAGGTATCAGTAAGCAACATCAGGATATGACCGTAGCTAAGGAGATTAGTGAGGTTCTAGATCGTAGTTTGTCAAATGAACAACCTTTGGAGGAAACAGTGGAAACATCCACAGATGAGGATGAATCAAGTAGTGATTCAGAAGAAGAAAAATCAGCAGCAGATGATGGAACCAGAATGGAGCCAGCTGATAAGAAAGCTGCTCGAAAGGAGAACAAGAAGAAGGTCAAAGAAGAGAAGAGAGAAGCTAGGAAAAGCAAAGTTCCTAAGGCAGAGAAAAAGAGGAGGAAGAAATTAGCAAAAGCCAAGTGTAGCAGATGACACTTTGTTGTTTGTTTTTTCTCGTGCCAGTTTTATAAATAGGTTGTGTTTCATAGAGGAATATGAGTAAGCCATTTTAATTTTCTATTTTTTGCTGAGTGACTTTCAAAATGTTTAAGCGGGTAATCGTAGTTCATAAGCAATTTTACACGTACGTCTGTTTTTTTTTTTTTTTTACGGTTGAATGTTTTTATCACTGCTCCGTGTATGTTGCAATTAAAATCACAGTGGAGTATACGTTCAGAATTGATTCATTTCTATTTTTACAAAGGAATATAATTTTTAATTTGTACTATAATATTATGTGAATCTCTTAAATTCACACCAATTACCATAAACTAAAAATCTTGAGCAAAGATTGGATTTTTTGTCCAATGCATGGTTGAGGATTTAATAGATTTAATGTGTGACAGTTTATCATATTATTAAAAATTTTAAAAAAATAATATAGCATAATTTAAAGGACATAAGTGAGATTTGATTTTGATTTAATCAAGAGCGTGCGAGTGCTTTAAGCGTGCTGAACCTAAATTAGGTGATTAACAGTCATTTATAATATACGTTTAATAAACAGTGTATACACAACCAAACTACAGACTCCAACCAACTTGAAACAGAAACTGAAACTTTGAAAGCCACAATTTGCATGAAAGAAAAAAAAAAAAAAAAGCACATGCCAATTGCTCATCCAAACAGAATAGAAAAAGGCATTTGAACTTCTTTCCAGAAAAAACTTATTTAACATTCTAATTTAGCATGCCACACCCCCTTAAACAAGCACCAGCTAAAATGGCATACAAACAGGAACGGAAGACTGTAACAGGAAGCAAAAAGACAGCAGGGGGCGAAAATCATGTATAACAACAAACCCATATTACCGTAGCAAGCATAAAACATGGAGATTGGCACTCATTTGAAATCAACACCAAGGCACGTTGCTGCAGCAACCTTCTGCCGGAGATTGAACTTTCTAGCTATTAGAGGCCGAACATCTTCAACCCCAACCAAGCTTTCTAAAAATGGCAGCAATAAAATCAACTCCTGATCTGACCGATCATCAAACCAACTTTCGATGGGTATGCCATTGTCTATTTGGAAGCCAAATGCCTGAAAAAGGATGACACAATAAAAGGTGTGCACTATACATTCCACTCCTAAAAACATCAAAAATAAAGGGGCTTTCAAGCATTATTTTTGCATAATCCAGTTAGAGAGCCACCTAAGACATAGTTTATGTGATGGAAAGTTTAGAGGGATATGCAAGTGCTTTGGCAGACAACAAATTTAATAAACCAGGAAAACCTCTAGAGTAGAGCTGGTATTACCTGAGGAGAGTTGTCAATAATGATCACACGGGAGAGATCACGGCCAAGAACTGAAAGATCCTTCAAATAGTTGCCCTCTACATACACACAAGATTCACGGTAAACACGATGACGGAACAATTTCCTTTTTGGATCAAGCACATTTAGGAGCTGCTCGGCATAGATACTCTGGCTGGCTGTAAATATGATAATCTCAAATAGGCTAGCAACTCTCTCCATGAAATCCCTGAGATGGGGACGACAGCGTACATAGACTGTATGCTCTCTAAGACTAAAATTTACTGGGAAGGTAAAATCTGCATCTTCACAGGGCTCAAGACTGGAATGCACTAATGTCTCTGCAATGTTTAATAAACAGAAGTCAACAATTAGAAATTTCAGGCTGGCGAGATGACTTAAAAATATGAATTGTGTCTAGTCAACCCTAGTTCCCATTTCAAAAAGGTTTTTTTAATGATATCCATTATATTTCAAAAATGGTGAGAAGGCATATTAACGTAAGGACCTCACGCTATATGGATTAGAAGACTACTAGAGACTACAAGATAAAATGGCCACATAATATGAGCCTCTTCCTTGGCAGTTATAATCAGCAAAGAAAAATGAATTGCACCATGCCGGTCAAGGCTCAAAATTGCTACGCTGGCATTCATAATTATGGAGAAATATACCAAGCATATGCATTGCTAATGGCAAATGATTCAAATGACCTAAGTAGAACATAAAATCAATTGATAATTGATCACTCAATTGAACCTTTTCAATTTAAGTTAAGATGGGTGCTATGAACTTTTAACTAGAATATAAACACATACAACTAACATGCAGGCTATCAGGCAATTACATAACACTAGCTTCATGCTTTTCATAAAACTAACAAAATATCATGACAGGCATAGAAGCAGCATGAAAATCCAAACAGTGAACCAACATTGTTTACCATCATATCTTTAACATAAGAAACAAACTATAAAAATTATTAAGATGCAAGTGTGATAGCAGAAGTATTTTAACTAGCATACCATCTAAGTCAAGAACAAGCGTAGTCGAGGGGCAGCTCCTTGTCTGCCTTGGAAGAAGCATCGGCCGAAAAGTTGGAACAACTGCCGACAAGTCAGGTAAGTTCTTTATGAAAAAATATGGATCAAAGTCATCAAAATCATCATCTTCATACTCCACACACATATCTGTGGACATGGATTCTTGAGTTGGTTCATCAACACATTCCAATTTAGAGTGCTGCATGGCAAGATATATGGCTGAAACTTCAGGAGACAGCTTCCCCAGGTTGCTAAATTCTTCATCACAAGAGTTTGCACACTCCAATTCTGTTAGATACATACGTGAAAAATGAATTGATATGTTAGACAGATTAAAGTCCTCATTATAGTGTCTCAAGTATCACCACCAGCACAAGAAAGCAAAAGGCTTCATTTTGCTTTGCGTGTTTGCTGGTGTGTGAGTGCATGTATGCTACTCTTTTAACATGAGAATTCAATGCATCAACTAATGATTTTTCACCTGTTTGAACCAGATTCCCAGCTTGATCTTTACCCATGAAGAAGTTCACAAAATCCGCTACAAAAAGGACAGAGAATATGGTATCAAAAGAAAATTAAATTGTGCAGCTGTCTATATGACTGAATGCATGCAACCAAAACTAGTGCCAGCATGAAAAGTAGAGCCAAAATATGGCAACTTGTGCAAGTGGTCAAACAGGAGGTGAATAGGCCAATGAAACAGACCCAAAACCAACATAGATGAAAAATTACATAGCACAAGCTCAAAATATAAGTTGATGAGACAAGAATTTTGTACAGTTATTACCCAAATCCCAAACCATACTTCCAAACCAAACCAAATAATATCCTAATACTAAAATCATAAGATTAAAATTTCAACCTTGATGAAAAAAATCCACACCTAATAGTGTTATGCAAAATCAAATAGGAACCTAATACAAACAGTCTACTAAAATTGGACTTGTTAACTGCTCACATTAAGCTTTCCAAAATAAACAATAGACGAAGACATGACAAATTTAAATTCATCTTTGATGTCATTATTACACACTTCTCCACTAAGACAAGAGAACACATCAAACTCATATTGATGATCATATAAATTTCAGAAGAACATAGATTAAGCATGATTTCATCAAAATGAGTGTTTTTAAATTCTATTGGATGCACCATCACATCTAGAGCATACAAGTCCAACAGTTCCAAACAAACTCAACCACTCTCTGATATGCATCATAGTGATCAACAATGTCCTGCTTAACCCAACTATTAATGAAGCTAAAATGTCAGACCACTTAGAATACCATCCATTTTTAAGTTCAAAGCAGTCATTTACAGAAAATTTTATAGAGATCCACACCTTAGATTGGATGAACATACACTCACAAATATCAGCAGATTCAAATTGAACAGCGACAAGCAAACAAGTGAAATTTAATAGATGTGCGTTACCTTTCCCAGGGACACCACTGGAACCATCTTTTGGAAGATGAAATGAAGGGGAAAATATAGTTTCCAATACACACTGAGAGGTTCTATCATCAGACAGCTGCACAATCGCAGGTACGAAAGATCAGTGATCACATAACAGAAATGCACACATCTATGATCAAAATGAAATTCATTCCCCTTAAGATAACAAATGTACAATAGCCATTGCCTTGTTATATGAGAATTGTATAAACATGTTCATTTTCAAACTTGAATTATAAAAAAAATGTTAGAAAAAAACAATCTTTGTTACCTATAATGGTTTGAGTTTTGAATTTATATTTCCGATTAAATATCAAATCCATTACAAAAATGGAAACACACGAATGGACAGAAACATGAAAATGCAAGGAAATTCAGACGCATAATAAGTTAATAACTAATCATTTTATTATAAATCCAATAAAATAATTCCACATCTCAGCTTACAATTCCTATTCAAAGACTATTTAACAGCACATGTTGCTGAAGCTGTAGCCCTTTGATAGGCATCAATAAAATCAAGTCTGTCAGATTTGCATCACTCTAACTAGATAAACACTGTACCAAGAACACCCCATGCATGAATAATTACAAAATGCAGGTGGAGCAGCAAATACCAATAATAGGATGAGGCAGCAAAACTAGCAGCTGATAAACTAAATGATCATTAATTTCTATCTAAAGGAGCCCAAGTTCAGTACTGAGTACTGTATCACTAAAATGCAACAATCTCTGAATTATTTGTCTAATATTTAAAGGTGGAACCTAAAAGAATTTTCTACTCAGTAAAGAATACAATTACTTAATAGAAGACAGCATAAAAGGGGTCGAA
The DNA here is from genome assembly GCA_020875875.1 of Dioscorea alata. NCBI lineage: Eukaryota > Viridiplantae > Streptophyta > Magnoliopsida > Dioscoreales > Dioscoreaceae > Dioscorea > Dioscorea alata. The sequence goes on along the minus strand of CM037015.1, from coordinate 21,360,138 downwards.
GATCATGTATTTCCTCAGATAACTAAATAACGATAAGGAACAGATACAAATAAGCAAATCAGTATCATAAAAATTAAACAAATCCAAAAGAAGCCTATTTCATACATCATGAAATTAAAAATACAATTCACATCCATCAAACTGTTGAGAACCAAAGAAGAATCACCTTGGGATGAAGAGTATTCCCATTTATAAGACAAATATTATCAGTCTTGGCAGATGATAGGGTGTGCATGGAATTCAAATCCTTTTCAGATTCTACACTACTTTTACTTGAGAGTATCCTACCTGAAAAATAACAATGAATATAAATTAGGTATCTAAAAGAATTTTTCATATTCAGGCACACAAATATCAGCAATCAAAAAATTATATCCAAACACAAATTTAATTTTTTTATGATTGCAGTAAAAAATTCAAACAATCATAATTAGGATGATGTTGGACCAAATTTTCTATGCCCCACTACTCCACATTTATAATGAGCAAAGAATTTCTTTCTAGAATATAAACGAAGAAATTTTAAATGTAAGCTATTGTCTAAAATGGCAAACCAAAGTTTTAATAACAACGAGATATACAGGTAACACTTCAAACAAGTATAAGAAAACGACAGGAGGATTAAAAAGATGGATAAGTACCATTTTTTTGTTTTTTTGTGGAAGATGTTATCATATCAGTAACTTTTCTCTCACAAGCTGTGCTTCCTTTTTTCTGCTGCCTACAAGATCTAGGGTTAGCATGCTCTCTGGAAACACTTCTCGCAGGAACTTTTTTCTTTGTTTGCATTGTGTGTCCGAATAAATGTCCGTCGCCAGAAGCACTGGAATATTTTTCTATTCTTGGCAAAGTTGTGCTAAAACAAAGAAAGCTGCATAAATTTATTGAACCCACTGTTGCAATTATCTGTTTTTCTCATGCCTCAATTTACAATTTGGAGCCATCAAAAACTCAAAGGGCAAGCTGCCAGTAACAGCTTGCAGTTCTCGAACCACATCCTGGAAAGAATAGCATCATTTTACTTGAGCAAATATTGTCAAATAACCATGTTTAGTTCTAGAAGATCAAAAGTAATGGGCTTCTAGATGATTTTTCAACATACTAAAATAAGCAACTGAAGGCAAAAGGACACTTTTCAATTAGAAACAAGGAGCAATTATTCATATGACAAGCGTTTCAAAGCTAACAGTAACAAAGAAACTAAATTCATTGATACTTTCAAAATGCAACTGAAGAAAATTGGCATCTACAGCACAACTTGGCACAAAATCATACATTATAAATTAATGAATCAATCACAAGGTGCTTAAATCCAATACAACATCACCGAAGAAGTAAATATTACATTGTCATGCTCAATCTTGATAAGTTCAATATGCAAGTGTGCGAACTTGTGTGTTTTTACTTTCATGTACACAAAATAATAGCACAAAATCAACAAATCACACAACAACATTAAAAAAGAAAAAGCAAGAAAAAACAGAAATCACCACAACCAGCGTCCTGCAGAAACTGATGTTAATAAAAGGGTCCCCATTTCCCATTCATCTTTCTCTCTATAAGGAATGGTTCATGAACAATTGGAGTTCATTTCATCATCCTTTACTTTGTCCATAAGAAATGTAATGACATGAAAAGTGAAACATCAGGCTCTACCATGGACATAGAATCAAACAGTCATATGGTCCACAAGTGAAGTTTGAGGTTTTCAAAACTCAGCAAGCAATCATTATTATCTTCATTAACATAGCAACAAGTTTGCAAGTAATAACTTCCCAAGAGAGATGATCCTTCTATTTAAAACAAGTAAACCCCTCACATTAAAACCATTTTCAAAGTGTTTCAAGGAATGAGCAGGCACTAAAATGTGGTACAAGCTAATTTCAAGAAATTTTTTAAGAAGTTTATTACGATGAAGACTTTCTTGAATCAAGATACACGCTTCTCACACTATATAAGTGTCCCATGTCTTCACACATAAACAAAAACTATAGAACACTTTATAGACGACTAGCATACAGCCTAGGCTTCTATAAACAACATTCTTTCTATAGGCAAAATGCATAAATGAAAAACACCATATCCAAGAAAACACTAAAGCCACGTTGAGGCCTTGGACCATTTGATAATAATAGTATCATTATGCATTGTGATTTTTTGTCAATAAGAAGGAAAGCAACTTATATACAACATATTGCCTATGCCCACGGAGAAAACCTATTTTATGCATGAAATAAACATAACAGTTCTACTAACATAAGCATTCAACTGCAAAATTACAATGTTTGCTTATGATTTCACATAGATTTTACGCATTTGCAGATTACTCCCTGATTCCCAACGTCACAACAATCTAAAAGAATCTCACAAAAACCTGCTTGATGAAAACTTTCCAGAGAACGAGACACAAAAAACAGGCACTACGGCATCGATTAAAAACTCCATTTTAAAAAAATTAATTAATTAACTAATTAAATTTGAATGTGCCACTCGATTTATAACTACTCTTCAGATTCAAAATGCTAACACAATGCAAGCGTTCCAAAACCCAATTCTCACTATAAAAAATCCAGCTAAACCACTACCCTAACAGTAAAACTCCAACCAATAATGAAACCACAAGCCCTGCTCAACTAAACCCTAGTTCCAAACCAAACGGCAACAGCCGCCAAAGAAACCCTAGAATTCAAACCCCAAACACAGCATCAAGTCCCGAACGAGCACCCAAAAACACGCAGGAAAAACAAACAGAAAAAGAAGGAAAAAAAACACGAAGCAAATGCAACGAAATCCATACCAACCACGCAACCGCCTGCTGGAAGGAGATGCAAGCAAGATCAAATCCTCCGGCTCTGCCCAGAAATCAAGCGATCTCCACGCCCAACCTTAGTCGATCATGGAAACCAAAACCCTAGAGAAAGAGGAGAGAGAGAGAGAGAGAGAGAGAGAGAGGAATCTTGGAGGAGAGAGAGAGAGAGTGATGTGTTTGAAATTCGAATTTGGAAAAATTGGGCAATGAATGACGAACGGAGGATGATGCAAATTGGATTTGAATTTCAGGTACGGGCCGCGTGTTTGTCTGACCCCTGCTCGTTTTGCATAAACAACCCTGTATTATTTTCTAATTGAATTCATTCTTATATCTATGATACTCCTCAAGGTTGTTTTTGAATAATTTACACATTATTTTTATTTATTTTATTTATTTATTTTAGCTAGATTGTAGTTACAATTACTTGACATTTGTGTTATTTTTCTGTAGTAAGGTGGACAGAACAATTAGCGTACTTATTTGTTTTTTTTATTTTTTTAAAGTTGTGGATAAATAACAAATAAAATTCAAATGCTGGTGACTTGTTTGATTTTGTAGATTTTTTTTTCCGACAAGCATAATATCATGGTGATTTTTTTACAAATGTAACAGACACAATATTATCAGGGGTACACAATTGATTGTCTGACATATGCATTCTCACCTGGGTATAAGGGTTTAAGTTTCAAATTAGTATCCAAAATTAGATATATGTTACCGCTATATATATATATATATATATTTTTAATTGGACTTGAACTCAAGATTCGAACTTCCACACTAGTCAATGTTACAGGGTTATAAACCCTTAGAATGTCAAAGATGATTAAATAACTATGCATGAGCACTCATTTATAATAACAAGTTATATTAACTAAAATCATAACATTAAAGCTAAAATGTTCCAATAAGATTTAAAATCAATTGCCTTGTGAATGTTAATAATGCAATAATATGAATATGGTCAATTAGGCTTCAATAGTTAGATTGTGATGTCATATTCATAATTTCATAGATACTTTTTGGGCTTCATTTTGTTTTCTTATTAAGCCCATGAAACGAACGTTAATGGCCCAGTCAATCAGCCCAGAAAACAAATGAGCAAAGGGTTTTAAAAAACTGTTTTCAGATTAATAAAAGGATAAAGAATAGCAGCGACCAAATAACTATAAATAGTAAAAACAAGGGACATGAAACAAGTAAATGAGTAATAGAGAAGGTAAAATTTTTTAAATGAAAGTTGCGCTCACCTGGTATTATAAAATTATCTTGTAAAGTTAATAATTTACAACGAATTAATATTTTATTTTTTTCTTTATCAAAATACAAAATATGAAAGATATATACCGTGATTTGTTCATGTTTCTCAAAATAATAATAACAATTGACTTAATAGTCTATAAACATAGATAGAGATATTTCAATAAGTATAATGTGTTTATAAACATAGAGATATATATTTCAACAAGTATAATGTGTTTAAATGGAAACTTTAAACACCAACACATAAGTAACACCAATGTCTTATAATATATGTTATCTATTAAAAAAAAATGTAAGATAATATATATAAATACCAAATATGAAGAAAAAACACTGTGTTTTCTGCATGACAGCAATGACACCAACAAAAACAATTAAAGGTATCCAACAACTGACAATGCGACGGCTCTTTAAAACTTTACGTGCAAATAATCCACTTAAAATAACACTAGGATTAGTGCTGATATTTAAAGCTTTGATTGATTTAGAGAGCTAAAACAACACGACATGGCTACTGTGGACACTAATGCTTTGCAGTGTTGGAAGGGATGGCACTTTGGTCTTGTCTAATAATTTTGAATTTGGTGTCACTAAAAAAAAGAGATTATGAATCTTATTAAAGCCTAAACTTTTGATGGTTTGTCTAGAACTTAGTGACTAATCATATAGGTTGGTGATTTCAGGGAGTGATTAAGTCATTTTCAATAGGATTTATATTTCAGCAAATAAAGTTTTAATTTAGCTCATCATGTTTATGCTATATTATTGCTGTGGATATACAGCGCAAGAGAGAGAGAGATTTGTGTGGCCATTATCCTATTGGTAAGAGCTTTGAAAAAGAGATTGGTGCATTGGCATTGTGTTAGGAAAAAACAGGGAAGATTTATATTTGTATTTTTAAATATATAGTTCCAAAATTATCATAGTTAATTTGTTTCTCATCCACATATTCAGTGTTTTTAAGGAATAAAAAAAATCGATGGAAACTGAGGGACATTAAAACCACAATATAATGGGCTGTAAACTTTGTTTGTTCTTGAGGAATATATATACATACACATGTATCATAAATTGTAGTATATAAAATTTATATTTTTATGTCTGGTTTTCCCCATCCAATTAGATTTTGAGTTATATTGCTTCTTATATTTTTTTCCATTTTCCATGTAGTCTAATCGTGAATTCTCCATTAAATCTTTCTATGGATTTTTTATTAACGGAGAGCACCACTATTCCATGACTCCCTCCACGTTATGGTTTGCCTGCTCAATTAGCTTACGTGGGACAATAAAGTCATTAATTTTAAAATTTTGGTAATAAAAAGTGCAGCAATCCCTCACTACAATTTTCATTCTCTGTCAAATATTTATGCTCGTTGCTATGAGTGCATATATATATATATATATATATATATATATATATATGGATATTTGTAGCTCCTGACGTGCTCAGACATATGCCAAATGAATTATTACCCCATGTGGTGAGAAAAAAATTGTTGTTTCAAAGAGCTCAGATGTCACTGATTTCTTAGAGCCTTCATCCCGGTGTGACTGCTACTTGAGTTTTCCTATGTATGCTAGGTGCAAGCCCTCATTTCTCTTTTATGTATCCGTTCTTTGCTTCTCAATACTACTAGTTTATCCACTTTCCTCCCAAAAATATAAATTAAAATTTTCATTTTTTTTTCAAATAAGTTAACCGTATTAACTAATTACAAATAATTTTATCATGTCTATATCGTACTAGAAGAAGATGAACATCCTGATTTCTTTTTCTAAAATAACTTCAAACGTAGAAAAGCACTGCACTGCAATAGATAAGGATCTACTCCTGAGCATTATTCAATTGAAAGTATTACAGCATTTGATATTACACTTACAAGCTCTGGATGCCATACATACATACATACACATTAAAACATCACAAACTCACCCTAAGTTGTGATTATAATAATAATTATAACTATTATTATTATTATCATAGCAATACCAACTTATCTCACTTGGCAAATAAGGGGTTTCTTCATCTCCATTGACAAGCGTAGACACTCCGATAGATGAACCGGCTGAGCTGGAACCCAATGATACCGTTGCAAAAGTCTGGCTAACCATAAATGAACCGTGGCTAACCCCAATGCTCGACCGGGGCACACCCTCCGACCAGACCCAAACGGTGCGAGCCTTAGGTCCGAACCCAACAAACTGACTTCCTCTTCCAAGAACCTTTCGGGCCTAAAGGCCCATGGATCCTTCCAAATGGACTCATTATGGGTTATAGCCCACATATTCACCATCGCCGTGGTCCCGGCCGGAACAAAGAATTTCCCCACATGAACATCATGGACGGCCAGACGAGCCCAGGATAGCAGTGGCCCTGGAGGATGCAACCGGAGCACCTCCTTGACGATGGCCTGAAGGTACCGGAGTTTCGGTATATCGATGTCTTTTACGGGCCGGGCCCCGACTATCAAGTTGAGCTCTTGTTTGGCCTGAGCTTGGATGTCAGGGTGTAAGACTAGTCTAGCCATGATCCATTCTAAGATAATGGCAACCACATCTGTTCCCCTGAATATCATTTCCTAGTAATCAACATAATAAAAAAAAAAAAATAAGACCATAATTATTTTGAGCAAATAATTGGATTATTAATTAAAGCAAAGAACATGAAGATATGGAGGACATGAAAAGGGCTAGAGCTACTGCCATTTGCCACCATGGACCATCACTAGAAGCCCCACAATAAACACAGAAAATGGCAGTTGTTAAGATCTTGTTTCCACTAGGAGTATATATGGTAGGGCCTCGGCCATGTTGTCTATTTTCATTGTGCATGCGAAATGAGAGTGGTTTACATGAATACCACTACTCCATACTCATTTATGAATATACCCATTGCTCCTAGATGTGAGTCTTTTAGCCTACAACTGATTCAAGTTGTATGTCTAACAATTTATGTTCATCATATGTAAAGATTTTACAGGGGTACTTATGTAAAATGAGTGCGAAACAAAAAAATGTTGGATTTGATCTTCTTTGAGACGAGACAGTTACTACTCCTTAAAAGATAAGATTTGTTATTGGCACTGTCCTTCAAGTTCATTTTTCATTTACTTTTTGATATTTTACAAAGCTACTCTTGTCCTTTTCTTGTCCCCATAATCACACAGGTGTCTTTCAAATATATATATATATATATATCTTTAAAATCTTTTAAATCATGAAAATAAAATTCAGGATAAGTCTTGCATGTCTTAATATGCTTATCCTTCCCCTAAGCTACTAGTGTCACGCACATAACTGGCTCCTGAAGCAACTAGTAAACAGACAACCAAGACAAAGACATTAGCGGGGATTGTCCAAATAAGAACATAACACAAACAAACCAAACGAAACTGATCAGATCTCATCATCATTCATGCATTATATCACTTTGGTGCATGTATGTAATACCTAATATTTAATTATATAAATCAACAGAAACTGATAATAAAACCATATGATCAGCATACGAGCAGCATCATTTTGAAGTGCTGTATAAGAGACAGAGGGAGAGAGAGAGAGCATACCCAAAGGACAGCAATGGCATCAGAGTCAGTGAGACTGTCCTCCTGAGGGAGACTAAGAAGGACGCTAAGGAAGTCATCTTTGTTGAAGTCATGACCAGTTCCAGTTGTTGATCTTTTCTCATCAATGATTCTGCCTATAAGAGCCTTGACCTTCAAAGCCAAAACCTTGCACCTCTTACCCACTCCATGGAAATCCAGTAAACCACCCAAAGGGAAGTGATCCTCCCAGTTAAACCTCCCTATCAACTCATATCCTTCACTAACCATCTCCACCAACACTTGTTTATCCTCTCTACTCAACTCACTCCCAAACACACTCCCTATAATACTCTCCAATGACCCTTTTTGCAACACACCTCTCAACCTAACCATCCCTTCCACTTCCATCTCCATCATCACCTCTTCCATCATCTTATCAGCAACACAGCTGCGTAGGCCTTCCATGACAGCAATCCTTCTAGGGGAGAACATGTGAGTGGCTGCCAATCGCCGGAGATGGCGCCAGTATTGGCCAGAAGGAGCAAAGCCAATGGCCCTCTCAAACATGAGTGAACGAGCAGAGATCTTTGTAGGTCTATCTGAGAATGCTGATCCAGAAAGGATCTGTCTGGCGGTGTCCGGGTGGCTACTAATCACTACCGGTTGTGTGCCGAGACTGAGATATAATAGGTGGTCAGCATCACATGATTTGGAAAGACGAGCTAGTTTCCTGTGAGCAAGAGAACCCATGAGAGGAAGTGAACCAAGAAGTGGCCATCCAATCACACCCTTTGGCACTGCATGGCTGTTGAAGTGAACGTTGCGCCATGCAAAGCCACCAGGTGTTATTAACCAAGTGTTTAACAAGAGTGGAAGGAGAGTGGAGAGGAGAAGAGGCCATGGCCAGGGAGATGAAGTAAGGATGGTGGTGGCTAAGAGGCAAAGAGCAGTGAGGAGGATGAAGAAAATGGTTATAGTGTGAGTCCTCATTTGAATTGAGATTGGTAGATAATTAGACCTAGAAGTGCAGGTTGTTCAGGATGTATGGTGGCATTTTATAGGGAGAGGAGATCATCAAGTGCTGGAAAGGAATCATCAGGTGGGGGCAATAGAAGCAACGATAAGATACTTCATATTCTAATGCTGGAGTGGTGTATCAAGGTGGGTCCATGAACACGTACTACTGTCAGGTACTGTGTTGTGTCTATGGAATGTACATACGGGGAGGACAGGAAGAACCAGTTACTAGATAAAGTAGAAGGAGCTGATTGTAAACAGCTACAAGAAACTGAAGGGAAGACTTGCTTACTGAAATGACATCGATTCCGTACTTGGTAGCGCTCCAATGCGACAAACTCTGTCAATAAACTGCTTGGTTTTTGTTCCTGAATATAAATAATAAATAAACAGTAAAAAAGGAAATTATAATCCAAGAGAGTTTGTTTTTGCCATGCATAACAAGCAAGCAGTTAATTATCTGTCAAAACCAAGATTAATTAGTACATATAGCATCATTAATGATAAAAACTACAACTAATCACCATCCAAATAACTTTGCAATGATGGTCTGTTTTTTACAAAATTAATGAGGTATATAAATGCATATATGCATATATGTGTGTGCATCAGGCAACTTCAAATCATTTACAATCGAATTGCAGAAATGCAAGGACTACAAACACCAATCAATCAATAAATAAAAAGGCAGTCGATTAAGGAAAAAGAAAAAGATCAAAAGGATAGGAATGAACAAAGGACAGAAGCAAAGGGGAAAAAAAAAGAAATAGATAAGCGACAAAAAGAGTAGGATATATTCGATGGATAATTTGGACCCGGGGGATTTGCTGTGTCGGCCACCGCAGACAGTTGTGTGCCAATTAACGGTCGGTTGCCCGTTGACAGTTGTTATCCAGATCTCAATTAGTAGTAGCGTGCCCAGTTGCCTGTTTAAAGGAGAAGCACCTCTCACACACTACTCCTCACTCTCATCCTTGATGGCTACTTGAGCTTTTGGACTGTCTGCTGAACTTTTCTGTATGTTTTTATTAACATTAGTGCAGATTTAGTTTTCCCCCGTTGATGCCAAGAAAGTTCTAGCCTCAAAAATTATAGTTATTTTGTTTAATTTGTATTTTTTGAGGTAAATCATACAATTGTATGCTCTTGTAACCATGTCCTTGTTGTCACCTTCTCAATGATAACTATCTTTCTCCGGAAAACATAATTCTCTATAGCAAGAAAAATCCATTAATGAGCGACAGCAGCCAATATCTGTAGGGACATATTTTTTTTTTTAAGGGTAAAGATGTCATTCTACATGTATGTATTACGAATCAAACAGAGAAAATGGTTGACTTGATAATGAACAAATACAACAGCAGGAATCTCGGTAGGGTTGAGGTTTCAATGAGTCCTGTCAATTGTAGGACCATTGGATTTACTGGAGATAATGTGTTTCTTTGTTTTTTGGCTGCAGAACCTAGTGCTGAATGAGCACCATTTCTCATTCAACAACAGTGTACATATATACAAATATATAGTCTGACTGCGGTAGAGAGAAAGAGGTGGTGTAGAATCAGCGCCCCTTGAAAGATGACAACTATGGATTATACCCACTGTACACGAAAAGCAGATGTACACATTCACAAACACGTGAATAAGAACTTTACTGTATATATATGGATATTTTATTTCATATTTATAGTACTACAACTTTTTCACAATAACAGAGAGTTGACTTCAAGATTGAAGCATGTATATGCAAGAAACAAAATCACTTGTTCATGTTTCTCAAAATAAAAGAAAAAAAAAAATTATATGGCTATACATGCACAAGAGAAACCCAATCAACAGCCGCACATCAAAAGAGAATCAAAAGATCAGAATGAGGGCACATGAGAATGTATGACTTGGGGGCCATAAAAGTAATAGATTTCATATAAAGCTGGAATATATCAAGGGGTATAACTATCAAGTAACTCAATTTTAACAACACTTCGCAACTGATAATCCCAACAACAAGAACGCTTGTTCATGAATAAAACTTGACAGTTGAGAGAAGACTTTTGCCTTGTTTATGATGGAGAGGTGTGATAATGGTGGCAGTGTGTGGCGGTGGTGGAGGTGCAATGAAAGGGTTTATCACTTTATCATGTCATTGTAGCTGATAATGCCCATGTCATTTGTCCTTAAAAAACATTATAAAACAGGCTAGACAACAAAAAAACTAATTAAGCCTAAACATGAGTCTAAAACCGTCTGCATAATAGATAATCACTACCAGCGCGCCTTCCCATGTCCTGTCAATTTTTTTAAAGCTCCTGTTTCCATTAAAACCCACACATAATGACTGGGAAGCGTAGTACAAAGAATTACTTCTGCATAATGGATAAGCATTACCAGCGCCCCACCCCATGTCCTGCCTAGTTCTGGAAGCTCCAGTTTCCATTCAAACCCACACATAATGACTTGGAGGCGAGCACAAGTCATCTAAACAATAAGTGAAACTCAATCTCGCGTGGACTTCAGTAAGTTTCAACACGTTAAAATTTGCCAAAAACTTCAGGTTGATGTTTCAAATAGTTCAGAGAGATTAGCTTGTAAGGAAGGGCCTTTGTTTAATTATCAAAAATGACTGCCACCACTATTACAAGAAAGTAAGGAGGGTCCACAGCCGCAAGTAGGTCATTTTATAGAAAGTGATCAGTGAAAATAAGAATAATGAAAGCACTGTGACACTTATCAGGTGCATAATGTTGACAAGCAAAGAAAGATGATCCCTATACACCTATAATCGAATAATCAACGAATAGAAGGCAAGGACAATGCTATGTTCCTGGAGTCATGCGGGCACTCTAAAACATTATTGCCTACTTGGCTGCAGAGAAAGGTATAGTGCAGTTGATCATCTAACAAATGCTTTGAAAACGCAAGCAAAGAGTGAAACTAAGAATAATGGAAGCACTGTGCCACTTATCAGGTGTATAATGTTGACAGGCAGAGAAAGATAATCACTATAAACCTTTAATCAAGGAATCAAAGAAAAGAAAACAAGGATAGTGCCACCAGGTTCTTGAAGCCATGCTAGCACACTATAAATTATTGCCTACTTTGCCGCAGAGAAAGGAATGGTGAAGTTGATTTACTCTCAAATGCTTTGAGAACACACAACACTCGCACTATCCACAACATACAGTAACAATACCTTTCGAATCTTGATAAGAAATTAAGAATTCACAATCCAATCAATCTCAGTGCTGCTCTATAGATTAGACAGGTATCTATTGGAGATTCTCAGTCCAACAAGATAAAGCGGATCATCTTTACGACATGATTATTTTTAGAAAACAAGTGGCGTTGATACGGGCATAAAATAACTAGAAAGTTCAAAGAGTGGGGTATGAGTGCTTAAGGAAGGTCAGCATATAAACAGATCTGAATAAACTATATGAATTCATTCATTCTGGGGTTTGGTGAGGCTTCTCCTCTGCTAATGGAAAATGCCTCCACACAATGGTTTGAGTGGTTACTATTTGTCCACCAACGCATGCTAATTGAAGAAAGCACAATGCCTGTGGGACACTACCTTTTTAATATGAAAGACTCAAAACTCACAAATATCATTGCCATCACAAATAAGGGAAATGAACTGGGAAAAGACTATTCTAATCACAGAAGATAGTACACCCACTAACTTGTTAAAATAATTAATTTCTATGAAACAAAAACAAATTTATAAATGCAAGCTCACCTTATCATGGTAGCAAAGGAGAAGTTGGCTGGAGGCTGAAGTTCAAGGATAAGGATATCCAAAGGTACACAAATCCAAGGTGAGGAGGCCAGCGTTCTTTTGCAAGAAAAGATCTTATGGGGACCCCCTGCTCATAATACCTCCATAGCTCTGCAAATCATGAAGGTTACACGTGTATGCTAGAAAAAGAAAAGAAAGAAGACCCACCAAAACCAAAGGGACCATGTAAAAAGAAGCCATGCTGTAATGGAGATCACTTTCTCCTCAAAGGGCTTAAAATTTCAATGCCTTATAATAGAATAGCTGGAGTGGAATATTGTGATCTAGCAAGCAATACCAATGTTAGGCCAAAACGGGTGGACATCTGTCCAGGATACAAGTATTTCTAAACCAGAAATAAAACCATTAACTGGGATACAGTATTGTCCATTAATTACTAATACTGGAATTATAATGTTCATGCAACTAAGACTTTCATGCTCTGTTTGGATTGATGGAAAACAGAGGAAAAGAAAATAAAATGGATTGTCAAATGAATAGAACATCAATTAAATTTACTATATAGTCATTCCATCATTTTGGTTCACAGTATTTTCTTTCCCTCCATTTTCTCACAATCCAAATGCAGCATAGATGCACAAACTATCTGGATAAACTGCAGCCCATAGCAAGATGAGGATGGGCTATTGCTACAATTCTCCCTGACCTCATATTTTTTAATGTTGCAAGGACATTTTGAACTTTGAAGAGATATGCATGACCAGCTGGTAGACAAATAGTACTCCAGTGCAAAATGGCCATGACTCACCTGTGGACTTGCATGAGGAAAGATAACTACCTTTATCTAGATTATTTCTCTCTAGCATGTGACTAGAGGCAAAAGAGCATTCCAGAGCCTAGCAAACTAAGCCAGCTACACTAAAGGTACAATATTGCAGAAGTCGAAATTTTTAACTTGGACTGCAGAACACATAATAGACACCACAAGACGAGCCTTGCCATGCAATAGTCCAAATTTTGAGAAGCCCACAGGAAACAACCTATGAAATCCATACACAACCAAAAGTAATGGGGAGATAATTTACCAATGAATACTCCTGATTGTGGATCCACGATAAAAGTGTCATATCGGATGGTCTTTAAAAAGCATCTGCACCAAAGACAACAATACATCTCTTTTAAGCTCTTAAGCAAATAAAACACCATACTAACATAATATCAATAATATCAGCCAAACTTACCCACTGATCCATAATTTAGAGGACTTGCTTTAACATTTTTAAATAAATATCTCGCCAACATAAATAATTGCTCATCTTTCAAGAAAGTATAACTACCACATGGGTGTTGTTCAAACCAGTGTCACCCATGGGTTGGCACTGGCCTGCACGGCACATAACTTGGCCTCCCAGACATACCCCTCTCTCTCTCTCTCTCTCTCTCTCTCTCTCTCTCTCTCTATATATATATATATATAATTTTATTAATGAATTCCCCCTCTCTCTCTTAATTGTACTTATGTATTATCTTATAAAATATAATATTAAATCTTGAAATCAGACGAGTTTATATACATAAGTGAATAATTCATGCATTTTAAACTAACTTTATTAAATAAATGTTAAATAAGATATATGCAAAAGGTTTATAACACATTTTCAATTTTGAAATATACAAGTGAAAAATGTATACCACTTAAACTAACATTATTAAATATTTTTTAATAAACTATGTGAAAATGTTTCTCATCTATATCTAATCTCTTGAAATTAAAAGTGAGTATTACACACGTATGTATCTAACATTTTGACATATTTTATCTACATTAAAATTAATATTATTTAGCATTTACAAAAGCGACACAAGTTTTAGTTTTACTCTCTTAGGTGCATGATTATTTTAAAACATTTTTTTTGTAAGAATGATTTTATATTTATTTAAAACGTTTCCTAAATACGTTTCTCGAATAACATGGATGCCATCCACGAAATTTTTTCATCCGTAAACTTCAAATTTAAACCATATAAACCAATCAAATCTATAACCATAAAATAATATAAAACCCTAAACATAAACACTAATTAAACCCAAATACTATAAAACCTTATACCTAAAATATTAAAACTATAAACCCTAAATACTAAACCTAAACGGTGAACTATAAAACAGTTTATAGTTTAGGGAGGGATTTTCCAATTTTCCATTTATGGTTGAGAGTATAAGCGTTGAAACTAAAGTTTTAAAAAAAAAAATTAGGAGCGAAATAATGACTTGATTTTGACATTCACATAGTTCGGAAAACTATTCAGAAACATATTATATAAAAATTTTATTACTCTTTCGTAAACTTCCAAAATTTACTTATTTATTATTTAGAACTTTTTCAAGGTTTTGAGGTTTTTTTTCCAATTTTAAAATACAATTTTAAAACTAAATGGGCCGACACCCCCATTTCCCAAAACGCAGGTTGGTGGGGCCCAACATAGTTTGGAGATGGACCATGCTGGCCCAGGCATGCACAGTACCCGACCAGCCTTGAAATTGTGTAGTGCTAGCCCGGCATAGCCCGTTTGACACTGTGAAGTGTTGTGACAACATCAACATTACCATTGAGAAGCCAATCATTTGATGATGGACACAAGGTTTCCCTGGTAAAACTTGGTAATGTAAGCAGATCATGCACGCTACAATAATTTAGGAGTTTCCAAGTAATTCTTCAAACAAAATAAACAAAACTGAAAAATTAATCAAATGAGCATGCTAAGAATTCGAGGCATCTCTTTTTAGCTTTCAAAATAAGACATTCTACCTATCAAGGTCTAAGCAATTCCCGCTAATCTCTTACATAGGCTGACGAAATTGCAAACATCAAGCTCAACTGTTTGTTAATTAGTCAGTAACAACAAGATATCCCCAATTCTTTTCATCTTGAAATGCTTCTAACATTCTTACATATGAAAAGCGGGTCCAATTGGTAACATATCTAATGAAATAGAGGCGCCAACTAAAAATATATGGGGCAAAAGACACATTCAATCATGCTAATATCTAAGAAATTAGTAACAAGTAAAAAATTTTAAAAGTCTAAGAAGAAACAAATACCAATAACTTGCAGTTTGTCAGATTTGCACCACAAAACCCTCTTTTAAAGGGATGTGTTACTGCTGCTAATTATACAATTCAGCTCAGGTCCTTCTTGAACAGCTACTATTATCTAACCACAAAGAAGGTTCGTTTTCACTCTTCAATATTATTATTCCCTACTGTTGAGTGGAGAGAGAATATATGAAACTTTTCTATTATTAATTACTCAAAATAATTCTTCTATTTTACAAATCACTCTCACACTCTCACACTTTCTCTCACTAGCACTCTATTCTCTCACTATGCACTCACACTCTCACTTATGCTCTATGCTTGTGGCTAACCTATAGCTTGGATGACTTCTTTGTATGCTTACTTGCTTGACTTCACACTCAAAGACTTGGGATGGCTAACTTGCTTACATTCAAGTCTATTTATACATGTTTAATGGCGGTTGATGAAGGCTCTAGAATTGCTGAAATCTTGAAGCTTCATAAGTCGGTTGAGAAGCTTCAAGGATGCTTCCAAAGTCGGTGGTGTTTCTTCAAGGTTATTCTAGAAGCTTCAAGTCTTTATCACTCCCCCTCAGCACCGACTTCTCTTGAATTGATGCTTTCTTGTATATTTCTAACTGTGCTCGTAAATCTTCAAATTTCTTTGTACTAAGACCTTTAGTGAAGATATCAGCAACTTGCTCTTCTGTAGGTGTTAGCTTCATGTGGATCTCACCTTGCAGCACTTTTTCTCTTAGGAAGTGGTAGTGTACTTCAATGTGCTTGGTCCTTGCATGAAATATAGGATTCTCTGCTAAACATACTGCTGACCGATTATCACAATGAAGTATTACCTGCTCAGTTGGTTGGTGAAGATCTCTCAGCAATTGCATTAACCAAGAACTTTCTTGTGCTGCCATAGCTGCTGCTCTATACTCAGCTTCTGTGGTGGAGAGAGATACGGTAGGCTGCCTCTTACTGCACCATGACACTGCTCCTGATCCCAGACTGAAGATGTAGCCTGTAGTTGATCGCCTCGTGTCGCAGTCTCCAGCGTAGTCAGCGTCACAATATCCAGTTACTTGGCATCTTTCTCCTTTACGGTATAGAATACCGTAATCCACAGTTCCTTTTAAGTATCGAAGTATTCGCCGTACTGCTTCCAAATGTGGCTTCTTGGGATTTTGCATGTAGCGACTTGCAACTCCAACTGCATATGCCAAGTCAGGTCTAGTAAGAGTTAGATAAATAAGGCTACCTACCAGTTGTCGATACATCTGTGGATCTTCCAAGTCTTTTCCTTCTCCAGCACGAAGCTTGATGTTTGGCTCCATTGGTGTAGACAGTGGCTTACACTCCAGCATCCCATACGTCTCCAATAGATTCTTTGCATATTTTTGTTGACAGAGGAACATACCTTCCTTTGTCTTCTCAACTTCGAGCCCTAAGAAGTGCTTCAATTCTCCAAGCTCCTTCATCTGGAACCGGACTGAAAGATTGTCCTTCGTTTGTTGGATTTCTTCAGTAAGGTCTCCAGTTAAGATAAGGTCGTCAACATACACCAGGACTATGGCCATCTTGCCTCCTGTGTGTTTAACGAAAAGGCTCGAATCTGATACTGTCAACTTGTAGCCACTTTGTACAAAAAATTCTGCTATTTTCCCGTACCATGCTCTTGGAGCCTGTTTCAAGCCATATAATGCCTTCTTGAGCTTGCATACGTATTCTGGATGAGTCTTGCTCTCAAATCCTTGTGGTTGATCCATGTAGATGTCTCTATCAAGCTCTCCATGTAAGAAGGCATTCTTCACATCCATCTGCCAAAGCTTCCATCCTTTGCTTGCAGCTAGTGCAAGTAGTACTCGCACCATTGTTAGCTTTGCTACTGGACTAAATGTTTCATCATAGTCCATGCCATATTGCTGTGAAAACCCTCGTGCCACGAGTCGAGCCTTGTATCTCTCGACTGATCCATCTGCTCTAGTTTTCACCTTGTAGACCCATTTGCATGAGATTGGTTGTACTCCCACTGGTTTGGGTACCAAATCCCATGTCTGGTTTTGCTTGAGGGCTGTTATTTCTTCCTCCATTGCCTTCCTCCAATTGTTGTCCTTAATTGCTTCTTCAAAAGTTGTTGGTTCTTCAACTTCCATAACTAGTGCAGCATTTGCATACTTGGGATTGGGATGCCTTATTCTGGATGATCTCCTTAAAGGTGGAGGCATTTCTTCAAGAAGGTCTTCTTCCACTTCTTCATGAACTCCAATCTTCCATGGGCTCTTGGTCTTTGATGACCTTGGACTTGTGTCTTCTTCATTTGTTGTTGGAACTTCTTGAGCTTGGTCTTGTAATTGTTCCTCTATTGTTGACTCAATCTCCTTTACATTTGGTTGAACTGAGTCTTCTGAAGGCCACCAAGGTGAAGCTTCATCAAAGACCACATTCCTGGATGTGTAGATGCGCCCAGATGTCGGATCACAGCATCTCCATCCTTTTCTCTCATCATCATAGCCGACAAAGATACATCGTACCGCCTTCTTGTCGAACTTGGTACGAAGATGATCTGGCACAAAAACATAACACACACATCCAAAGACTTTGAAGTGACTTACTGTGGGTTTGATCTTCCATAGTCTTTAGAATGGAGAGAGAAAGCCCATCTTTTCCTGTGGAAGTCGGTTGATGATGTGAGCAGCCGTTCTCATGCATTCGGCCCAAAATCTTCCTGGCACGTTCTTGGCATGTAGCATGCTTCGGCATATTTCTGCAATATGCCGATTCTTCCTCTCAGCTACACCATTTTGTTGTGGAGTGTTGGGACAAGTCAGTTGTCTTCGGACCTTTTGTTCCTTCAGATAGGCATTAAACTCTTGAGATAGATATTCTCTTCCATTGTCGGTACGAAGACATTGTACCTTCTTGTTGAGCTCACTCTCCACCTTCTCCTTGAACTCCTTGAACTTGGTGAATACTTCAGATTTTTCTTTCATGAAAAATACCCATACGTACCTCGAGAAGTCATCAATAAAGGTCACCATGTATTTGGCACCACTTATAGATGTTTGTTTGATTGGGCCAAATACATCAGAGTGCACTAGCTCCAGAGGCTCCTTAGCTCTAAATTTAGATTGCTGGAAGGGAAGTTGATGGGCCTTACCAAATTGACACCCAGCGCATACTGTATCAGTCCGTACTTCTATGTCGGACAGGCCTTTGACCATAGTCTTCTCGACCATCATCTTCAACTTGTGGTAGCTTACATGCCCAAGTCTTGCGTGCCAGAGATCAGACGTCTCGTTCTTCCGGGTCCTGTCCACATAGGCTGATTCTGCAGACATCACATAGATAGACTCCAGTTTGCGTCCCTCCATAACTGGTGTGCCTGATGCCTGTAGATTGCGGTACACCTTAACTTCTTGTGGCCCAAATACCACATAGTTTCCTTGTGCTGTCAGTTGTGATACTGACAACAGGTTCTTCTTCATCCCGGGAACGTGATAGACGCCCTGCAGCTTAATTTGATCTGAATTGAAGCGTGGAGAGATAAGTGTCTTACCGATGTGGGTGATGGGCAGCTTAGAATTGTTAGCTGTCACAATCACTTGCTTCCCCTTGTACTTCTCAAGGCCCTCTAATTTCTTGATGTCACCTGTCATGTGGTTGGAGCAGCCAGAGTCGATGATCCAGTCGTTCTCATAATTGATCTTCTTCTGCTTCGTTATTGCTGTTAGAGCTACCTCTTCTTTCTCTTCTTGCTCCTCCACTTTGGTAGTGACTACTGCAAATGCTGCTTCAACATCCCATTCTTCTTCACTGTCGTACCTTGAATGACTGGTTCCTTGAAAGCTTCTTGAGGTTGCTGCATTTCCTTGGCCTTTCTTCTTATGCCAACAGTCACGTGCATAGTGTCCTTTCTTCCCACAGTTATAGCAGCGATCATCTCGACTGTCACCTCTCTTCGACGGACGATTGTTGTTGCGAGCTCCCCCTGAATAGTTAATCTTCTCCTTCAGTCTTCTCTGTTGATTGGGCTTGTTCTCCGGTGCGGGCTTCTGGCCTTTTCGCCGGTTGCTGAACAACGCCTCTTCTTCCTGCTTTAGCGAGACACCAGCCATCTGCTTCGCTAAAGCCTCCTGATTAGCGATCATATTTTCTAACTCCAACAAGGTTGGTTGAGTCGGCCAACCTCGAATGGCAGCCATAAACCCACTATACTCAGGTTTAAGGCCATTGATAATTATCCTCCTCATTCGCTGCTCACTAATCTTTTCTTCAGGGGCAAGTTGAGCAATCTCGCTGCATAATGATTTTACCTTAGTGAAGTACTGACTGATTGTCATACTTCCTTGTAAGGTTGTCATGAGCTCACTTTCAAGTAATTGAAGGCGAGCATCATTCTTCTTGGAGAATAGTGTAGCGAGAGTATCCCATGCAATTTTTGGAGTAGCAGCATCTCTAATGTACTCTAACAGTTCATCTTCTACAGCTGTTCTAAGAACAAACATTGCCTTACCCGCTTTGATGCGCCACTTCCGCAGGGCCTCATCTTTTGACTTCTCTACCGCCAAAGCCTTCTTCTCCTTGGATTTAGTGTCACCAGCAGCATCTGATGGCGTCGCTTCTTCAACAGCGACATCGGGTGGAGTCGTCTCGGACCCACCTACAACCTCCCATAGGTCCTGTCCTTGTAGATAGGACTCTATGCAGGCCTTCCAATTTATATAATTATGATTATTTAACTTCTTCAAACCACCAGTCGTACCTGCTAGCTCCATAGCTATGTCTGGGTTACCTGACGTCCAGCAAGCCTCCTTAGCAGAATACCGGTACTCCACTTACTCCGACTGGCGAGCTTCAACACTGGTGAACTCCTGATACTATGCTCGGGCACTGGTCAGTAATTCCGGCAGAACCGACCCGACAACCTGGCTCTGATACCAGTAATGTTGAGTGGAGAGAGAATATATGAAACTTTTCTATTATTAATTACTCAAAATAATTCTTCTATTTTACAAATCACTCTCACACTCTCACACTTTCTCTCACTAGCACTCTATTCTCTCACTATGCACTCACACTCTCACTTATGCTCTATGCTTGTGGCTAACCTATAGCTTGGATGACTTCTTTGTATGCTTACTTGCTTGACTTCACACTCAAAGACTTGGGATGGCTAACTTGCTTACATTCAAGTCTATTTATACATGTTTAATGGCGGTTGATGAAGGCTCTAGAATTGCTGAAATCTTGAAGCTTCATAAGTCGGTTGAGAAGCTTCAAGGATGCTTCCAAAGTCGGTAGTGTTTCTTCAAGGTTATTCTAGAAGTTTCAAGTCTTTATCACCTACTTTCAGAGTCCTTACGTGCTATCATTCAAGAGATGCAAAGAAACATTAACCAATAGCTTTACCGTCTATTATTCCTAAGAAAAAGCAATCACCAAAAAATCTGTCTATTATTCCTAAGAAAATGCAATCACACTAGCCGCATTCACCAGCAAAATTACATGCAGTCCGGACAGAAGTTATTTCACTTAAATCATATGCAATTAGCAGCAAAAACCTTCACAATCAAGGAGATCAACTTAAAAAAAAAAAAAAAAAAACAACAACAACAACTTAAGATGGCTTCTTTGACCAACAAATATCATTTAGAGTATCTGATAAGGCTAAGTATAAATAGCAGAGGGTCTGCTAAGCCCAAAAAATTATCCCAATACTTGTTATTTTAACATCCAATGGAACTCTTAATTGCATTTCTTGATTAGTTAACAAACTACAAGCAAACATTATTGTTTTGGATAAAGTGACTTATTTCTCTATGATTAAGATTATATGTTTAGATGGCACAAACTGAAGGAAAAGAAAAGAAGACTATATGTGAAGTTACATTAAATGTTCCTATTCATAACTGTTTATGATTGGGAATTGGGAGAATAAACCAGTGGGCGAGTAAAGCATCTTATTCCATTAGGTAATTTACATAATAAAAGTATTATGAAGAAGACTAAAGTATGTATGGCCAATTTCAAAGACGCATATCATTGCCATAATAACTAAAGTCAGAACATCATTTAAACATTTAGACATATTGTGACATATATTACAAAAACAGGAAACGGATGAGAAGGCTACCTAATCTACCTGTATTAAGCTGCATCACAAAAAGTACTACCAGCTGGTGCTCAAAACACAATGAAAATCACTACGCATTTCAGCAAAACAAATAAAAGCAAACAGTGAAATACTAGAAGCAGTACTGAAGCACCCAAGAAAAGTTGCAAACCACATCTAAAACATATAAAGTTAAAAAAAAAAATACTTCTTTCTATCATTCAAATGTGAATTTCAGTAATAAAAGGAAAATACATCTAAAATGTCATATAATCTTCTATCATAATGCACCTCTGCTTCTCCAACAAGGACAAATATCAACATTAAATTTAGGCCTGATGAATTTAAAACAAATTTATCAAATGCCAATCTGGTTTCATTTGATAAATAAAATATCAAATTTCTTTTGAGCTTTGAAATAGGATATCATGATTAGAAGGGTCATACAAAGGTTAAGCGGGACAGTATGATTATGACAAAAAAATTTCATGTCCAGGTCAACAAAATTAGACATGAAACACAGTTATATAAAACCCAAACCTTCTTAATTTCATACTATGTTTATGTTGAGTTGATGTGGTGTTGTGTCAGAATTTGCCTCCTTATACATCACCATCTAATTTTTAATCTCCTAATATGTCAAGCAAATAAGCATGCAAAAGTTCAGGAAAAATGAAAATAGTTTCAATCACATTGAACTGTAAAAAGATAAAAATCACGATTGCTTCCAATGAAACTAATATGCAGAAATAAGCATATCGGCAGGTCCATACGTGACTGTTCAAGGAAAAAAATGCAATGAAGCCTATTCGTCATCAAATTCTTTTTGGCAAGCAAAATGCATATACACCTCCACTACTGAAGCATCAGATCTTCCTACTAACGTCTGATGTAATTCAGGTATCTGGGAACAAAAACCTATATGTCAAATGAAACAGGTCAACAAGGGTGCTTCAGATGATAGTCCTAACGAGATTGATAAAGGAAATGAGAAACAATCATGACAGCTTGTCTGATGGTCCAGTCAGACAGGATTCGTGCAATAAAACTAATTTACAGAAATAAGCATATTAGAAGCCTGGGACTCTTTGAGGAAAAGTGCAAGGAAGTCATGTATTCAACTCTAAATTCCTTTAGTGAGCACAAAGCATATAAACCTTAGTCTTTGATGCAGCTGATCCTCCTACTGAAGGCTGATGTTGTTCCAGTGCCTGATAGCAGATCTACACACACACACATGCCACCCGATCGAAGGCAACAAAGGTCGCGCAAATGTAAATTTATCATGGTAAAGAAATCCTATCTTGCATTTGATTTGGGTTAGATAAACAAGTCAAAAACACAAAACAGAATGCAATATGATGGTTCCCCAAGAGTTTTAGTAGAACTTGAAGATAAATTCATCATAATATTTAAAAAATAAAATAAAATCAGCAAGAGCATCCAAGAGCTAAACCAAAAAAGGATTAACCAAACAGATCAAACACATAAACATTCCAACAAGAATTTCCAGGTTATCCCAGAAACCCATTGCCTGCAATAAATTATGTTGCATTGTCTAAGATATTCATATTCAAGCAATCAAATCCAAAGAAAGCATATAAAAAGTATAAAAACAACCAAGAAAGCTCTGGGGCTATCGCTTACAACTTGACTAGGGTTTAGTGCTTGCTTAACGAGAAGATGACGATCTTGAAAAAGACAATTAGATCAAACATACCTGAAAATCGATCACATTACCTTTTTCCATAGTTTAGAGTTCGATTCACTGACATTGATTAGGGTTTACTGGAGAACAGGGAGGAAGGGAGGAGCAGTGACTCACATCCGCGTAGTGAGGGTTCTTGGCATAGCCGGCCTCAGATGTCTGGCGGGAGTGTTCGAAGAGGAAGAGGCGATCGAGATCGCTGGGAGCGCCCATGGATTATTGCGAGCTCGGAGGCGAAGGACGAGAACGGATGCCGCAGCGATCGCTCTCGAGCTCGCGTTACCCCATCGAAAACGCGGGTGAAGAACCTCCGTTATTTAAAAGACTCCAAAAGTGGGCTCGCGTTACCTTTGGTTGGGTTATTTGCACATACACCCTCGTAAAAGTAGAAGAAATAACTATATTTGTCAAAAATTCAATGATAATGATCTAGCAGTCCATGAATTTATTTTTTTTCAAATTTTTAAAAGTCTCTCGGTTGAAGAGATCTTGGATTCGTTTGAATATATCATTTGATGCTAATAATCTATTAATGTTAAATTTTTTATATGAATTGTTCGTCATTTTGGAGAAATGAGTTTAATTTCTGTTTGCACATATAAAAAATATAAATATTGTAGAATTTTAACTCTTTGCCAATGACTTATTCACATTTGTCAATCAATATATATTTTTATATATATCATTTCATTCTAATTATTTATATTTTACGTCTCAAATTTTTTTTTTTAAATTATCATATGAATTTCAGTATTGATACATTTCATAATTCACTAATTCCTCACCTACTAACAAGGTGAGATTCTCGGTAATTATAAACAAAAATAATAAAATAAATTTTTTTTGTTGTATATAAGACTATGACCTTGCATTACTCAACCACACACACCCCTTCCCCATCATGATGTGACAAAGATGCCACTAAAAATACAAGAAATTCTCTTCTTCAAAATTCAACCTATCCATCAAAGTGGTACTAAAGAGATTTATTGATAAGAGAGTTTTGAGAATGTATGTTTCGCTAAACATCCATTGACTCTTTTTAGTTTTGAGAATGTATGTTTAGCTAAACATCCATTGACTCTTTTTGGTTAATAAACAAGGTTAGTTTGAGGCTTTGAGCCAAGGTTTATTTATTTATTTTATTTTTCTTTTGAAGGGAAAATTCATTACTGAAATTGGATACAATATACTAAATTTCATACAATTCCAACACACACAGGACTAAAAACATTTATCCGTTGCAACAGACAAAGACATTACAACAAAACACCCAAAATTAAACATCCAAATTAAAGGCAAAAAACCAAACCAACCGAAATCAACGGTCAACCAAGAAGAAAGGCGCGCCATCCAAACTCCAACGACTAGTTCTTGTTTATAATCCCTCCTCCCTCTCGTCCCCCCGCCCTCTTTTCTTCTCAGCCTTGGGCTCTCCAAGGGTGAAGAAGCCATTGCTCACCATGGAGCCCTTGGCCCATTCTCTCTTTCTCCTTCTCTTCACCCTCCTCCCTTTCTCCTCCTCCCTCTCAGACGCCGAGGCCGCCTTCATTGCTCGCCGTCAGCTGTTCACCTTCAAACACTCCTCCGGCGATCTCCCTCTAAACTATGACTTTGGCTTCAAGATCAATATCAAAATCAAGAACCCTCGCCTTAAAAAAGCCTTCATTGCACTACATTCTCTCAAACGAGCCATCTACTCTGACCCTAAGAACTTCACCGGGAACTGGGTTGGCCCCAATGTGTGCTCTTATAATGGTGTGTTTTGTTCTAAAGCTCCTGATGATCCAACCGTAAATGCCGTCTCTATTCTTGATCTCAATGGTGCTGATATTGCCGGTTATCTCCCTTCTGAGCTTGGTTTACTCACTGATATTGCTCTACTTCATGTGAATTCTAATCGGTTTTGCGGGGTTGTACCTGAGAGCTTCTCAAAGCTTACAAGAATGTCTGAGCTCGACTTGAGCAATAATAGGCTTGTTGGGAAGTTCCCTGATGTTCTTATCGGTCTACCTGAGCTCCGATATCTTGATCTCCGGTTTAATGAGTTTGAAGGAGAGCTTCCTAAGGCACTCTTTGATAAGAAACTCGATGCACTGTTCTTGAATGATAATCGGTTTGTTTCAAGCATACCAGAAAACATCAGCAACTCTACTGTTTCCGTGCTTGTTCTGGCCAACAACAAGCTCAATGGTTGTATCCCAACCACCATTGGGAAGATGTCTAGCACTTTGAATGAGCTTATCTTGACGAACAATGAGTTAACAGGTTGTTTACCTTCAGAGCTTGGGTTCTTGGGCAATGTTACAGTCTTGGACATGGGGTACAATTCTCTTTCCGGAGAGCTGCCAAAGAGTTTGGCAGGGTTGAAGAATCTTGAGTATCTAGGACTTTCTCATAATGTATTGACTGGTGTTGTGTCTGAAGGTGTCTGTGGCTTGCCTAAGTTAACAAACTTTAGTTTTGGAAACAACTACTTTATGGGTGAAGCAAAAGAGTGCGAGGTGTTTGATGATAAGAGTAATTGCATTGGTGAAAGGCCTGGACAAAAGGAGTCTACCATTTGTGCTAAGGTTTTTAATGGTTCTCTGATTTGTGGCAAAGATTCTAAGTGTGAATCTCCTGCTCCAACCTCCTCTAAGGGTCACTCTTCTCCACCTTCCTCGCCACCACCTCCACCACCGCCACCAGTCAAGTCACCCCCTCCGCCGGCATTATCATCACCACCACCTCCACCGGTCAACTCAACACCACCACCACCATCATTAACGTTCCGGCCACCTCTACCGGTCCAATGGCCTTCTCCGCCACCACCGCTTATTTCGCCTCCACACCGGCCATTGTCTTCTCCACCTCCACCGGTCTTCCGAGCACCACCACCACCGCCACGACCGCCACCGCCGGTGTCATCACCACCACCTCCAACTCTTAAGTCAGACTTTGATGTCCTCCCTCCAACACTGGGACTTAGCTATGCATCACCACCTCCACCCCAATACCCTGGCTACTGACATTGATCAACTGTCAAATTTTCAAGAACAGTATACACTTGCCAATGCTGCAGTAAAAGAGAAGAAGAGAGGAGCATTTCTTAATTGATTTCCTATACTGGGCAATGAAAACAAATTGAGGGGGAAAACACCAAATTTACAGCCATCTTTGAATTAACAACACTGCTCTTCATTACTCTTTGAAAATTTCTTTACAGCCTTTTTCATGGTTCTTTTAATTCTCTATAAATGTATTATTAGTGGACAATTAATTAGAAGTACATCAGTACATGTACAGAATTTGTGTGGTTTTGTGAAGCTGATTAATTTGCAAATACAATTCAATTAATTTAGGAGTTAATGAGTTATAAACAGAAGTCATCTCTTGTGATTTCAAAAGTAAAGTATTCTTAAATTCTCCTTTATCATAATCTGACATGTGTTCTACTAACCACATTATAAAAAATAATAACATTATATGGAGGCACATGGTAAGTTATGATAAAAAGACGAAGGAATACCTTGCTTCTGGAAACGAGCGAGATGAGTTCCTATAAAAAACAATTAATTTATGTACTCAAGCAGGCTGAGCTGTGAATTTCTTAAGAAAGCTATGATATAATTATTTGTGTTTTAGGGGGTATATGTGAAAGTATAAGCGTTAGCTAGATTTTTAATAATTTAGTTGTTTTCAAGGGTATTTCTGAAAAACCACCCCGCTATTTATATACTCGAATTCCCCTCTCAAAAACGAGCCCTAGTCGTAGAGGTTGCTTCTCTGTGGCCATGGCGTCGAGCGAGCTGGCTGGAGGCGCCGACGCCATGGAGATGGACGTCAGAGGGCCGGAGGCGGATCTTCCCCGGCCAAAGTTCCCGGCTCTGAAGCCTCACGAGATGTCGGACGGGAAAGTTCAGTTTAGGAAGGTGCCGGTGCCGCCGCATCGCTTCTCGCCTTTGAAGCGGTGCTGGATGGAGATCTACACCCCCATATATGAGCAGATGAAGATCGATATCCGCATGAATCTTAAGGTCCCTCCCCTCTTCTCCGTAAAGTTCCCGATTTGAGCTATGAAAACGAAATCATTGAATTATTATGCGAACTATTTTTTAGATATCATAATTCGTAATTTGTGTTCGATTCTTTGGTTTGAATGGATGAGTATGTTTTGGCACTGAAAATTTTAGTTGGAGGCGATTGGTTATGAATTTATTTGTGGATGGCTTTTGTTAATCTTAGTAACGCTGGTCATTGACGTTGTTATGGATTTTTGGCTGTTTTTTGGTAATAGGAACAATTTATATTGATAATAAAAGAGGAGATGATTTATGGTTAGTTGGTGTATGAAGAATTTGGAGAGAAATTAAGAATTTGATTAAGTTAAGGGAAAATCTCTGGAGTGGAAGCTTTAAAAATAGAAAAAATTTAAGTTTTAGCATGAGCGAACTGTGGGGAAAGTTCAAATCTGTGAGATTTTAATTTGTATTGAGCTCTATGACTGCTTGATGGTTACAAAGCTTTGGATTTATGACCAACGTCTTATCCCTGGAATTCATTGGAAAATTTATACAAATAGTCCTACAAATTAATTTAATTGCACATGTGGCTTTATATTGAATTTATCTACTTGTGCTCATGGACAAATTTGTTATCTAATGTACTGAATAGTTGATGACTAAACCAGATTCGAATGTCGTCTTAACTTAATTGGTGCATTTACATTTATTCTTAGGAACTTAAATGCTTGAGGTGCTGAACTTCTCGAGACAAATAGAAATTGTTTTTGTAATTGATGAGGAAGTTGGTAATAGATCTACTGAATTGTCCAGTTCGGTATCTGGAATCTTGTGTAATGATTTCCACATGGTCCAAATACCGATTGTCTTTGCCATTTGAACTTGAGGTATCTGTAAAATTCACTCCTCCAGGTACTGAACTTACAAATTAGTACCTGAAATGTTTTAATTCTACTGGATCAATGGACGGGCCAGATCTTTGGGCTTGCCATTTTGGTATGACCGTGGAGGGTCATACTGGGATGAAATTAGCATAGTTTTATAATTGTGTTTCATTTTGACCCTGAATTTGTTCTGATAACATCTCAATGCTCTTACTGGGATGTTTTTGTTTGTTTATGTTAGAGTTTGCCAGGTTCAAAGCATGGTACTGCCTAGTGTTTTGGTTCAGGATATGTGCTTAGAATAGTCTGACAGCTTCGTTTTGCTATCACTGTTCACTTCCCATCTTCTGGATTGCACCTCTTCTTTATGTTTTATTAATAATCAAATTTATAAATATCATAAGAGTATAAATCATCATTTTAGTGAAACAGATATGAAGAGCTTTTATGGGGATATTTTTGTTTATGACTAATTGTATTCATTAAGTGATTTCCAATAAAAATAAAAACATGAAAACACAAGAAAATGGCAGATCTGAATATAAGAACATCTCTTGCCCTTATTGTATTAACTTTTAATGAGTGACTGTAGCCGGCCGGTTCTCTGGTTAACTTAGGTAAACCAATCCTCTTAAAAGCAGAATATTTTATTTGCAGTTTCTTTAAAATTTTCTTTATTCATGTTGCCAAGAGATGTTCTTTAGGTCCATAATGGCATTCTGGAGCATGAAGAGTTCAAATGATATTTTAAAATGTATTTCCAACTTTTCTTAAATGAAAAAAATTTTGCTTTCATTTTCTTGTTAGCTTTTGTTTTTAGCTTTGAGTTTTTGTTTGTGACTGAAGTCTTTTTTTGGGCCTTCTAGGCTCGACGGGTGGAACTGAAAACAAGATTAGACACACCAGATGTGAGTAATCTTCAAAAATGTGCTGATTTTGTCCATGCGTTCATGCTTGGATTTGATGTA
Source organism: Dioscorea alata (assembly GCA_020875875.1). Classification (NCBI taxonomy): domain Eukaryota; kingdom Viridiplantae; phylum Streptophyta; class Magnoliopsida; order Dioscoreales; family Dioscoreaceae; genus Dioscorea; species Dioscorea alata. The sequence continues at coordinate 21,331,013 of CM037015.1, read as the reverse complement.
GCTGATGCCTTAGCACTCCTGCGTCTAGATGATCTCTATGTCGATTCTTTTGAGATCAAGGATGTGAAGGCACTACGCGGTGAGCACCTTTCTCGTGCAATAGGACGGCTTTCGGGGAAAGGAGGCAAAACAAAGTTTGCCATTGAGAACTCAACAAGGACAAGAATTGTCATTGCCGATACAAAGATCCACATACTAGGGTCATTTATCAACATAAAAGTTGCTAGAGATTCTCTTTGCAGCCTTATTTTGGGATCACCTGCCGGAAAGGTTTACTCTAAACTCAGAGCTGTTTCTGCAAGACTAGCAGAGAGGTACTAGAACATTAGAATTTTGTCATCACGGGATTTTATCTTAATAGCAGAGTGAACAGATGTTCATTTTGAGTAATTTTGATTTCCAGATTTTGATACCCGGAGTGATTTGATGTTTTTTCCATTCTTTGCATTTCATGACTGACTGGAACTGAGTTTATATGTATCATGAATTGCTGTTGGAATGAAGCTCTGAGCAAACACACCAAGATTGGAATTTGGAAAATATATGATTATTGTTAGCCCTTTATCTTATTTTACATTTGGTGTTCTTATAAATTGCAGTCATTTTAGTTATGATTTCATGAGTGGCTCTGTTATCATTGGTTTCAAGTTTGGGCACAGCAATGCTGTGTCTGTATTTAAAAAAAAAAAAAAATTAAGGTTCTGTAATTCCGTCAATAAAATAAATCTCCTTTTTTTTAGTATTTTTTTGGAATTTATGTGGTTGTTTTTGTCTAATAATTAGCAATCCCATTTGAGGATGATCCGTAAGCATTCCCTACTGCCAAAACCATATAACACATACGTCTAGACTTCTTGTTTTTATTTTCAATTAAGATTGATTAAATGGATATTTGGATGAGTGAATAAATGATTTGATTAAATAATATTAAACAATCATTAATATTAACGAGCATTAAACATTTTTTCAGAAAATATAATTTCAATTAAGTTTTTTACTTGTGCACCTGAAAATTCATTTAGTTGTGTATGCTTTTTAAAACCAAATATTTGATTTATTTGTTCTTAAACCTTTGAGCTCCACATAAGTCATTAAAATATATTATTACACATTAAATGGTAAAAAACCTGTACATATATACCTCTCAAAATTTCTAATCATCATTAAATTAATACTTTTGCATATACATTAATATATCCCTAAAAAATTTGACTCATTTTATTCATACATCTAAATCCTAAAAACTTCTAACAGTGATTAAGTTAAATATTTTGCATATATACTCATTAAAAAAATTTAAGCTTGTTTTATTTGTTTTATCTAAATAAAAATTAACAATTCCAAAAGTACTTTAGTAATTTAACTAAAATTTTAAATATTTATTATTATAAAAATTTGATAATTTATAATTTATTTTAATGGTGTATGAGGGGTAGAGTCAAAAAGCATGCACAACTTTTGGTTTTATGGAGGGTTATATATATATATATATATATATATATATATATATATATATATATATATATATATATATATATATTTATATGGGAAAATTACTTAAAAGTCCCTGAGAAGTTTCAAACTTCCACTGCAGTCCCTCTGACATTCTCGTTTCCCTCTAGATCCCTCCTTTTTAAATGCGAATTCGATGTAGTCCCTGCCGTGTCTTCCGTCAGTTAAAGAAGGATGAAATGACGACAATGCCCATACACAATAAAGCAAAAGGTAAGAAAGCAAAAAGTAACTTTCATGTCCATGTCAAATCTCATTTATTATGAGTAAGGTTATGCAATATATTATGTCAGGAAGAGAGTTTACTTTCCCGCCTTCTTCTTCTTCTTCTTCTTCTTCTTCTCATCTTGGGTTGGGTTTGCCGTTCTTCATCTTGGTCCGTTGCCAAAGCTTGAAGGGAACTCGTGCAAGCGTAAGTTGGTTGTTGTTCTTCATGTTCTCGTTGTTCTTGTTGTTCTTCTGGTTCGTATTGTTATTGTTTTTCTTCTTTTCACTCTTGAAGTTCTTCGTTTTTGTTTTTATTGTTGCCGTTTTTGTTTTTCTTCTGGTTCCTGTAAATGTTCTTGCTATTTCTTCTATTTACATTGTTGTTTTTTTATTGTTGTTGTAGTTGTACAATGGAAACTTACTCTGCCGTGGCGAGATTCAAAGGAGAAGGCCGTGTGCTACAATTTACTGTATTAAGTTCGTAGGAGTCAGTCATGGGTGAGATATGTGCCCGTTGGTCCTTAGATGCTTCTGAAGTGATAGTGAAGTTCGTAACACCTGACTCATACAAGACGCTTTGGCCCATTGAGTCCGAAGTGGATTTCCAACGGATGTGTCATATATACCAGAGCTTTAACAAGTTCGTCGTCGACATCATTGTGGAGGAAGTGCGTGACTCTGCAGATGGAAACTCTGGCCCCTTGAACCCATCGTAATAAAATAACGAACTCTAGTTGTTGTTAATTGTGTTATATGTGTTGTTGTTTGAATAGATTTCTGACTTTTTTAATGTGAACTTTATATTGGTTTCCTGTCCTGTGGATAAAACTTATTTTCCTGTGTATAATATTGGTTTCCTGTGTATCAAACGTATTTTCCTGTGTATAATAGTGGTTTCATGTGTATATTATTAGGTTTTATGTGTATAAAATCCACTTCCTGTGTATATAATATTTTGTTTCCCTTGTATTTCTGGGTTTCCGAAAGCAGGGAGTCCTTGTCGGGCAGCATAAACCCGAATAGCGATAGTTTCCTCTCCCAACATAATTCTTCCGGGGCGCTGAGTGTTACCGGGTGTACCGATGCTCAGGAGTGTTCAACTTTGCAAGTAGGCCAACGGTTTGAGAACGCAGATCATTTTAAAGATTGCCTGTGAAGCATAGCTATCAAGAAAAATTTTGACTTTACATTTATAAAAAATGACAAAATGAGGGTGACTGTAAGGTGTGCTGCCCCGGAATGCCAATGGCGAGTGCATGCTTCTAAAGAGGGAATTCATGACACGTTCCGGCTGAAGACAATGCAACCAGCTCACATTTGTGGTGGAGGCATTGGTACGACAGCACATCCAAAAGCAAGCAAGAAGTGGGTTTCAGAACGTGTCATGCATAAATTAAAAGAAAGCCCGTTGTACAGGGCTGTTGACATACAAAAAGACATATTGCGTGACCATGGTGTTCGTCTACCATACAAATGTGCTTGGATGGGGAAGGAGGTTGCCAGTTCGGTTATTCACGGTAGCGAGGTTAGTAGCTACGATTTGCTTCTATGGTATGCTGATAAAGTCTCCGAGACAAATCCTGGTAGCGTTGTCAGCATTGAGAATGAAGGCGACCGGTTTAAGCGTGCTTTCTTTTCATTTGAGGGTTGTTTGTCAGGGTTCAAGCAGGGGTGCAGGCCATTACTTTTTATTGATGGAACTCATTTGCTAGCCAAATATGGTGGGGTTCTTCTAGGTGCAACTGCGAAAGATGGCAACGATGGCCTATTCCACGTAGCATTTGCTATCGTCGACAACGAAACTGATGACAACTGGACTTGGTTTCTTGCTACTCTCGGCGAGGCCTTGTACGGTCAGGATGATTACGACAAAGTCATAACATTCATATCAGATCGCTCGAAGGGTCTTGTCAATGCCGTCGCCCGAGTCTTTCCCTCATCACCACATGGTTATTGCCTCCGATATTTGGAGGCGAACTTCATGAAGACCTACTCTAACCTCGTTAAAGCTATGCGAATGCAATGCTGGGCAGTAATCGTCGAAATTGCGTACGCTTACAGCTCAAAAGAGTTCGATGATGCAGTTCAAGAACTTGCGTGTTTGTCGACCGACGCACACGATTGGGTGCTAAATAAGTCGGACGTTGATCATTGGTCAAATTTTCTTTTTAAAGGGATGCGTTGGTGTGAGATGTACTCCAACGTTGCAGAATCCTTCAATGCCTGGATTAAAGAGGCACGACATCTGCCAGTGACAAGCATGGTTGACTCGATCAGGTGAATTTCCTCGTTCGATAATGTGTTTCTGTGTTGAATACTGATTTCCTGTGTACCATATGTTAGTTACCGTGTATAAAATGTCACTTACATTGTATACAATGTCACTTACGGTGTACACAATGACCCTTCATGTGTATAGAATATTACTACCTGTGTATAGAATATTACTACCTGTGTATAGAATGTTACTTCATGTGTATACAATGTCATTTCCTGTGTATATAATAGCACGTCCGGTGTTTACAATGTCACTTCCTGTGTGTGGTCGGTTCCTATGTTTACACATTCCGTCCTGTGTACCGTTTTCCTTTCAGTCGTCCATTTTTTGTTTCCTAACTAGGCTATATTTTGTCATTTTATCCTCTGGTTTCCAGGTTCAAACTTATGAATATGTTCGCCAACAGACGCGAGCAATCCAACAATTGGGACACACATATGTGCCCCGAAATTAGAAAAAAGGTTGAACAACTCGTTGACGACAGTCGTTACTTGAGAGTGGGTCGGTCGACTGAGGACACTTACGAAGTCATTGACGATAACAACAATGCAGTGAACCTTCAATGTCGTGGTTGTTCATGCAGAAGATGGGAAGTGCATGGTTTACCGTGCAAGCATGCGTGTGCGGCCATTATGCAAACAGAAACGAATGTCCATTCTTATGTTGAATCTTACTTCACAGTCGAATGGTATCGTCGGGCGTATGGGAATCCGATATTCCCCGTTCCTGACAGTGATAAGCCATCTGATGCAAACCGTGACCTACGAATTAGGCCACCAATATCAAAGAAACGACCAGGTCGTCCAAGAAGGAAAAGAATAGAGTCACAAGCCTTCGATGTCCACGAGTTACATTGTAGCCGGTGCCACCAAGCTGGACATAATCGTCGATCATGCAATGCGGTCATAGCGGACTGACAATAGCACACTTAACGGTAACATACGATATTTGTGTGCTTTTATTGTATCTTGTTTGAATTGCACTTTGTTTTATATTTTCCGTGTATTATTTTGTGTTACTATGTACAATGTTTAATTTTATGTGTATTGTTTTTTGTTTCTATGTATATAAAGGTATTTGTCGTGTATTGAGCGCCGTTTCTGTGTAGATAACCTCTCTTCCTGTGTAAATAACCTCCTTTCCTGTGTAGATAACCTTCTTTCGTGTGTATGTTCTTGCATTTCTGTGTATATAGACTGATTTTCTGTGTACATTTTCCCTTTCCCGTATTGGTGTTTCTTGAGCTTTTGTTCTCAGCTTTTGTTTAGATATCGTTATCTATATTGAATTGATAACTAATTACATAACCAAATTTACAGTCACACAAATATAAGTTTAAATACCAAACCATAGGTATGGGAAATTAATTGTTCAGATCAGTGGCGGCTTTGTCCTCGTTAGTTTCCTTACCATCGCCAGTTACTTTGACTTCGGAGTCATCCTTCTCAACCATGTCCACAGCATCTGAGTCATAAGTGTCTGATTGCAGCGACGAGTAGTGCATATACTGCTGCTTTTGATTGTCTAGGACAAGTAGATGGTAGTGACCGTGCAGAACGATTGGCATAAGTATTAGCTCCGCCGTTTTGTGGCCGTATATAACATCCTCCATCAGGTACAATGCTTGTTCAGCTGCAAATTCTAATTTCTGCATTGCAAGCGCCAAAGGCTGCGTTAGAACTGCACGTTTCTTGAACTCCAATGGATTACTCAGCAATTCAGCGCGAAGCATAAGCACGAGGGCATCCACCACATCGTCGGGTACATTTTCTTTCCCATCGAGAAGGACGAACAGGTGGGCACGGGTGGTGAACCCGTTATCGTCAGCGTCCCTCCAAATGACAGAACTATATAGCGCAATAGACATGAGACCATAGAAGTATACACAGGAAACAACATACTATACACAGGAAACAATATACTATACACAGTAAATAACATACTATACACAGGAACAATATACTATACACAGGAAAGAACATAATATACACAGGAACAATATACTATACACAGGAAAGAACATAATATACACAGGGAAGAATATACTACACACAGGAAACACAATACTCTACACAGGAAACTACATACTATACACAGGACATAACATAATATACACAGGTAACGAAATGGTACAAGTTACACATATGTTATACACACGAAAACATATATATTCGCAGCACTAAGCATGATAAAGCCAGTATAGAAATAAAAACAGTACCTGTCGACGCGTGTGTTTAGAAAGATGCTGATGGCTAGTCGTTCCATTTTGTTAAGCTTTGCAAAACCAGGGTAGGTCTTCCTCTGTGGAAGGAAGTCTGACTCAGGTTTCTTCTGATCCTTATGGTAAGGAACCACCGCAAGAGTATCTTTTGCGGGTTTATCCTTCCGCAAACCGGTCAGGCCTTGAAGTAGCGCGTCGACGGCCTGTAATGCGGCATCATCAGGTCCAGAGACGTCAGTCGGGGTGGAAGGCCTATCAGAAGGCTTGGTTTTCGGTGGTGGTGGAACCCTCTTCCTAGGCGCTCTCTTTGCAGGAAGTTTTTTCTGTGGGCCTTTTTTCTTCGGAGCCCGCTTTGGCGGTGTCTTCTTGAGAGGGGCTCGTTTTGGTGGAATTTTTGTCGGAGAGGGACTGCTTTGGTGTGTTTCTTGCGAAGCAGTGCGGCGTGTAACACGCCGTGGGGGAGTATCTTGGGAAGTTGGCAACGGGGCCGTGACTTTGGAGGGGAGTTCATCCATGGCGGCATCTTTATCAGTGACTTTCGACGGGATATCATCCATGGCGGAACCAGGATCCAGGCCCTCCACAAGGACAACGTCTGGATCATCAGCGCCTGCGCCTTGCGGAAGATTAACATCCCCGCAAGTAGCGTCCACACGCGGAGCAGGAATTTCCTCATCGGCGGTTGACACGGCCGATAACTTGGCAAGACGGCGTGGAGATCTTCGTGCTGACCTTTTGAATCTGCGGCCAGGAGTAGGGTCCGCGGCCGCCGAGTGTGAACGGCTGATGTCTGCAGCCGGCGCAGGGGGGGACGGGGTCGCCGTTTGTGAGTCAGATTTCTTCCGCTCTGCATCTTGCCGGTCACGCTTGTCTATACGAGCTCGCAGATCGCGGAACTCCGTCAAAACTTGTTGCAGTAGACGGCGCATGTCATCATCCCCTCGCGGAACCTCCTCCGGCATCTCTTGAGGGCTGGGAGAGGTTTGATCCCGACTTCGCTTCTTTGCGGGGTCAACTGTTGCCTTTTTCGCAGCAGGATGTGCCCTTGTTGTTGGGCGGGACTTCTTCCTGGACTCCCCAAGATCCGGGGAACTGGCGGTGGCTTGTCTGTGAGTTCTCTTAACACTGCCAACCAACAAACGCTCTTCAGCGTTAACTGGCAGAAGCTCAGAAAACTGAAAAGCAAAAACCAAAGTTTGCAACATCAACATATGAACACAATATTATACACAGGAAACATAAAAATGTACACATGAACACGATTTTATACACAGGAATCCAATTTGTATACACAGGAAACGAATAATATACACAAGAAAATAATTATATACACATAAACATCATTTGTATACACAGGAAAATCTTCAGGAAAAGCATAGTACACACAGAAGACCATTTTCATCCACATTGTACACATCAATAGTAATATAACTTACTTGTTTTCCTTTGATTGATCTCAAAAGCGGCTCGATGGACGCCGCCTTGATGAAACTGGACTCCCCGTAACACATTATACGGGGCGTCTTTCCTACTCTTTGTTTCTTCACGCTGCCCGTCACCTCGTAGAACCAGACGATGAGAGCAACGGAACAACCTTTCATGTAACCTGCAGTTGTAGACTTCCCCTTACAACGGAGTTGCACACGAGCGGCTGTCGGGGGGATATCGTCCATCAACCACCTGTGCGTAGCATGGGCCCAGGCATAACCGCCGAGTGACGATAGGTCGTCGGCGTACCTTGCTACAAACGTCGGCGCATGCAGAACACTGTTGGGGAACATGATCGTCGTCATAAAGTACACCACCAGGAGCTTGATGAAGGTCTGCTCGTCTTCGTGTTTCTTGCTCCGGACGAGGGTGAGTAGGTTGTCTTTAATGGCGTCGCGGTGGCGGTTGTGCATCTTGTGTAGATATTTATTCTCAAACTCTGATGCATCCTTCTCATGCTTGAAAGATACAATGTCTCCGTCGCAACGGAGACCTAGGATTAAAGCGACATCTTCGGCTCTGAACGGGAGAAGGCTTTGCCCTATCTGAAAGGCTTGCTTCTTCTCATCATACACTTGCAGAACAGCATCGAGAACCCATCGTTCTTGTAGCACGGGAGCGATGTCCATGAAATGCCGGAACGGCATCCCGCGGAGGATATCCCAATGCCGCTTGTGCATATGCTTCTTCAACTCCGACACCGTCTCGACAACAGGGGCAAGATAACAACGCGCGTTCACAAGTGTGGTCGACATCTTCTATTCTATGTCAACAAAGCAAACACACAAGTAAATCATTGAGAGAAACGTTATACACAACAAACAACAAATTATACACAGCAAACCAAACAATCATACACAGGAACATTTTCTCACCTCTGTGCTTCCTTTTGCCCGTGAAACTCGCCGGAGAACAGAAGTCCTTAATGGAACTCGCCGGAGAACTCGAATAAATTGTTTCGCGAGGAAGAAGAAAGCGGAAAAGAAGAACGACGACGGGCAAGAGGGGAATATGAAGCAAGCCAAAGGTTGCGGCCGTTCGCGTGTAGGGTTTTCCTCGCGCATCCCAACGCTTCGGCGCGCCAACCACTGTCGCCGGTTCCCAAGGAAAAAGGAGGGGCACTTCGGTCATTTCAAACGCGATAATGATGCTGGATTTCAGGAGGGCATTCTCGTCATTTCAAGTCCAAATTTTTAACCCCGTTTACTCCGTCAACCCTGTTTGGACTTGGAAGTAATTATTTCAAAAAAAGGAAGGACTTATGGGGAAGCTGCAAAGTTGAAGGGACTTTGAGGGAAAAAGGAAAGTTTGGAGGGACTTTCTGGTACTTCCCCGTATTTAATATTTATAAGTAGGTGAATTTTTTAGGATATAACCACAACACACATGTCACATAAGACGAATGAATCTAGACACTACTCTCAATGCTTTGTATCAAATAACCAATCTTTTCAGGGTCTTTTCTGAAAAACATCTTTCTATATTCATATTCGCTCTCCTTTTCAATGATGCGTGAGCTTGTAGCTAGTGCAGAGACTGGAGAACAATGGCGTCCGGGGCGGCGGCTGGAGGTGGGACTGGTTTCCTTGGCGTCTCCTCTATGGCCTACTTGGAGGGTAAGGCGGTTAGCGAGACGCGCTCCCTGGTGGCTGAGCTATGCCGGCAGTTCTACACGCTTGGTTGGGTCACCGGCACCGGCGGGAGCATCACCATCAAGGTTTATGATGACTCCATCCCACGCCCACACCAGCTCATCGTCATGTCCCCCTCTGGTCAATCCCAATTTTTTTGTTGATTATTCTTGAAATCAAGGTTTATTGATGATTGATTCGGTGGGGATTGGATTGGAATTCAGGCGTGCAGAAGGAGCGGATGGCACCGGAGGACATGTATGTGATGTCCGGGGACGGGACTGTGCTGTCGGCGCCGTCGCCTAAGCCCTATCCCAACAAGGCCCCCAAGTGCTCTGACTGTGCTCCTCTCTTTCTCAAGGTATTCTCTCCATTCTTGGGGTTTCCTTTATGAAAATGGTTGATGTTGGTTGTATGTTAATCTTGTGTTTTGGATGAAGAATGTGTTCAGCCAAAGTAAAATTCAAATTGATTTACCAAAAGAGAGGATAATTGATGGTCTATTTCTGCATTCACGTTTTGGCAATTCTTTTTGAAATTCATTATCTTATTCCGGTATTTGGTATGTGTTGAAGATTTAAATTAATTCTGCATGCCAAAAGGCATGTTGCACTTGAATAATCGATTTGAATTTTGTTCTTGATGAGACCGAGATTCCAATGGATTACTAAACTCAGAATTTTTTGATTAAAGATGTGGTATTACTAAGAGTTATACAATGTATTATGTTTCTTAGAAACAATTTATTTTTGTTGAGCTAGAATATCAACATGTTTTGGTGGCCCATGATTGATTGGTTGCTTTTCAAGCTATACCAAAGAATCTATTTAACCGCAATATTGCATTGCAAATGTATCCATCACTCTTCTGTGTTGGAATATTCCTTTTTTTTTTTCCTAGACGTTCTTAGATGTTAGTTCCTTTTACTGATGTTTCAAACTATTGACAGGAAACTGACACAAGTATTAAGTTCTCAAGTTTGAGAATTTGTTTGTTCTTTGCTTTTGGTTTGAGTTTCAATTTCTGAACTATCAAAATTATCTTCTGCAGGCTTATGGGATGCGTAATGCTGGTGCTGTTATTCATAGTCATGGGATGGAATCTTGCCTTGTAACAATGCTCCATCCATTTTCTAAGGAGTTTCGTGTAAGCTTTGAAATCTCCTAAGTATTTTACGAGATTCTTTTCCTTTTGCCCCAGTTTTGGCTTTTCTCGTAATTAATTTTATGTTTAAAAAGGGATGCGCAATCTTGCATAAAAACATAGAAGCTAGCATAGCAGCATATGCAGACCTATAGAGAAGGTTATCTCTGTCAAGTAGTAGGTTCTCTTGCAATGCTACATTCTTTCTCTGTAATGAGAGCAAAAATATTGGACTACATTTCACAGAATCCAGCTTATTTTGATCACATATGACAAGGAAATATTGTTTATCAATGTACCAATAATTCTGGACTGTTCTGCTGACAATCTCTGCATTGAATCTCATATGGTACAAATGAGAACAGTCTAATGCAGAATTGGAGTTTCCTGCAGCTTTGCTTCAGTTGAAACTGAACCATGTCTTACTAGTGCCCTCTGTGTGTACTATTATCTCTTATATTTGCTTATGAGAACCTTTTTGATTGATTGATGCAGATAACTCATATGGAAATGATAAAAGGAATTCAAGGGCATGGATATTATGATGAACTCGTAGTTCCAATAATTGAGAACACTGCTCATGAAAGGGAGCTCACAGATTCTCTCAGTGCAGCGGTAGTATTTTATGCTTATTCACTGAGCATATTGTAGATATGCTTATTCAATAGCTTATCTAGATATTCTTACATATTCAGTTCTCCATGGATTTTATATATATATCCAATAGTTTATCATAATACATTTTAAAAGATGGTGAAATATTGTAAACTGTTACATATTCATACCAGTTGCTTGGCTTGCTCAATATACTAACTGAATGCTTATAGATTGCAGCATATCCAAAATCAACTGCTGTTCTTGTTCGTAACCATGGCATATATGTCTGGGGAGACTCCTGGATTAGTGCCAAAACCCAGGTTTGTTTCCTTTTCCTTTCTCTCTCTCTTTTTTTTTTTTTAAACAAAAAATCTGATGTACTGATTTTATGTGTGACATTTTGGCTTGCATGAATTCCTTAAAAGCAACTTTGGCACCTTAAGGAGTAAGGACTAGAATTTCCTAGATAGAATGCCCTTATTCATATTCGAAGAATTACCATCCTCTATCCAAATTTCAAGGCCTAACATTTTCTGATAATTTATATGTCTTGACTTATAAACCATTAGTTATGACTTTTGGAATAGCACTCATTTGGATTCTGGTTTGATGTATGTGGATTTTGAGGCAATTCTTTGCTAATTCCTGTGCGATTTCTTGATTAATACATGTAGAGTGCATCTCATTTTTCAGGCTGAGTGCTATCATTATCTTTTTGATGCTGCCATCAAGCTCTATCAATTGGGTATTGACTGGACTAGTCCTAGTCATGACTATTTAACAGGGCGTCAAGTTTCTACCAGAATTACAGGACTTCCAAACGGCAACCTTGCTAATAACCTTACCAGAGTAAGCTGTTGTATGCCTTTCTTCTTGTTCGGTGCTTTTTAAGGAATGAGGTTGTATAGATAAATGGTGGTTTCTTGCAGCCTTCATGCATACCATGTGGAAAAAACTTGTTTATGCATCTTATTTGCATGAATCACTTCCTTTTCCTCCATGTCATGTATATAACTGGGGTTTCTGCCCAAGGAACTGTTTTCCATTTTATGCTGTTTATCTTATTTGCTAGTTATTTTTTACATTTAACTGATTGATATGGTTAATCTGCAGCAATGCATTGTTCTTGACATTGAAGGAACGACAACCCCAATATCATTTGTTACAGATATTCTTTTTCCCTATGCTCGTGATAATGTGCGGAAACATTTGATGTTAACGTATGATGACCAGGAGACAAAAGATGATATCAAACTGCTGCATGCCCAAGTAAGAATTTGATTCATTTGATTGAAATTGTTCTTCTAATTCCTGTAAAAAAGCTCTGGTCCATAGTTTTACTCCTTTGCTGGTCCATGAAGCTTGTCTATCCGCCCCTTTTGATAATGGTTTCATTTGATTCGTGCTAGAATTTTTTTTTCTTTTTTTCTAGCTATTATTTGTTTTAAATGTTAATATACCCATGTTTATTTATCATCTTTGCTTCTGAGGATGATCGCAACCTATTTGACATGCATGATTTGTGCCCTTGATCATTTAGAAGAGGCGTATCTCTTCCTCTAGATTAACCGCTCTGAGGTGAGATCATTTTATCAGCCTATAGTTGCATTTGTATGCTTTTAAAAAGCAAGTGTTTTGGTGAAGTGATTCTGGCTATAGCACTATTTTTGTTGTTGTTGTTGAGAAATTACATCATAGTCTTAGAACAATGGCAGCATTTATTTTATAGAGACAAATATCAAGCGGGTATTATTTCAGGTTTAGCCTAATTCCTTTTCTATGCATACTTCCTTCTTAGGTTTTATTTACAGTTGATTCTAACCAACTTTATGTGATATACTCCTCTCAGTCTTTTGCTTAATTTTCATTCCATTTTGTAAAGTTGCCAGAAATAATTACTAAAGACAAGCCATTTACAATTTTTTTTGTGATGATTTTGACATCAAACAGAATCTATTGAATTTTATCACCATGTATCATTTTTGGTTTGTTCAACTTCTTTGTAGGTCCAAGATGACTTGGAGAAAGGAATTTCAGGGTCTGTGCCCATTCCATCTGATGATGTTGGAAAAGAGGGAGTCATTGATGCCTTGGTTGCTAATGTTGAGTCCATGATAAGAGCTGACCGAAAAGTAACTGCTCTTAAGCAGCTGCAGGTAGGTTTTAATGGTTCTCAATATAATTCCCTGTGGGCAAAATCATCAACTCTTAAAAATCAATTTATTGATTTGGTTTTATTTCTGTCTAGGGTCATATATGGAGAACTGGCTTCAAAAATAATGAGCTCCAAGGTGTAGTCTTTGAGGATGTTCCTGAAGCATTGAGGAAATGGCATGCTGATGGCATCAAGGTCACGTAATAATCACATGTTATTTGGTTCCCATTCCTTTTATCAACATTCAAAAAACCATCACAAAGTCACCTAGAAGTGGATAATTCATGGATGGAAAAAAAAGCTTTTGTTTAATCAATTCATTAAAGTGTCAAATGTTGCAGTATCTCAGACTGAATGACTCAAGGCTCATTTAAATGGTGGATGCCCAATTTTTCGGCCAACAGCCCTTGATCTATTGCACTTTGAGATTTTTTTTTTTATTAATTTGAATCACTGATACCATTTGATTAGGAATAATTGGATATCATTTGATTCTGATAACAGACAACATGATTTTCACTGCAGGTTTATATATACTCGAGTGGTAGCAGAGAGGCCCAAAGGCTGCTTTTTGGGAATACAGCTTATGGAGACCTGAGGAAGTACTTATCCGGATATTTTGATACCACCACTGGGTACTATTCCTGATGCATAAGGATGATTTTGATATCTAAAATGAAGTTTACAAACTTGATCAAACAGATTGATTGTTCATTTTTTTTCCTGACACAGAAACAAAAGAGAATCACAAAGTTATTTTGAGATCTCACTCTCAGTTGGAGTTGATGAGCCATCACAAATATTATTTCTCACAGATGTCTATCAAGAGGCTGTGGCTGCAAAGGCAGCAGGTAAACGTATCGATTTTGTTTTATTTCCTTAAAGATGATTGAATCTAGTCATCATTCATAGAAGAAATTATTGTAGGTTCCATCTTCCATGAGACACTTGATCTTCAATTTTTTTTAGTTATTATATATTTAAAATATGGACCTATGTTGCTCCATTCATCTCCTGGTTGGTAAAATGTGTACCTATGACCAAGTGGTCTCTTGGTATTCGGGTTCCGTTAGAACTCTTTGAGTTCAAATCATGAGTGAGTATATATTTATGGGCATATGAGTAGTGATTGTGTGCGAGTGGTCTTAGTGCCCACATGTGTGCAAGCGCTGCTCCCACTTGTTCCTCCGAGGCTTGTGCATACCTCTGTCTTTTTTAACGGTCTAGCTCATCTTGTAAAAAAATAAATAAATTTGACTCAATCTGCCACATTTATGTGTTTCAAACAACAAAAAGTACATCCAAAGTAGATTCTTGGCCACATTATCAGTCCGCTGTTGTTATAACTTCTTGCATTTAGCTACCACTTTTTCCGGTGTGCACTTTGGAATCACTGATACCTTAAAGCACATGTTCCAGGTGTGGAAGCAATCATCTCCATCCGCCCTGAAAATGCACCACTGCCAGAAAACCATGGATTCAGAACAATCACATCCTTTGCAGAAATCTGAGTTGATGAGAGGTGTGCAATCAGATAATGGGAACTATGTAAGTTTATGGAGTTTGTCCGATTGTGAGTAACCTTTAGGTTACGTGGTTTGACCGTGACTTCTCAACTTAAGTTTGTAAGAAACAGCTGTTTGTTCTATTGTCAATTTGGCCATGATAACCATTTCCAGAAGTGGTTTATAATACATGCAAGATTGACAGTCTGTAGGCCAGCCATCATGTTGCAGCTGTATGTGAGGGTCATTTTACTGTCTCTTGACTTCTTTATGTATTGGAAACATGGTCCCTAAGGTAATAATAATAATAATAATAATAATAATAATAATGGCATTTTACAGCTATTATCAGATCAGCGTATGTATTTTATATGATATTTAAAAAATGAAATGTATTTCTTAAAAAATGAAATTTCTAACCAAATAAGGAACAAAAGGTTTTGAAAATTTGATCCATTTCCAAGAGTTTCTTGACTCCTTTACAGAACTTATGTGGACCTTCAATACAACAGATATCACAATACAGCATTGTACTCAGGTGATCACATGCACTAAAACATTAGAAAAAAGGATGCGAGTTTGTTTGTTTTGATCACTACTATAGAAATTAAACATTCCAGAAAAAGAAAAGAAAAACTCCATGTGATTGGCACCTTTCTGAGGATCACCAAACCAACCAGTTCAAAACCTGAGAAAATGAACTTTAGTTGCATTAGCTTCACACTTTGTAGGCATAACTTCCATAATATATTTCCTTGTAAATAATGATTTTCACCATCAATGAATTGATAAAAGAAAAGAAACATGCATGATAAAAAGAACAGGTGGTGGGGAATGGCAGCCTCACCGTTTGGATTGAATAGAAAGTCACTGAGCAATGCACCATGCACCTAGCACACAAAATTCGGAGAGCCCATAGCCAAGCAAACTGAAGATGTGTGAGTTTTCTCTATATATCAATAGATACAAATAGCATAGAGCTAGTGTTGGAATCTTGATGGATCTTTCCTTCTGCCTTTCCATTTGTCTTGATGGCTGCCATTTATGTGAAACATCAACCAGCCATTTCAACATCTAAAGTCTTCTCGTCCTGGGAAAGATTAGGCTGGATGGATGCCAGTAGGTCACCCATCCGAAGTGGAGAGTGACGAGCTGCATACTGGAAAAACACCTGCAGTAAAGATAAGGACATTAATTGGCCACTTTCCATCTTAAGTTTTTAAAACTATTTACAAGAAACAGTTAATGGAAATGTGCAGCAACAACCACCAATAAAACAGGAAAAGAAGATGCTAAGACAGTAATCCGCCTCATGTATATCAAAATTGGAACTTGCTATGACGTGGAACATTTATTCAGATTGTACCTTAGAGTAACTATCTGCAAAAGCACGCGCACGATTAGACTTGCCCACAAATTGAATGTCACACAACTCCAATTTTCCATCTACAATTCTCGCCCCTTCATCCTTAATAGCAAAGCGGAGCAAGTTTCCTGATCCTAAACCTGACTGCACAAAGATGTAGCACAAGAGTAGAATGACCAAGTGACCTAACATGTAAGGCAATGTAAAACCGAGTAGCCAACTGCAAATCTGGAATGATGCACATCATATTGTTCACTGTAATAAAGAGTAAAAAACCAGTTTACAACAGAGGGCAATTACAAAGGTTCAGTATCTAGCATCTGTAAGCTTCCTAAGACAATGAAGAGAAGTTTCAGTACAACACGAAGTTTTCACCATATGCCAAAATGAAAGCATGCAATTAGGGCAGGATCTGGCATTTCTTTTTGAAATTCTTAGCATGAGAACATGAATTTGTGAATGAGAAAGATTTCTGCATAACACTTAAATAAAACAAGAATGGGTAATTTTTAAGTGCTTGTTTTGCCTGATAGCGTAAGTTAAACAACACACAAACTTTAGGGTTTAAAGGATTTGGTATCTTCTTTAGTTGAAGCTAAAGATGTACACAGACACATGCACATGCATCCATCACTAAAAATATTACCTTTTGAACAAATTCCCCGTCTAGCGACCCAAATACTACAGGAGGATCATCAGAGGTAACCAACTTTCCATCATCTTGCAACTCAAGGACTACCTGCTCATAAAGTACACAAAATGCAAAAATGCATTTGATATAGATATCTACAAGCAAACATATTGATACATTTTTTTTTCAAACAGATTTCTTAAAAAAGTGCATTAAATCAGAAAATATTTTAGAGTAGAGGCATGGCATCAACCTACTCTTGATGTCTAGAACTGATATTTCTTGAATACTATAAAAAAAATAACTGCTGACATTCACAGAGGCCGAAAGTCTACCAAGAACTCCAAATAAGCCATAAAAATAATTTAAAAAAAAAAAAATCAAATATTCTCTTTCACCACTTATCTCAGTTCCTATAGCATATAAACTGTTGGGAATGACACAAGCCTTACTGTACCTGCTGTAGAGCTGGAACTTCTCCTTTGCTATCTGTATCAAGAAAATACTGGCTACAGTGTTCGTCCTTCCACACTAGGGCCAAAGGGGTGTTGCCAGTTTGATAATGTGCATGCCTAAATATGAGAAAGAGGAACATTGCTGAGTTACAGAAAATATCAAAAGATAGAATGTCTTCAAATGAAGGCAACAACAAAATTCAGAACGATAAATAATATCGAGAAGTTTCAAGATCAAAGAAGAAATTTTTTATTCAATGGTTGAAGTACAAAGTTGCACGGTCTAAAAAATGAAGAGGGATTCCTCCTGAGATAAATAATGAAATTATTAAAGTTGATTCTTGTTTTAGGAAACACCATGTAAATGCACAGAAAGAAAACCACAAGGGAAAAACCATCAAAAATTTCAAAACACTATGCTTCGCTGTAAGATCAAGATGCTCAAATAGAGAATGATTTGCTTGAATTAATTGGGCAGCAACATAAACACCAAGAATAGGCACTTAAATTAGAACTGAAAATAGTAATAGCAATAATGGTCATTCCATAATGAGTTTTAGTTAAAAATTTAGTTCCTTGACACTAACTAATCTAGTCAGTTGAAAGTTAAAACTTACTTGTTGTAAAACAATAGCCCATCTCTGCTAAATGGCATGGAGCCCGCATATGCTGCATGTAAGCCCATCTGGTTGCAATCATAAATAGAGACAACACTGAATCTATATCTGTGGTATGTTGATGGTGGATTACAAGCACCAGTTTCCACAAGCTTGGAGTTCAACCAAAAAAATCTGAATTCTGCAGTGCAGTCATACAATGAATATCCTCGCCAACAGACCATATCAATGACGTAGTAGGTTTGATCAGACTGCAAGTCAGTATCAGATATGTCAGTCCAAAAGAACAGGAAAGCTTGGCATAATACTGAAGCAGGTGCAGATATAATCCAGTGAAACTATCAGCAGCAGTACCAATACCATGAAAATTAGTATCTCACCTCATGAAATATACAATCCAGAATGCAATATGCACTTGCTGGGCCAGAAACATCTTTATTCCGAGCACCATTTGGTAAAGCGGAAGGAAAATAATGCAGGACAGAGCCATTCCGGAGCCTACTCACAGTGGTTCCATTAGAAGATACCACAAAGCAGCGCTTTCCAGCAGGCCTCGGAAACACATACCTAAAAGAGAATTAACTTATTGTTAGAAGAAATTGCACCTAAACAATGCAAGAAACTTGATAACAAAGAATCTTGGCAGCTTACTTTCCAAGTGAAGAGGTAATGCCATAAACAAATGAAACTTAAAAAGTTACAAAAAATTAAATGAAAATCATTTTAACTTAAATTTTAAGAACAAATGGCAGGAAGATATTACCAAAATTTTCAATTTTTTTTTGGTCACTCTTCTGTTTTCTTTTCCTTAGTTCTTCCACACTACAAACACAGCCATACCCACAACTCGTTTCTTTTTCCCTTTTTTTTTCTTCTTTTGCCATTTTCAATTACATAATAAGTAAAAAAAAACCTAGATTTTTTCTCATTTCAATTCACCAATCCTTATGCTTGAATCATGACTCATGATCAGCAAAAATATAGACGTTCCAAAAAATTTCTATTCCAAAATACAGCTACAGAAAAAAAAGAAGGCGTATAACAAACCGGAGTTCAAAAACTGAAAAACGAAAATAAAAAGAGAAATCAAGCGTACCAGTCGCTATCGAGATGGGGCGGAACATCGATCATCCACTCGGGAAGCATAAGCTGCCTTGCAAACCACCTCCGCGCCTCGCTGCCTTTGAGCTTGGATGCCTCCAGCAAGCTAGAGACCACCGTCGTAGGCTCCTCCGTCTCTTGCTCCGTCTCCGGATCGAACTCAGGTTCCGATTGGGGTGACGATGAGAGGGAGAGGAGGGATGAGGCAAGGGCACGAGCACGAGCTTGGGAATTGGCGCGCTGCTCGGCCTGGCGCTGAAGAGCCAGCTCACGCCGGCGCTGCTGATCGGAGATGGCGGCGCGTTTGAAGGGCCGGCGGAGATCGTGCGGCGCCATTGCTCACCGGCTTCTCTTCGAATCAGCGCTCGAGTTTTTAGAATGAGGAAAAACACTCAAAATATTAAGTATATGAGAAAAAAAAAAGGTGGGAAATAAAGGAATATTAATGCTAAAACAAATACCCAAATAATATTAAAAAAAGCAAAAAGTAAATAAAAAACTTGATGATGGAATATTATTTTTGATAAATTAAATTAAAATAAGTAAATGATAAAATTATATATAAATATATTATAGCTTTTTCCTTGTGTGTGTGTGTGTGTGTGTGTGTGTGTAGCCCTATGCGAATATTTCAGGCATCAATAAAAATTGTTTTTATATGTCCATGATTACAAGATTTAGCAAAAATAAACCATGTATATGATAAAAAATTATTTTAAAAGGGTGTTTTTTATAGAAAGAAAATAAACAATTCTCATCAGTTCTCTTTTGGTATATCAGCGTAGTTATTGGCGTGCTGGGTTTGCATCTGTAACAAATAGCAATCCAGAAAAAAAAATGAATATGTTCTAATTCATCTGCGTTTGAGTTACCAGCACACAAAAGATTGAACCTAGATTTAGAAAAAAAATGACCAACAGCATGAAGCCTTGCTAGATTCAAAGAAGCAAGGTGTGGTCCTTATTGGAACCCAAAAAAAAAAAAAAGATAAATTAGTACATAAAATTCTCAAGTAGTACATTATTCAAAGGTGCACACACAGATGGAAGTTGTAGTTTCTTCCATTCACAAGTTTGAGTTGGCCACAGGACTTCTCCGAACACGGACTCGATGCCATGAAGTGTTGAGGATTCCTCTCAGATTCCAAATGTCGTTTACATTTTCAGGCTGAACATTTGCTGCTGAATCAACCTGTGATGAAGAAGCACAATGGGCAAAAGAATACAGTTGTGATATGTGATGGAATTTTTATCAACTTAATCAAGCTAAATAAGAAAGCACGGTTCAACAAATATGGGATTTCTAAAACCATATTACAAAAACAAATTCGTACCGCTTTAGCAATAATCTCAGTATTTCTTGGTACAGGAACTACAGCCCTGAAGAGAACCCATGCCCATTTATCATTGTTTATATCATCTGCTGCATATGGGATATTATCCTTCTGATATCTATCAGCTTCAATCCATGTCTTGCCACCATCAACAGATATATCAACCCTCTCAATTCCTCGTCCACCCCCAGCAACTGCATATCCACTGACGACAACCTGCAACCAACAGTACAGGACACGATAAGTGAATGGCAAAACAAAATGAGCCTTGAGTAAATTAACCTACCTTTCCAACTTGAACGAGGTTGTCGTCATCCAAGGAACAAATAGCACACTGCCATATTAAAAGATGCTAATCAGAAAGAAATCCAGTAAGGATAAACATAAGAAGGTCTTTCTTCAGCAGAATAAGGTAAATTGCTACTAGCAGAGTTCACAGCTGATATGATTATGCCATAGAACTGGTGATGTGGAAAGAGGAAACCAAGCCCCTGACATTTGAACAGCTATAACAGCTTGATGGCCTTGACCACATTACCAATTTTGAATAATTTCTATCATGATAAATAAGGCATTGATAAAGGTTTTGTATCCTTTGCCCTCCATACTTGTGATGAGAAGAGATATTTACATGGAAAGAAATTAATTTCTCCTAAGCATATAGCAAAACTTGTATTTGTACCAGATTGATGTTACCTAAAAAAAAAAATTCATACAAGCAGCATAACAGCAATTGGAGCAGCAAGATATGATGACAAAAAATCTTCCTCAGCAGTAAGATATATTCAGAATTGCTGGCATTCTCAATAAGACTTTGATATTGATGATTCTAGCACAACAATTAGAACCAATTCCTTGCTTTTCAGTAACATAATTACATCATGTAGCATGCTCTATTTCATATATTGGATTTGTTATTCCCTTGTTAATTTTCAAACTAAATACCAGCCTATCAAATTCAACAGTCAACTTTACAAAGAAAGCATTGTGTGATTGAGAAAAAGAAGAAACATATATTATTAAAGGCAACAGTAAAGCACCTGAACAGGGAAATCCATCTGCGGCTTTCTAGTAGACCAATCAATATTATCCCAATTAACTGTTGGTGGAAACATCTTGTAATCTTTTTGCATGAAAAAGCCCTAATTCAAGCAGACAACTTAAACAGTTGACTTTTAAACAATTAAAATAAATAATATAGGAAAATCTCTCTGAAACCTGGCATTCATCTTTGATGATGTCAATTTTATCCAACCATTTAACAGATCGCGCACCAATAACACCAGGAACAACCACACGCAGTGGATATCCATGATCACGATTGAGAATCTGTAAGTAAGAATGCAACAATTAGCTCAAAACAAATCATGCTAACCATATCAGACCAGATACTAGAAATATGCAACACTGAAACTACATGTGCTAGTTACAACTCAAAAATCAAGTGGCATTTATTCAAAAAACAGTGCTAAAGGCTGAGCACAAGGATGCCAAAAAATAATGAACCTGTCATTAGCTCGAGTCTAAAGGACACTAAAATGTTAGATATGAGGGCATAATAACTGCACTTAATCCTTGGAAAAATCTACATGCATTGTAAAAATTTTCACTTACAAAGCAAAATGCATTTGAAAAAGACAGCCAATACCTTGCCATTCATTTCATATGCAAGTAAAACATCAGCTTCTGGATTTGTGGCTTGAATCAAGGGAATTGAGGCCTTGTAAGGGCCACCTTTTTCCTCCTATTTTTTGTATGGAACAAGCAAAAAGAGAAAAAAAAAAATTAGACGAATGCTTCTGGAAGAGAAACACCCGATCATAAAACAAGCATCGGATAAAACGACAGATAAGATGAAAATAAATGAGAAACACCAGATTTCATCGTAGGCCATGTGGGAACTACTTACTTTGCATTTGTCAACACTAGTAAACTCAACATGCCTTCCTCCTAGTGGTGTAACTATAGTGCATTGTGTTATGCCAACAAGCTTGAGGACATCTGATAATTTAGCTCCTCCCCAAGTGGCTGAAAAGGCAATATTGCAAACATAAAACTCACGAAAGCATAATAGAAACAAAAGATCGCAGAAAGCTCCCTTATGCACACACAAGCAAAATATTCCCCATCAAGATACAGAAAAGAATTTGCATACATGTTCAGATCTACAATTAGTTATCTGCATTTCCCTCTAATGATAAAGTACTCAACATAAACTATGACTTTTTGGTATGTGGTGACAAAAAGTCTGGTAAGCACGGTAATAAAGTATGGCTATTATTATGAGACTAACATAGTTTAAGATTTTCTAAGGTCATAGTTTAGTTCCAAACCAGAATAGTTCTTAGGTATTCAAATGTCTCAAAAAATGGTCCAAATCCAAAAACAAAAAGAAGTCTTGAGGCTTAGAGGGATAGCTTCATCAGAAATCAACAATTTCTCCAATATTCCAAGCATATCAGCTTTATAGACAATACTCAGATTCCCAGTAAATGATGCACAACTGCCAGACGTGTATTTGTAGATTCTGCTGAAGTATTTTGCATAGCATTTTTTCACACCAGAGCCAACAATTACTCAAGTCCACCCACAGCTTTTCCAAGCTTATAGACTTTTAAACTTTTCTTAAATTACTTTCACACAAACGTGGGAGAACAGCAAAACAAAAATTATTTAAATTCACTAAAGAGAGTCTCAACTCTTTTGAAAGAAACAGACATGATATACCAAGTTTTAACTGCAAACCATGATCGTGATGATGTACTAAACTTTGGTTTAACAACAGCCATCTTGCTCAAAATTCTGGTATAAACGAAGCATTCTTGACTTCAAATCTAATTTTACCAAATATTTAAAATATGAGTACATTATGTTTCAAGAAACAGTGGTGAAGTTACCAGGTAAAATGATAGGAATAGAATAAATAAGAAGCAATATTTCTCCAATAGAGTATTAAGAGAAACATTTCAATGCATAACAAACTATTGGTTGTAACTTGTAAGGAATCTTTGCTTGATTATCAATAACAAATGTGTTTACATATATATATTCTCAATGGACCAGTTTTAAGAATAAATAAATTAGGTACAAACCATTTCCGAGAGCACAAACATCCCAACCAACACCTTTAACCTTTCTTACTTCACTCATTGCGGTTCTTCTATTACCTGCACACTGCATGACATATCAGGTTAGAGCAGTAGTTATAATCTGGCAAGCTCTTTGGAAATCAATTCTGGACCTAAATCTCAAAATGAAACAAAAGCTGATGACATACTGCCAAATATATATATATATATATATATATATATATATATAAAGAAAATAACATTTGTTTCATGGCCCTTACCTGTAAAGTGGCAGTAACATCATATTTAGGAAGTTTCCTGTCAATATCATAACTATGTCAATTATAGTTGAATTGTGAGGAATTCCACAGGCTAAAGTACAGATTTTGTTACCTTATGTCATCCATAGATAGTTGTATAGGGTTCTCTATGAGTCCTCCGATAAGTACATGATACCTGCTCTGCCAAATAGGTACAAGGTCTTAAAAGGCTATGGTCACGAATAAAAAAGATGAAAAAGGGTGTAACCACCTCTTGATATCATCGACAACTGGTATTGGTCCATGGTTCCTTTTGTAGAACAAATCCGAGGGAGTAATATATGATGAAATTAACGCATCTCTTGGAGGCTCAGCGTTAAATGGTTCCTGAAGAAGTAATGAGCAAATATATATGTATGTATAAATACGACAGTGTCTCATCCTTCAAGAAGAAGAAGAGAACAAGTGCAAACATAGCAGATTAAAAATAGGGAAAACACCAGACCGGCATCTTAAGAGCGAAACAGAATTATGGCTCCAAGTAAAGTAGATTGTACACTCATTTCTATTGAACTTAAAGAAAAGGAAATTGCAACACAACATCAAATCTGAAACAAAAGAACAAAAAAACAACACCAACTTAAAGGAACTGCAAATTGTTGCGTTTTCTACTTGAATGAATACACTGTGGAAAGAAGATACATCATCCAATTTAGTCAATAATCTCAGTGTTCCTTCACGCTTGAAATGAATCAAGAAAGTCAAAGACACTTGAGCTTCTTAACATCTTGAACAGCCCAAATCAGGCACATAATCTCCTTTCCACCACATCAAAGAAATGAACAATAATATCCATGCATGCTGCAACTAGGAGACACACGATCCAAGGGTATGTTTTGATCAATGGGAAAAAAATAATAATAATAATAGAAAATGAAAAAGAAAAAAAAAGATTATATCAATTCCTTTGAGTCCATCTACTTATCCATCTCATTTTCTCTATCAATATCAAACCAAAGACAAAGAAACAAATTTCCTTCTTGCTTTCTTCCCCTCTCCATTATCCTCGTCTGAACACAAAGCCAACAGCTATATATGTCTACTTTGCATTTGGATTGAAGAGTAAATCAAATAAATCTCATTAAAAACCAATTTTCAACTCACCTTTTTTCCGTTTTTTCCATTTTCCCCAATTCAAACAACACAAACACAAACACAAACACATCTTCATTCATTTGATTAACAATCTCAGTCTCCCTACCCAACCAAATACACCAAACCAATCTTCCATTATTTTTTGTCCTAAAATCCCTAAAACCAAACACACTAAACAACAAAAATCATCACAAAATAATATAAAACCCAACAGAATTATGCAGAGAAATCACAAAAACAGATCAAGAACGACACTTGGGAAGGTATCTGGATCACCTTAGCATTGATTTTCAGGCATGGATGGCGCGGAGGTTCTTGAGAGTAATCCAAAGGGCTATTGATTCCAGGCATGCTTCTCTTCCAATGCTTTCGAGAGGACGAAAATCAAGAGCTCCAAAGCCATTCGTGCAGTTGATATATATATATACACAGAAACAATACTCGGTGGAGAAATCACGTGACCTCCACGTGATTCACCGCATGTTTTTTTTATTCTTTTTTTTTAGGGTTTTTTTACACACACGCCAATGAGAGTTTTCTGTAATGGTCTGGATATAAATCTGTCCGGGTGTCTCTAGCAGCAGTTGGATTATCATCCAACAACTCACATATACCTTTAGATCTACACAATTTTTTTTTCTCTCTATTTTTATTTATGTTTTCTCTTTTTTTTTTATTATCGGCTATGTACAAATTAAACCTAACCAAATGACTCTTAGCTTAGTAGCACACATGTCTTTCTCGTGATTGAAACTTTTCAACTCCTCCCTCTAACAAAGGGAGGCCGTTGAGTCCAATTTGAAATAGGTAGTGTAAGTTATTCACTAAGTATAAATGAGTATATCAATAGCAATTAAAATAAAAACTTTGATTTTTTTTTTTTTAACTAAAAATGACTGCTTTGGTAGAAAAAAAAAATTTTGGAACCCTGACTTAAGAATAAAAAATCATGTAAATTAAAAAAATCTTTATTCTAATTAATTAAAAATGATGATTAGGAACCCATTGTTTTAGATTTAAAACAATGGTCTATAACTACAAGACAATGAAACTAGTTAACTTTATTGAGTGGTACATGACATTGCATCACCAAACAAAAAGCCATTGTCTAGAAAATTTAATTATCTTTTCTAATTATTTTTTAATGCTTCTAATGCTGAGATTGAATTCATCAAATTTTGGTTCTCTTGTGGAATTTTTAATTGCTTGTTTAACACTGATATATATATATATATATATATATATATATATATATATATATATATATAGAGAGAGAGAGAGAGAGAGAGAGAGAGAAACGTCATCTGGGGACGTTCACAGCAACGTCCCCAGATTTTGAAAAGGCAGAGAGAGAAGCGATATGAGAGAGACAGAGAGAAGAAGGCTCAGGAACAGTAACATTAATAGTATACAATCATGGTACTTGCCTACACTGGGTTGGTGTGGTGTTCCTTAGGTTTAACTTAAGCTTTGGTTTCTTTTCCTGTAGGTGTAGTGAAAATCAACTTTGACGGTTGAGATTGAATCAGCCACTATTACGATTATGATGTGGGGTTTAGATCAAAACACTGTGCATCTCACTTTTCACTGTGCTACTATTCATAAGCACAGTGATACTATGCAATTGAATGATCTCAACCGTTGATTGATCATCGAACGGTTAGCAATCAATATACTCAGATTTGATATTTGAGTACGTCTCTAGAAAATTCAACCTCTCTATATATACAGTATCCCACTTTTCACTGTGCTACTATTCATAAGCACAGTGATACTATGCAGTTAAATGATCTCAACCGTTGATTGATCATCGAACGGTTAGCAATCAACATACTCAGATTTGAGATCCGAGTACGTCCCTAGAAAATTCAACCTATATGGCAAAACATCATCTATGGATGTCCAATTATTAGCCGTTGGATAACTATCCAACGAATGAAATTGATAAATAGTATTACTGCTATTTTACTATTCAAAACAGTAATTACTATATATATATATATATATATGTATGTGTGAGTTGAGAATATTGACAAGAACATATTATAGTAAAAAATATATATATTGACCAATAATGAAATTGCACAAAATAAAAGCCTAATTAATGAATTCCAAATCATAACATCTTGAATAACATGTTAACGACTCTATTAATTAAAAAAAAATTATGTTGTTAATGGAAGATATGAAATACTTCTATCTTGTTTGAAGATATTCCTTCAATCTTTACTTGAAAAGTAATAACTTTCTATAATATGATATTACTTCCGTCTTTACTTGAAAAGTAATAACTAATAAGGAAGTTATATTGGGTTAGGTTAGTAAAATATGAAGTTAATTAGTTAGATATTCTTATACTTTTGAGTGTTTTTTTTTTATTTTTGTCATCGCAGTATTTATTTATTTTTAATACAAAAAAAGTCCTTATCCCGCTGACACGAGGCCAAGGAGGAAAAACAAGGCCATTTTCTAATTTTATTTAAATTTGGATTTAAAAAATAAATTATTTGAAAAGTAAGAATTTAAAAAAAAAAAATCCCTAGAAACTTGAGGGATTTTTTACTGAAAAATTGGAGGATGCATTGTTCCTTTCCTCTTTAATAAATTCATATAAAAATGAATTAAACTAAATAACAAACATTAATAATACATCACATCACCAACGTGCTTAGTCTCATGGTATCTAGCCATAGTGTGAAATTCAAATATAATACATTAAAAGAATCTCGAGTTTAAAACTTGATAGAATAGTGATGATAACAAGTAGCTAATTATAAGTGTGGGCTTTGAGTTCAAATCATTTATCTTAGATTAAAGACACAAAAATTGAATAATTAATTTTTAATTTTTATATACACTCCTCACATGACATATGAATTGTTTATATTTCATAAAAAATAATAGATCACATCACGATTAAACATCCCTTTAAGCAAGTGTTCAATGTTTCTAGTCACTTATGCTTTGTTTTTTTTTTTTTTTTTTTTTTTTTTTTTTTTAGTGCAAAAACACTTTAAGTTGGCATAATTTGACACCTAGTTAAGGTGACGTGGCATGAATAATAACACGTAAGCACGATGATATGACAAGGTGATTTGACTAGGACGCAAATATTCTTCAAGATCTTGATAAAGCTATTTTTGGCAAGTGGATCAAGCAAGCTACAACTTGAAGGCAAGATTTCATCGAGACCATATTTAGGAGATGTGATTGAAGACTAAATATGGGCGGAGCTTAAATGAAGAAATACCTATCAATGGTAAGATTTGGAGCATATTGAAGATATGATTTGAAGAGCCTTAATAAATTTGGATGAAAACTATTAAGGGTATGTTTGAAGACATGCCTAATTGTGATATGATTGAGTTGATTGATTGAAGATCTTTGGTAGAATATTTGAAAACCAAACTTGGGTGAATTGAAGATCAAGTTTGGAAAGTTTCATAAAGACGCACAAAGGCGTGTGCCCCTTGCGAGAAGACTGCGTGATGAGGAGTTGAGGAGGGATGCTAGTTGCTGATAGTCGAAATCATGTGATCTGGTTGCATTGACTCGGACTAAGCATAACCAGGTGGTTGATGGGTCTTGAGGTCGCTTAGCAACGTTACCAGAATTCAGTCAAGTTAGCAGTCAGGGCCATGTTGCAAGTCATGTTACAACAGGAGTTGCAACAGCTAATTTCGGAAAGTTCTAATGTTAGTAGCCGTGGAGGTTCTAAAAGAGGTATGGACTATATTTCGGACGTTGAGACGTTTATATATACTACTTTGGTCTGAGATTGGTTGCGACTCTTGAAAGAGGGAGTAAGAAGGCATTAGACAATCTAGAGAGGGTAGTATTCTTGTTTGTGAGAGTGACAAAGTGTTTGTACTATT
This sequence comes from Dioscorea alata, assembly GCA_020875875.1. Classification (NCBI taxonomy): domain Eukaryota; kingdom Viridiplantae; phylum Streptophyta; class Magnoliopsida; order Dioscoreales; family Dioscoreaceae; genus Dioscorea; species Dioscorea alata. The sequence continues at coordinate 21,302,415 of CM037015.1, read as the reverse complement.
CTTTTATTACCTCTTTTGGTGGATTGTTTGTCTCCGGGCTTGACTCCTAGACGTAGGCGAGTTGACGTCGAACTGAGTTACCAACTTTGTGTGTCTCTTTCTTGTTTGGTTTGTATGTGTTTTTCTTTGAGTGTTTGAGTGTTCTTCTAACCCACAAATCACACCGGCAGAACTAACAGTTTTCAATATAACTTTTGAACATTGTTAGCTAAGGACGTTTTTTTTTTAAAAAAAAAATGAAATTAGTTGAGCTTATCGATGCGGTATTATCAAACAAAAAGCCATTGTCTAGAAAAATTTAATTAGCATTTAAAATTATTTTATAATGTTTCTAACTCTAAAATGGAATGAATTCATCCATTTTTGTCTTTTTTTTAGAATTTTTAATTGGTTGTATAACACTAATAAATAAATAAATAATTATGAACTTTGATATTTATATAACAAAAGGTGAGAATAACGATAAGAACAATGACACTATGATTTATAATAATAACTAATGTCATAATCAAGAAATTATTCTTTATAACATCAAACAAAGTTTTTGTTTTTAAAATTATTTGCGCAAGTAAATTATATACAATTGACCTAGCTTGGCCCAGTATTGTGAAAGGATTATTTGGGCTTTAATTTAGATTTGGCACAAAGTTAATCCAATTTAGCAAAGGCTCGGCCCAAGGTGATCCATTTTTCAACAAAAAAATTGCTCTAATTTTCATGTTTTGATGGGATCAACTGAAAGAATTTAAAAATTTTGAATCATATAACAATAAGTTTAATTTAGATGTATTTAGCTTCTAATTCCAGCGGAAATGATCGATAAATAATAGTTTAGAGTGCATTTATTATTTGAAATAAAGATTAAAGAGTTGGTTCTTGCAACACTCGGTCCATATTCTCAAACTCACAGCTATTTTTTTTTTTTAAATGTACCAGTAACTGTATCAAGTCCAATAATCTAATAAAATATTCGTAATATATATATATATATATATATATATATATATATATATATATATATATATATATATATATATATAAAATTAAATTGACCAAAAGCTAAAGTGAGAGTTAGGACTTAGGAGTCAAGTAATGTTTAATTACTTTTGATGTGCAATATATATTGCTCCGAAACGTGTTGCTTAATATAATACCAAAAAAGTTTTAAAATATTATTAAAAATTCCAAAAAATAATTAAAATAATATTAAAATTCCAAAAAAATCAAAATATATTGCCACGTCAGCTTCTTGAGTTGGGTTTGTTACATCATATTAGCCTAATATGAAATTAATAAGATAAATATAAAAGCTTAATCAAAAGTAATAAATCTAGTTTTTTTTTTTTATGCATATAATGTAGTTTGTATCATTTCTATAATTAGTGTAATTTGTTTGACAAAATAAATAAATAAATGCGTAAAATATGCAAATGATTTTTTCCCCTAAAATCAATATTTTTTGCATAACAAGGTTGGGTACATATGTTTATGTTGATACAAAAGTAGGGATTGGCATGGGACGGAGCGGGGACAGGGAATATCTCTCCACTCACTCCTCTATCCCAGGGGGGATTCCCCGTCCCTGCCCAGGTTGAGGAATCGGGAGGAGAAAGCCTTCACTCCCCTCCTGGCCTCCTAGCACAATTTTTTTTTTTAAAAAAAATCCACTAATTTAATACTTAACATGAACTTAGAATCTTAGATACCAATTAAGACCTATCTTTATTAATAACAAATATGATATGATATTATATTTTTTATTTTTTATTTTAAAACAATTCTTACAAAAATCCAATAATTTAAGGAAAAATCCATGGAATTAGATATTAATTGAGACTAATCATTACTAATAACAAACATTGCGTAATATTATATATATTTTTTATTTTTTATTTCAACAAATATATATATATATATATATATATATATATATATATATATATATATATATATATATATATATATATATATATATATATATATATATCATTTTGGGGTGTGGACATCGCGGGGCAGGGAGATCACTCCCCATCTCCGCCCCGCTATAGTGACGAGGGAATTTTATTCCTTTGTCCCCGTTCCCATGGGGGAGAAAATTGGGGATTCTCCGCCCCGAACAGAATTAGGTAGAGAATAAAAAGCGATTTTTTTATACATATTTAATTATTATTTTTTAAAATTTGGAATTTTAAATAATGTTTTAATAAAATTTTTAATATTATTTTAAGCTAGATCAACAATATTGAATGAAGAAGGTGATGGTTGTTAGTTATTGGACTTCTTAATTTAAATAGTAGAGATAACAAATTAGCAACTTTTATAATAGAGGAATCAAAATCACATATTTATCATAATAAATGAATTATTTTAAGTGGTTCAAAAAAAAAAAATCAAGAAATAAATATTATATAATTTTACAATTTAATATTCATCTAGAGATGTATGCTTTGGTTTATATCTAATGGTGTATTTGGTTGGCGAAGTTAGAAAAAGATATATGATAAAGCCTTCACTTAACAAGGTTGGGTACATATGTTTATGTTGATACAAAAGTAGGGATTGGCATGGGACGGAGCGGGGACAGGGAATATCTCTCCACTCACTCCTCTATCCCAGGGGGGGATTCCCCGTCCCTGCCCAGGTTGAGGAATCGGGAGGAGAAAGCCTTCACTCCCCTCCTGGCCTCCTAGCACAATTTTTTTTTTAAAAAAAAATCCACTAATTTAATACTTAACATGAACTTAGAATCTTAGATACCAATTAAGACCTATCTTTATTAATAACAAATATGATATGATATTATATTTTTTATTTTTTATTTTAAAACAATTCTTACAAAAATCCAATAATTTAAGGAAAAATCCATGGAATTAGATATTAATTGAGACTAATCATTACTAATAACAAACATTGCGTAATATTATATATATTTTTTATTTTTTATTTCAACAAATATATATATATATATATATATATATATATCATTTTGGGGTGTGGACATCGCGGGGCAGGGAGATCACTCCCCATCTCCGCCCCGCTATAGTGACGAGGGAATTTTATTCCTTTGTCCCCGTTCCCATGGGGGAGAAAATTGGGGATTCTCCGCCCCGAACAGAATTAGGTAGAGAATAAAAAGCGATTTTTTTATACATATTTAATTATTATTTTTTAAAATTTGGAATTTTAAATAATGTTTTAATAAAATTTTTAATATTATTTTAAGCTAGATCAACAATATTGAATGAAGAAGGTGATGGTTGTTAGTTATTGGACTTCTTAATTTAAATAGTAGAGATAACAAATTAGCAACTTTTATAATAGAGGAATCAAAATCACATATTTATCATAATAAATGAATTATTTTAAGTGGTTCAAAAAAAAAAATCAAGAAATAAATATTATATAATTTTACAATTTAATATTCATCTAGAGATGTATGCTTTGGTTTATATCTAATGGTGTATTTGGTTGGCGAAGTTAGAAAAAGATATATGATAAAGCCTTCACTTAACAAGGTTGGGTACATATGTTTATGTTGATACAAAAGTAGGGATTGGCATGGGACGGAGCGGGGACAGGGAATATCTCTCCACTCACTCCTCTATCCCAGGGGGGGATTCCCCGTCCCTGCCCAGGTTGAGGAATCGGGAGGAGAAAGCCTTCACTCCCCTCCTGGCCTCCTAGCACAATTTTTTTTTTAAAAAAAAATCCACTAATTTAATACTTAACATGAACTTAGAATCTTAGATACCAATTAAGACCTATCTTTATTAATAACAAATATGATATGATATTATATTTTTTATTTTTTATTTTAAAACAATTCTTACAAAAATCCAATAATTTAAGGAAAAATCCATGGAATTAGATATTAATTGAGACTAATCATTACTAATAACAAACATTGCGTAATATTATATATATTTTTTATTTTTTATTTCAACAAATATATATATATATATATATATCATTTTGGGGTGTGGACATCGCGGGGCAGGGAGATCACTCCCCATCTCCGCCCCGCTATAGTGACGAGGGAATTTTATTCCTTTGTCCCCGTTCCCATGGGGGAGAAAATTGGGGATTCTCCGCCCCGAACAGAATTAGGTAGAGAATAAAAAGCGATTTTTTTATACATATTTAATTATTATTTTTTAAAATTTGGAATTTTAAATAATGTTTTAATAAAATTTTTAATATTATTTTAAGCTAGATCAACAATATTGAATGAAGAAGGTGATGGTTGTTAGTTATTGGACTTCTTAATTTAAATAGTAGAGATAACAAATTAGCAACTTTTATAATAGAGGAATCAAAATCACATATTTATCATAATAAATGAATTATTTTAAGTGGTTCAAAAAAAAAAATCAAGAAATAAATATTATATAATTTTACAATTTAATATTCATCTAGAGATGTATGCTTTGGTTTATATCTAATGGTGTATTTGGTTGGCGAAGTTAGAAAAAGATATATGATAAAGCCTTCACTTAACAAGGTTGGGTACATATGTTTATGTTGATACAAAAGTAGGGATTGGCATGGGACGGAGCGGGGACAGGGAATATCTCTCCACTCACTCCTCTATCCCAGGGGGGGATTCCCCGTCCCTGCCCAGGTTGAGGAATCGGGAGGAGAAAGCCTTCACTCCCCTCCTGGCCTCCTAGCACAATTTTTTTTTTAAAAAAAAATCCACTAATTTAATACTTAACATGAACTTAGAATCTTAGATACCAATTAAGACCTATCTTTATTAATAACAAATATGATATGATATTATATTTTTTATTTTTTATTTTAAAACAATTCTTACAAAAATCCAATAATTTAAGGAAAAATCCATGGAATTAGATATTAATTGAGACTAATCATTACTAATAACAAACATTGCGTAATATTATATATATTTTTTATTTTTTATTTCAACAAATATATATATATATATATATATCATTTTGGGGTGTGGACATCGCGGGGCAGGGAGATCACTCCCCATCTCCGCCCCGCTATAGTGACGAGGGAATTTTATTCCTTTGTCCCCGTTCCCATGGGGGAGAAAATTGGGGATTCTCCGCCCCGAACAGAATTAGGTAGAGAATAAAAAGCGATTTTTTTATACATATTTAATTATTATTTTTTAAAATTTGGAATTTTAAATAATGTTTTAATAAAATTTTTAATATTATTTTAAGCTAGATCAACAATATTGAATGAAGAAGGTGATGGTTGTTAGTTATTGGACTTCTTAATTTAAATAGTAGAGATAACAAATTAGCAACTTTTATAATAGAGGAATCAAAATCACATATTTATCATAATAAATGAATTATTTTAAGTGGTTCAAAAAAAAAAAAATCAAGAAATAAATATTATATAATTTTACAATTTAATATTCATCTAGAGATGTATGCTTTGGTTTGTATCTAATGGTGTATTTGGTTGGCGAAGTTAGAAAAAGATATATGATAAAGCTATTTTTATACCTTTGAAGTAAAAGAATGATATATATATATATATATATATATATATATATATATATATATATATATATATATATATATATATATATATATATATATATATATAATAGTGAATTATGTATAGTAACTTTATAAAAACTATATTTTTATTTATAAACTATTTTAAATATAATTATTGATTTTAATTACTATATTTAAATATTTAGAATAAATATATCGATTTAATAATTCATTATTTAATTAATATATATTAAGTACATAATTTTTTATTTGTAAAATATTATAATATAATTGTTATTTTAATTTCTGTAATTAAATTCAAATTGAACATTTAAGTGATTTAACGTAAATATTTACTTTATTTAATCGTTATTAATTAACTAGGTAAATTATATAATAGTTATGGTATTTTAAATTATTTTATTATAAAATATTCATAATATTATTATTTATTTAAGTTATTATAATTAAAAAAAACAAAGATACAGAAAATGAGGGTATCGATGATATTTTGTCCGGGAGTATGGGGTAATGACCATTACTTTTCCCAACGGTAGACCATTATCGCTTGCAAAGTTAAAAAACAACCATCTTTGATTCCTTTGCAAATATTAGTATTTGATTCCTTCAATGATATTTTGAAGGTATCGATGATATTTTGTCTGGGGGTATGGGGTATGGGGTATCGATGATATTTTATAAAAATCTTATCAAATTCTACCATGCCCGACAACATAGTAACAAGTTAAAAAATCAACATAATGTTAAAAATATTTAGTCCACAACAAACAAACTTTAATTACAATCTTAATCCTAAAAAACAAAAAAATAGATAGATAAATAAATAAATAAATAAAATAAAATAAATTATCACTTTTGCAATGAGTAGTGTAATTTTTAATTTTAAATAAGGATAATTTTGTCATGTTGTACTGTTTGTGCTGTACTCTAATATTATTTTTAAATCAAACACATAATAATAGAAGTTGTCCTGCGATGTTTCTTAAAAGTTTGCCTATCAAACGAACGTTAAGAATTTTTTTTTATGTTTTTTTTTTGTCAATTTTAAATCGTATAATAGTTATAGTGTTTTTAAATTATTTTATTATAAAATATTCATAGCATTATTATTTATTTAAGTTATTATAACTTTAAAAAAAATGAGGGTGTTGATGATATTTTGTCTACGGGTATGGGATAATGGCCATTATTTTGCCTAAGGGTGGACCATTACCCTTGCAAAGATATTGATGATATTTTGTCATGGGGAATAGGGGTTATGGCCATTGCTTTGCCTAGGGATGGGTCATTACCTTTGCAAAGATAGTTGTAACTTATGATGGATACCCAAACATGGTATTTGATTCCTTGCTGCAATCCAAACACATACCAAGAATCTACTTTTTTTTTTGTTTCTTTGGTTTTTATTTTTTATTTTTTGGGGCAATGTGTAACATGCTCAAATCTTTGCAAAGCCCATACATAAAATACATTCATCTCAACCTTATCCTTTGAACACTTGTGGAAATTATTGATTCTTTTATACATATAATAATATAATAAAGAGAAAAGTAGGTCTGGATATGGTTGCAGTCTTTCAACATCACAACATTCAAAGCAATGGTAAAATATTTGGTTCTTTATCTTTTTACATGTTGCAACAAATTTTTAATGTGATTTTGTTTTCAGTGTTTCTAAATTTTAAAATAATGCAAATTTTTAAATTATTTTCTAAAATACGCATTTTCGTAATTAATTACGAAAATGCGCATTTTATATTTTTTTAATATTTTTTTTCAAAATAATGGGCCCATTGCATTTGTTTAACATTTAAATTTTATTTTTTTTAAAAAACAGAGGCCCCACTTTTTTTTTAATATTAAGTTTTTGTTTTTTAAAAAACCGCCGGTCCGGTAGTTTTTTAAATTAAAAAAATTTTACATCCAAGCCCTTATAATTTTCATTAATTTTTATTATAATTTATTTTTTCTCATTACTACTAAAAATTAATAAAAATTATAATAAAAATTAATTTTTATTATAATTTATTATGTAATTTCTACTTAATAAAAATTATAATAAAAATTAATGAAAATTATAAGGGCTTGGATGTAAAATTTTTTTAATTTAAAAAACTACCGGGACCCGCGGTTTTTTAAAAAACAAAAATTTAATATTAAAAAAAAGTGGGGCCTCTGTTTTTAAAAAAAAAATAAAATTTAAATGTTAAACAAATGCAATGGGCCCATTATTTTGAAAAAAAAATATTAAAAAAATATAAAATGTGCATTTTCGTAATTAATTACGAAAATACGTATTTTAGAAAATAATTTAAAAATTTGCATTATTTTAAGTCAGGATCTGTATTATAAAATTGAGTTGTTGTTTCTTTTTCAGTATAAATGATGAGTAAATTCACATTATTTATATTCATTTTCACACTTGCTCCACGTAATTTATTTATTTATGGAAATATGATAGGGAATTTGGACTGTGAAGGAGATGTACAACAGTACAAGTACATCCCAAAAAAAGTAAAAAAAAAAAATAATAAATAAAACTTTTTTCAGGGTCTGAATGAAATCATTCAGATTTTGAAGGACAGCATCACACTATCACAGTAACAAAATCTCTGCTATAGATCTGGGGTCTTGTAGTAAATGCCATCATAAGTACTAAGACAAAAATGATTCCATTACACCAAGATAAGCACAAATAATAGTTAATTAATAAATACTCTCTCATCCATATGCTTGCCCTGTATTTATTTATATATATATATCTCCATTGTCTTAAGCACACATATATACATATGTAAGACTTCACTAGAAAGCAGTAGTAGTTCTTCTCACTGTGTTCACTTAATTAGGTTCATTTCAATATATAGAATTAATGGCTGTTCTTGGAGGTCTTGAAAATTTTGACAAGAACCTTCTTAAGAGTGATGCTCTCCATCAGGTCTAATCTCTTCTTCCTCTATTTTATATGTTCATCCTGTTATTCTTAATGTTTTCTTTAGTATTATTATTGTTATTATTATATATGTTCTTCATGTGGTCATATTGTTTTCCTTTGTGTATTTGTATAGTTCAATGGCTTTAATTAACTAATAACAAGATGATCATTTTTTTAATTACTAATGCAGTATATATTAGAAACAAGTGTTTATCCAAGAGAACATGAACAGCTCAAAGCATTGAGGGAGACTTCTGAAAAGCATATCATGTAAGTTCAACCTCACCATTTGAATTTCACCCTGTAAATGGTGTATCATAACTGTTTTAATTTTCATAATTAAAAAAAAAAAAAGATTCAAATCATCCATAAATAAACATCGTTACTGTTAGTTCCGCCGGTTAGAGTTTGTGAAATAAGAGGAACACTCACTCACTTAAGCACTCAAGAAAAATAAACACAAACCACAAAGAGGAGACACAAGACGTTGGTAACCCAGTTCGGCATCCACTTGCCTACATCTGGGGGGCCATGCCCGGAGATCAACAATCCACTAAAAAGGGGTAAAAGATAGAAGAGTACAAAACACACTTGTCACTCTCTCACATACAAAGAATACTACCCTCTCTAGATTGTCCGGTACCTCCCTACTCCCTCTTTCAAGAGTCGTACCCAATCCTAGACCAAGGTAGTATATATAGACGCCTCAACGTCCCAAATATAGCACATACCCTTTTTAGAATCTCCGCGGCTTCTAACTTTGGAACCTTCCGAAATTAGATGTCGCAACTTATGTTATAACAAATGTTGCGACATGACCCTGACTGTTGGCTTGGCTGAATTCTGGCTCCATTGCTAAGTGACCTCAAGACACCCTTTCTGAGTCGATGTAGCTCGATCACCTGATCCGAACCTACCAGCAACTAACCTCCCTCTTCAGCTCCTCACCACACAGCCCCCTCGCAAGGGGCGCACGTCCTATGTGCGTCTTCATGAAACTTGCCAAACTTAGTCTTCACTTCACCCAAGTTTGGTCTTCAAATCTTCTACAAAGATCTTCATTCAATCAGCTGAATCTTGCCACCAATAGGCGCATCTTCAAACATACCCATAATAGACTTCATATCTTCTCTATTATGGTTCTTCAAATCTTCAACAAGAATCTTCAAATCATACCATTGATAGGTTGTTTCTTCATTTAAGCTTCACCCATATTTAGTCTTCAATCACATCTTCTAAATATGGTCTTGATGAGATCTTGATATCATCTTGTTGCTTGCTTGATCTTCTTGCCTAAAATAGTTTTCACAAGATCTTCATTCAATCTTCATGAGAGTTGCAACTTCTTGCTAAAAGTAACTTCTCCTAAGATCTTTCATGATATTTTCCACCTAGCCAAGTATATTTGCCATGTCATCCTTCATTCCATGTCATCATCCATGCCACGTCATCATGCTTGCCACGTCATCTTGACTAGGTGTCAAATTATGCCAATTAAAGTGCATTTCCATATTTGCACTAACAGTTACAATATACTAGTGGTAATAGCATTACAAGGAAGATCAAGAACATGACTTCCTCTTATAGCATGGTTAAATATTTAAAATGTGTATGAAGTGGCTTATTTACATGATAATTATCATATTAGGTTTTATGACAAACCACGTCAAAGTAACATTACTGTATTGGCATTCCATAAGTATTTGTATAAATAAAAAATATTTTAAATATCTTTCAATTTGAGAAATTACTATTTTATTTATTTATTTGTCTTTCTTTCATTTTTCTCCATAAACTGATTTTAGTTTGGCAAGCTTACATTTGGTTAGGCTAGTCTCAACAAATTGACCAAGGGGTTAAAGCAAACTCATTAAGCCTGACACGAGTTTTATACATTAGACTCTCCGAGTTTGGGATGAGCACACTTAGCCCTTGTTTAGTTGGGGGAGTGGGGAGGGGTTACAGGGGGTGAGGGGGAGTGGGGAATGTTTGGTTGGGGGAGTGAAAGGGGGTGAGAGGGGGTGAAGAGGGTGCCTCACCCCTCCTCACCCCTCATAATCCACTCCCCTAAATTGGGGAAGTGAGGAGGGTTGAGAAGGTTGGGTATTTTTGTTTTTATTTTTTATTTTTTTTAAATAGTACAAAATGTCGATAATACCCCTTACACATTTGTTTAATTACCACGTATATCCCCCTTATTATAACCCTATCTTCTTATATTATATTTTTTTATTTTTTAAATGTATAAAACTATTTTTATTTTTGTATTATTGTAAAGTTCCATTTTTTGTATTATATTATGACTCCTCATAATTTTTTTCAAATAAATATTTTTCCCTAATTTTTGTATTATGTATAAATATATTTTATAATGTTTATCATATATTATTTATTGTGTTATTATTATTATTCTACAATTGATTATATATATATAATATTACTTATATATCGTAAAGGGTAAAATAGTCAAATACACATTACACTCTTTCTCTCTCCTCCACACTCCTCTTTTCAACCAAACAAAAAATAAATAAATTACTCTTCCACACTCCTCCATGAACCAAACACAATATTTTCTCAACTCCTCCATACTCCTCCTCTCCTCCCTCTTTGAACCAAACATAGAATTAGACTCCAATGAGCTGATTGAACTTAAAATAATTATTTTTTCAATAATATGTAAAAATCGGGTTAAATGCTCTGGAGGTCACTTACATTTGCTTTTGTTTCATTTCGGTTACCAACTTTTAATTTGCATCAAAACAGTTATTCATCTTTGATTTTGTATCAACAGAGTCACCCGCGAGTAACCAAATTCAAATCACAAGTGGTCTTATCATCTCCATGCACCATCCTTCCATGTTTACATGTTTTTTTCCATGAAAGGATGGTGCATGGACATGATAAGACCACTTGTGATTTGAATCTGGTTACCCACGGGTGACTTCGTTGATACAAAATCAAAGATAAGTAACTGTTTTGATGCAAATTAAAGGTCGGTAACCGAAATAAAACAAGGGCAAAGGTAAGTAACCTCCTGTGCATTTAACCACTTCATACACTTTTATTATTAGGCTTTAATTTATGGAAGTTAAGTATCTTAATTATCATTCGCTATTGCGAGGGTGGTGACCAAATTAAAATTAAAAGTGGAAGAAGGTAAATAAATTATAATAGAAATAATAGAATGGTGATTTTATAAAAATATCATTAAATTAAAAGAAATGTAAAAAAAATGTTTTTGAAGATGCACAAGGCATGTTTAAATTGGATTTGATATGAACAAAATTATCATTTTATTTATTTTGTTACATTGTTTGAAGAGTTTTTTTTCTTTTATTATTCAAATAGACAGACAAATAATTATGTAGTTACTAAATCTAATAGTAAGAGTAATTAATATTTTCCTAATGATGAACTACTTAATATTTAGGGGGATAATGAGTTTGCCCCCTGAGGAAGGGCAACTATTAAATATGCTCATCAAGGTCCTAAGTGCCAAAAAGACCCTAGAGATTGGAGTATTCACAGGCTATTCTCTCCTCGCAACAGCATTGGCATTGCCTAGAGATGGCAAGGTTAATTAATTTCTTTACTGTTATTATTATTATTATTATCAATGTTTATCTTGATGAGTTCGACCATTGTATATTATAGATAACGGCAATCGATATCGATAAATCTTACTATGAGATAGGATTGCCATTTATTCAAAAAGCAGGAGTTGAGAACAAGATCAAATTCATTGAGTCTGAAGCCATGCCCGTTCTTGATAAAATGCTTCAAGAGGTATGTATATATATGTTCTAAAATATTATCATTAATACTAATTATTGGTTTGTGTATATATAAATAAATAAATAAATACACAGGTAAATGATGATGTACTATATGATTTTGCTTTTGTGGATGCTGATAAAAACAACTATGCTAAATATCATGAGAGACTTATAAAGCTTGTTAAAGTCGGAGGGATCATAGCATATGATAACACGCTTTGGTTTGGTAGTGTGGCAGAGGTGGATCCATCCTTTCCAAAAGAAGCATTGGAAATGAGAGAATTTTTATTAAAGCACAATAAGTTTTTAGCGTCTGATACACGCATTGAGATATCACAAATCAGTATCGGTGATGGTCTCACTATTTGCCACCGTGTTCTTTGAAAAATAATTTTTGTTATGAACAAACGATGCTTATTTCTAAGTATTTGTCACCGTGTTCTTGAAAAATAATTTTAATTATGGACAAATGATGCTTATTTCTAAGTTATATTGTTATTCTAACGATAAAATATTATGATATCTTTTGATATATGTGAGCATCAAAGACACCCAATTCCAAACCATGTTATGACCATTTTAGGGATAAACACATTATTATTATTATTATTTTTAGTTTCTCAAATATTCCATTTGTAGGGCTTGATTTTCAAGGTTCACCGTCATTGCGTTTCAGTTAGTTGTGGTTGCTTGGAAGAAAGCCAACTTAATTTGAATATGACTATGGACTTAGAAAATGGCTTGGATCATCCTACAAAAGGAAAATCTATACCCTTTAATTTTCATTGTAACTTGTAAGACTTTCTTGCTTCAATTTGAAGCTCTTTATTTTTCCAATATTTAGCTTATTGAGCGCATTTGTCATTGGACGAAGTGTTACGTTGATGTTTTTTTCATATATATATATATATATATATATAATAACCTATTTTACATTAATTAAAATAAAAAAATACTCGTTCTTGAAAAAGAAGAAAACGGACATATACAAGCGTTGTTTATTATTAAAAAAAATAATAAGGGACATAAGTTCAAGTCTAGTCTAGAGTCTAGACAATTTGTATTTGGTTAACTTAACTATCTTTTTCATATTTGTTTTATAGTGTGCTTGAAATGTAGTATTTTGATCTTCAACAGTAGCCTTGCTGCATGTGGCCAGCTGCATGGATAAATAATAATTAAACACGTGATTCAGTAGGTATTGAATTTTTTTTCTTATTTTTTTGATTTTTTTTTATAATTTGGACAACCCATTGTTAGAAAATGTGCACATAAAAGAAGCTTTTATGATAAATTAGACTCTACTAAAGAGAAGCATGTTCGACCGCCACATGCTTTACTTTATACGTTGCGGAAGAATCGAACTTGCATCTCACCCGATATAAAAAGGACCTATACTCCTAGATTGAGCACCATTTGTTTTTTTTGAATTTTTTTATAAATTTATTTCATCTTTTAGTATCTATGTGTTATTTATATCTCTTAACTATATAATTTAAAATAATGTTGTATTATTGAAATAATTTATTGGAACCAAATTCAAAATAAGATATAGTTTAAATTATGTGCATTATACGTGGCTATCCTACATGATATTTTATTATTTAAGTTCCTTCGAAGTATCGCAAAATATTTATTTTTTTAAGAATATTTAAATCAAATTGCTTGCAGTAAAGTTCATAAAAGTCACTTGCTCCCTTTGAATTTTTTTCCTCCTTCTAGATTGAATCTTCTACTTTTTCCTAATTTTCCTCCAAATAAGAGTGAGGTCCCATCCTAACCCAATTACACACACGCACACACACACACACACACACACACAAACATACTTGACTTAAATTTTTTTTAAAAAATTTGAATATAATTTAAACAGGAATAAAGATTTATATTCCTATTCCATTAGATAACAAGAATCACACTATTCAAAATTTATTATTATCAATCCAAAACCAAGGAACCTTACTAATGATGATATATATACAATCTCCAAGTGGCAAGTAGATCGAGTCATTAAACTCTAATGTTTTAATAAGACATGCACGTATGTCTATCCATTATTTTGTGTTTGTCATTAAATATATATGCTATAAATAAAGGTTATTCTTTATTTGACCAAGAAGCATTTACCAAGAATTTCCAAAAAATGGAGTTAGTGATGAGTTTCTTTAATTCTTATACGTTCATACATCTTCATCTTTCCTCCCATATTGAATATTAATTAATAAAATGTGTGAAAAAAGGCAAAGGTTGTTTCACATTAACTCCAAATTCTCTCTCTCTCTCTTCTTGAAATACATTAAAACTTTAAGATATATAGTATAAAAATTAATAAAAATGAACGCTTTAGGATTTTTTTTTGACGCTCATGCCTGTCTCAGGCTATATAAAGAGAAGGTGGTTCCTTCATTCCTTCATGCAAATTGAGTAAGATTAAATAGAGAGACAAGTTAAACTAAAGTCTAGTTTAATTTTGTATCTCCAAAATGGCTATGCCTGAGAAGTTGGACGTTGAGAAGAACCTTTTGAAGAGCGATGCTCTCCATGAGGTTGTTTATTACTTTCTCTAGTTTTTTTTTTTTTTTTTTTTTGAAAGTTTTAGTTGTTTCTTTTTATATATATTTATTTAGGGTTGTAGAAGCTTTTATTGGTTCTTTGTAATTTTTAAAGTGTTAAATAATTTTTTTTTTTAATTTATTTTTTATCTTAGATGTAAATCATGTTTAACTGTTAGCTTATACACTTTCCGATAAATATTTTTATTTATTCAATATTAGTTGAGGGAGAGAATGAGAAAGATATTTAAGATAGAAAAAATTAATGAAAAATTAATAAAGTTTTAAATAAATGTAATTTTAGAAAGTTGATAAATTTTTTAGAAATTAAAAATTATCCATTAATTTAACTAATTTTTTTTATTTTGTGTGAAACGGTTAAAGTGGACATATTGTATTTAAGCGTTTTTTTTTTCTTTTTTCCTTTGATGCTTTTCCTTTTTTATCATTTGTCTTTTTCATATTTCATTCAATATTTTGTTGATGCTCTACTTACTTTGACGTGGAAATATGTTGTAATATTGATGATCACAAATCTCACCATTTTGACTCTAACAACTGAAAAGACAGACAACGTCATTTCATTCATTCCTTTCATTTTGACCAATAGAGCGATAGAGCAAAGTTTTTATCTTCTTTTTCTCTTTTGAATCTCTTAAGTTGCAAAAGGCCTATGACTCACAAGTTTTTTTTGCCTATTGTTGCTATAAATGTGAATAACCCACCATATTGAATCTCACTCTTTGAGTTAGAAAAAATAAATAAATTAATAAAATACCAACTCTCTAGTGGTAATGATGGTTCATGAGTTTATTTTTCATTTTTTCTTTCATTCTTTATGTATATAATATGCTTCTTCATATCATTGAAGATATTATCGTCTTGTTGTTCTTGTTTTGGTATGATGGTGTTAATAAGAGTATGTTATGCTTTTGCAGTATATATTGAAAACAAGTGTTTTGCCAAGGGAGCATGAACAACTCAAAGAGTTGAGGGAAGCCACCAAGAAACACCCTTTGTAAGTTGAGATCAACTATTTTATTCATGAGAACAAAAAAAAAATGAAATTAAAGAAATGAACTCAAAATCTATCGTCTCTTCAACCTTATACATATCTAAATACATACAATTGGAAAACCAATGAGATTGATCAATGTAGCATAGATTTAAGTAAGGGTTTTTGAGATTAAATAATATAATATCATATATTATTTGGATGTTACTAACATATTTTTTATAAATATATCTAAAACTTAGAATTTAGCAAATAAAAAAATAAGATCCAAATATTTTACTTACTTTATTCCAAAAAAAAATTTACTTGCTTTTTTCAATTCTAATAAGTATATAAATATATGATATTGGTTATACTAAATTTTTTAAAAATAAAAATCCATTAGTTATCCAATATATCTAATCATTGGCTACTAAATCTAAATGGAGTTAATAGTGTTTTGGTAAAATAGAACACATTTAATCAAAACCGATAACAAGAAAAAAAATGTTCTTCAAAATAATTTTAAATCACGGAGAAGACATATTTTTTTTAAAAAAAATTATTTAAACTAACAAAATGAAAAAAATCGACTGATAAATACATGCAATATATATATATATATATATATATATATATATATATATATATATATATATATATATATATATATATGGTTAATTTTGGCATTAATTATATTAATAGTGAATTATTTGGTATGAAAAATAGGGGCCCAATGGGAGTGCCCCCGGAGGAAGGGCAATTATTATCTTTAATTTTAAAGACAATGAATGCCAAGAAGGCACTGGAGATTGGTGTTTTCACTGGTTATTCACTCCTCACCACTGCTTTGGCTTTGCCACATGATGCTAAGGTACCATATTTTCTTAATAACTTTGTTCTATTTCTTTAAATTTTTTATTAAAGAAATAATATTATTCACACCGAATTACTTTTTATCACATTAATAATGCTAGTTAAAAAAAAAAACTATTGTTTGGTGTCTAGATAACAGCTATTGACATGGATGGATCATACTATGAGATTGGATTACCATTCATTAAGAAAGCAGGAGTTGAGCACAAAATCAACTTCATTCAGTCTGAGGCTCACTCCATTCTTGATAAGTTGATTCAAGAGGTATGTGTTTTTTAATTCTCTCCATTTTAAATTTTGATTTTTATATGAATGGTCATAATACAGGCAAACAAACCAATGAATTATATAAATTGTTTTTTTGCTAATTCATTTTATATGGATGATAAATACAGGTGAAACAAGATGAACTTTTTGATTTCGCCTTTGTTGATGCTGATAAAAATAATTACATCCATTACCATGAAAAATTATTGAAGTTGGTTAAGATTGGAGGAATCATAGCATATGACAACACGTTATGGTTGGGAACAGTTGTAACTGAGGAACTAGTCGATCCAAAATACCCTGACATTGTCGGCATATTGAGAGACTATGTTGTCAAGTTCAACAAATTTTTAGCAGCTGACCCACGCATTGAGATTTCGCAAGTCGTAGTTGGAGATGGTCTCACTATTTGCAGACGAGTTTATTAATTATATAATATTAACAAATAATAATAATTAGTCGGAACGAGCTTGTTGTGTGGTTCTGTTTTCAAATAAAGATGCATGCTAGACATGCATTTGTGTCTGTGTGTTTATTTTGCAACTTTTTTTTTGTGGGTCAAGTTATGTGAACTTTGTTTTTTTATATTATATAAAAATGCATAAAAATTTATCAGCTTTTTAATAAAAAAAAAACTAAGACATAATTTAATGATTTTTTACTTTTTTTTGTGTTTAAAAAGTCTTCAACTCAAGCATAATATAATAAAAATAAAAAGTGCTTGTAACCGATCTATCACAAAAATAAAATAAAATAAAAAATATCAGCCCATTAACAAACAAATGAAAGTCTTATGAAACAGTAGAAAATGAATCTAATAAAAATACAAACAAAAAAATTTGTTTACCTCTCTTGATCACAAGCAGAATTTGACAATCAATCAAATAAAAAATAAAAAAAAAATTTAATTTCACATATTAATAGCAGCTCGAACTATCCAACCTTTGTTTGCAATATGCCGACTGACCAAATATACACAAAAACCTTAATAAATCTTAAAATCAATCCTAAAATATTTAGTGATTTTCTTTGTGTTATAATTGTAAGAATTAAATCAAATTTTACCTTTGAACATATTAGCAGAATAACAATAAATAAACATATTTTTAGTTTTTGATTGTTGTTTATATAAAATTAGTCTTTCACTCAATGTCTTATCCCTTGATGGCAATACTAACACTAGAGTACATCCAACAATAATAAATTTTTATTATGAATTTTTTCAATGTTTTTAAATCAAATAAAAATCTAAACAAGTTGCAAGGATTTGCAATATAAAATTGAGCTTTTATTATATTATTTTATTATTGTAATATAAAAAGGATAAAATATAGGTAATACATAGAGTTAATTTTCATATTATTTAGAAACCTGTATCCTATTTTATTTTATCCCAAAATTAATTGCCTTTTTGTTTTTTACGAGGTTACAACATGGAATAAGATTTTGATCTTAAAATTAATCAAGATAAAGAAAACCAAATAATGGATTTCAAATTTAGATCCTACTTAAATATCATAATTCCTACTCTTTTTTCTTACTTCTAAGAGATTCCAAACATTTTTTCTTTTCTTTTTTTTTAAAGAAAGATTTTTTTTTTTTTGTTTAAAGGCAACAAGCGCCACTCCACAATGGAGTGTGTTAAGGGACAAACAGATACAAATATGCACCAGTTGTAGTGATTTAATGACTCCCTAGAGATTTATTAACTAGCCAAAAGTCATATGAGGTAATTAAATTCCTACCATGTACAAACCCAGAAGATATTTCAAAAAATAAACCGAGTTAATAAATTCCCCTTGTCCTTTAACCCCGGAGGGGAGGAAACGACATAATCCCACAAGAGACCTATAAACATAAACAGTAAATGAACAGTAATGTTACGATATTTATATAATGTCTACAGTATATGCACAGTACTATAACAATATTGCTGACCCAGATATTCGATCTTGGGTCAGCCCATTCACTACATGAAGAATTTGTTTTTAGAAAATGGTATTTATATTCATTTTCACACTTTCTCTACATTATTTATTTATCTAAATATGACAGGCAATTTGGATTGTGAAGTAGACGTACAACCACAAATAGGAAAAATTAATTAAAAATTTTGTGGGCTGAATAAAATTATTATAATTTTGAAGGACAAAAACTGATTGGTGATGATCTTTTCCTCTGGCATTTTGCTGGCCGGAACCACTTTGGTAATTTTTTTTATTTATGTAATTTTCTAATTTACTATCTAATCTACTAGGCTTTTGAAGACTTCCTTTTAAAAGTCTGGTCGAAGAAACTTGAGACATCTTTCTAAAGCCATCATAGGGAAAATTACATTTATAACTTGAAATTCCTTCGGTTTGTTATCAAAATTAATCATATATTTATTATGTCAGTTTCTGCATTTCGTAAATTAAAAAAATTAACATTGGAGGACCAGATCAATGTTGTGCAAACCTTAAGTTTTTGTAAATGATTCCGGAGAGACGCCACCAACATGATCCCTGATCTTGTTGTCTGCAACCCAGAGAATCAGTCATATATGATATATGTCACTGCTGTATCTTGTTATTGTAGTCTGTTATATTGTTTTTTGGTCTGTTCTCTTTTTTTTTTTTTTTCACAGTCAGTGGATTTTATTTTATTTTTCATGCTTTCTTTTCAGTGTAACTTTTTTTTTTTTTTTTTTTTTAAAATATATAGATTTTTTAAAGGACAACAACATCTAGATGGGCTTCAGTTTTATGAATGCCATCCTAAGTCATAAGACAAATGATTTCATTACACTGAAGGTGGGGATTCCATGAGAATCATTATCTCCCGTATATGTTTTACTTTATGTTTTTTTTCTACTCGGTAATGGGAATAGATTCTCTGGATAAGAGAATCCCAAGATTCCCAACCACTTCAGCTAGAAAATCCCCGTTCCCAATATTGGCGAAGAGGAAGAGGGGAATGTTGTTATAATATCCTTATTACTCCTCGCTGCATTTATTTATTTATTATTATTATTTTTTGAAACATGAACAAGCGCTTTAATCATGGGTGTGCACGTGGGGGAGCTGCGCTCAACACACACGCGTGCACTCACCTTGCATGAGGCGGGATTCGAAACGGAGAGCCACACACGACTTCCGAGACCCAATGCCAATTGACACAAGGGTATTTAAAATTAATATAATTAATTTAAGTATTTAATAATATATTAAAAAATTATTGTTAATATTTAATTATAATATTTATACATAATGTTAATTTCATCCCCTTAGTAGTCTCAAAAGCTAACACATGGCATATATTTTTTTAAAAAGTCTGGTGTTTTGCAAGCACATTTTTTATAAAGGGAAAATACTCTAACTTGCTAGTTATTTTCTCTATTCTGAAATACATATTGTTTAAGAATGTTGCACATGCATTAAAAATAACATTAAATTTTTTAAAATTTAACATAAAAATTAACTAAATTATTAAATTATCCTTCTTTTGAAACCATATATATTTTTTTGGATTGTAAATATTACTCTCTTCATTTATATGACTTAAAAAATTGAAGATGGGTAAAATTGAGAAAAAAATGGATAAATATGAATTGATATTTAAAAACGATAATTATTGTGGAATAATTTTTTTTCTTAAAATAACATGTATTTCGAAACGGAGGAAATACTTAATAATTGCTCTCACTTTCTCTATATACTATCACAATTTTTTATTATTACATATTATTAAGGGCTATATGCAATTTTTATGATTGATTCTTTCTTTGACTTTTTATAGCATACTCATCTAATAAAGGACATAGCATCCTATGGCTATATATAGTATACTTATCTAATGACATGCCATATTAGCTATATTTATCATACTCATCCAAAAAAATGAAAGATAGCCACTTTTATGACTTTAGCAAAATAAATGAAGAACCAACGTTTCCATTCATTCACATGCAGTAATCATATGTGCTTATACTGAATCAACAAAAAACCTACCCACACATATTGCTATATAATACTTAGTTGAATCATTGATAATTCATATAAGTTAGTTTTTTTTGTTTTTGCAACCCTTTGTTACTTCAAACTATTAAACACAAGGTAAGTATTTATATATGGATTGGTTTGAGTGTATATATAACTAATTAAAACACACATGGATATTGATAAAAGCAACTATGCTAAATACTGTATCAGACTTAAAAAAAAGCTTGTTAACACGCTTTGATTAGGTAATGTGGTGGGTCCATTGGATCCATTATTTCCAAAAGAAACATTGGAAATGAGAGATTTTTTTTTTTTTTGGTAAAACACACACACAAATTAGGGTTTGATCCACGAAGGAAGTTTATTTCTGAGATATATTATAATTCTAATGATAAAATATTATGATATTATCATCATATGTGATCATAGAAGAGATACAATTTACAAACCATGTGATGACCATTTTAAGAGGAAACATATAATTGATTTGTTTTTATCTCCAATATTACATTTGCATGACTTGATTTTCAAGGCTAAACAAAGTCATTCACCTATCACCTTCTTTCTATTCCAATTAGCTTTATTTGAATATAAGTTTGAACTTGGAAAATATATATATTGAACCTTCTATTTTTTTTTTTTACAAAGTCGACAATAGATAAAGCAAAAGACAAATAGATATGGAGATGCACCGGTCTTACTTTTTCTCTATTTTCTTATATATATACTGCTATTAAATTACATAAATAAAAGAGTTTGAATTTTAGTTTGAATAAAATTCAAACAAGAATAAAGATATATATATATTCCAATCTCATTGATAACAAAAACACTTTTCTAAATTTATTATTAAAAAATGTTGATAAATAATTAGAATATTTTTATATAATGTTTATCATAATCTCAATTATCTCACTGAAACCATTAAATTTGACTAATGATAGTCTCTAAGTGGTACTACCTCTATTTTTTATAAATATTTTGAATAACTAAATATTTTAGATTAAAAAAATCAATTAGTTTCCAAAATTCAATAAAGATTTTATTAAAATTTTCAAAATTACCCTTAATATAATTTTTTTTTTACCAATATCTCACACTATATGTATTTAATGTCTATTTTTAAGGAAGAAGAGTAAATTTAACAAAATATACTTGGTGTAATAAAAGGGCAAATAAAAAAGGACACTGCTGAAAATGAAGTCATGCATTAAACTCCAAGTGTTTTTGCAAGACATGCATGCATGCTAATCCAATAATATGTGCTTGTTATTGTAACATAAACATTACTTTTTATTTATTTATTATTATTTTTTATAAAATGACAAATGCTATATATATCAGGGTGTACGCACAGGTGAGGCATTAATCGTCCAACCCGAGCACCCTTAGTCAGGGACGAAGGATTTAGATAGTAGCCCGCATTTACAACCGGTGACCTATTGCCATTATAGCTTCTAATGAGTTTTGAACTCGAAAGCTTTTGAATATCTCATCTCATTTTTTATAATAAAATTAATTACTGCTAGACTATAAGCTTTTGGGTAACATTAGTCTTTATTTGACTAAGAAGCATTACGCAAAAATTTCTGAAGTCAAGTCAGTGATGCCTTTAATTTTTTTTCGCCACATTGAATATCAATACATGAAATCAAAGGTTGCTTAACTTTATTCAAAGTTTCCTCTTACTTTTCTAAAATACATCAAATTTCAAATTTAGAGTTTAAAGAAAAAGAAATTAAACACAATAGGATTGGGTTTTCTTCTTCTTCTTTTTTCCACGTTGAATATCAATGCATGTGAAACAGAAATCAAAGGTTGCTTAACTTTATTCAAATTTTCCTCTTACTTTTCTAAAATACATCAAAATTTTCAAACTTATAGTTTAAAAGAAAAAAAAAATTAAACACAATAGGATTGGGTTTTCTTCTTCTTCTTCTTCTTCTTTTTTTTTTTTTCTTTTGACTCTCACGCCTTTCTCAGGCTATTTAAACAGAAGGTGGTTCCTTCATCCCTAGATGCAAATTGAGTGAGAGCAAATAGAGAAACAAGTCAAACTCTAGTTTTTGCTTCTCCAAAATGAGTGGTGTTAAAAATTTGAATAATGTTGAGATGAACCTTTTGAGGAGTGATGCTCTCTATGAGGTTGCTTTATTATAAACTCCTTTTCTTTCTTGTTCTTTCTGTAATAATGCTCTTTCCTTTTTTTTTTTATTTAAATCTCTCTTTTATTTTATTCTTTTTTCCCCTTTTATTCATTCAATATTTTGTTGCTGCTCCACTATCTTTTAATTGGACTTATATTGTTATATTGATAATCATGAATCTCACTATCTTGTCTCTAACAACTACAAAAGACATGTTCTTTCTTCATCAGTCATTAATTCCTTTTATTTATATCAATAGAGTAAAGTTTCTGTTTTCCTTTTTTTCTTTTATGCTCTTAAGATGCAAGATATATGTTGGAGTTTGTTATAAACATATGATCATAATCATCTAATTATTTAAAATTTAATTTGAGATAAAAATAGGTTATAATTTGAGCATAGTTATCAACTGTGTCTGAATAGATTAATCTATTTGAGTTTTGGTTAGAACTTGATTTATATGATTTATACTATATATATAATATTATATATGCGAATTTGATGGCTGATAAATTTTGACAAAATAAAATAATTAGTATAATACGTCTAGTGTGGAGGTGTGACGACATGTTCACCCATCCATTATGATTTGGGAAGTTTATCAAGTTCATGTTCCTTTATAAAAATATTAAGATGCAAAATATATACCTTTATCTTGTTGATGTTGTTTTATGATGGTGTTAATAAGAGCATATTGTTCCTGTGCAGTACATATTGAAGACAAATGTTTTCCCAAGGGAGCATGAGCAACTCAAAGAATTGAGAGAAGCAACAAAGAAACACCCTATGTAAGTTGAGATCAATGCTTTTTATTTTTACTTTTCATTTTTTATCTACTGATTTTTATTTTAATGCGAAGTATTAAAAACTCTATAAAAATGGGTATTCTAATAGATATTTTTTTTACATAAGATTTTTAAGTTTTAAATCATTTATTTAAACGGTCCAAACTTTTACATGTAAAATCAACTTCTTTTTTTTTTTTTTTTTTTTTTGTCAAAATCAATAATTTTATTTATTTGGGAAACATAGCACAATAAAATTAAAAAAGAAAAACTCAATCCCACTCTTACATACGAGTTATACTACCTTATAAATATATAAGTATATACAATTGAAAACCTACTAATACTATTTGGTTGATGCATTTGAAGCTTATCTAACCGATAATTTGGATCGTAGATTTGAATGGTGTGCTCCAAATTCCACCAACAGAATAGCTTTACAAAAATTTGGTAGCACGGTAGTTTTGTTTTGGATTATAAAAAGAAAATCATTTTAAAGTTTTTTTTTTGTTTTCATAAAATATTTTTCTGTTTATTAAAAAAAATATATGAGCGATGTTATTTTTACCGAATAAATTTTCTAAACATATTTTCCGAATAGGTTTCCGGAATGACTTGGATGCCAATTTGTCATCCACATTATCACCAGCGTCATTATTTTTTAATCTAAATTTTAAATTTAAACATTAAAAATTCTTAAATTCTTAAAATTAAAAAAAAAATTATAAAACCATATCTAAAATTTTAAACCAAATACTACAAAATCTATACTTAAATCTAAAAACTCAAACCCTAAATAATAGATACTAAACCTAAACCCTAAACCTTAAACTTTAAATCTTATGCCCTAAACCTTAAACAGTAAACCACAAACCCTCTACGATTTACATTTTACGGTTTAGAGAGGGAGTTTTTGGTTTATCATTTATAATTAAAGTTTAAATTTAGGATTTATATAAGTAAGAGAATTTTATTTTATTTTATTTTTAAAAAACAAGAGATAAAGAAAGAATGACATGAATAAAAATAAAAAAAACAAGAAATAAAGAAAGAATCACATGAATGTATATATATATATATATATATATATATATATATATATATATATATATATATTATAAAACTTAATATATATTTGTTTTATTCATTGTTGAGTATTAATTGAATTTTAAAAATAAAATATGGTATTTGTATATATCCCCATATGTTCCTATAAGTGCTACATGCAAAAACATCATTATTATATTATATAATTATATATATTTTTATAAATATGATTTGTAAAATAAAAAGATTAAATCTACACAAATATTGTTATTTATACTGTGTTTGGATTAAGGGTCAATGAGGGAAAGTAAAGGAAAGAAAGTGTTTCAGAAAGTCAAAGTAAGTCCTTTCCTCATTTTGATAGATTTTTTTAATTTAGCGCAAGGAAAGAAAGTGTTAACTCTGATCTTCTGAAACCCTCCGAAATCTCACTTTTTCTAGCCACAAATTTGGGGGTGCCAAGGGAGGGAGGACCTTTTAAAAATTTGATAATTTTTAAAAAAACCTTAATACCCTCAATTTTTTTTAAATTAATTATCTAACATCATTTTATAAGTTTTTTCTTTCACTTTTTTCAATTTAATTTTATTATAATCAAGGGTTCATACGACACCAATCATTTTGTCTTAAAAAATAAATTCTTAGATCTTATTTTCGAATCTTGATTCGATTCTTGTTGTTAATTTCATATATCTTGCGTCGATTTGATCTTGTGTGTGTGTTTTTTTTTTATCTTTTTCTCTACATTTATTGATGTTAATCGCACATCTATATTGCCTTGAAAGTGTCTATATTACTAAATTTCCCTTTTTTTTAGGCTTTTATTATTATATTATTTTTGTTATTATGCGCTTTTTAATTATTTTTGGTTAGCTTCCGTCACTCTTGTATGTTAGTGTCGCAAATCATTGTTATTATGTATTTCTTTTTTTCTTAATTCATCATTTGAAAAATTTATCTCAATAGATTTCTATTTATCTTGTTATCCAAATTTTATTTGAAGTAGAAATAAAATTAAAATTTTCTTTGAGTGAGAAAAAAAACTATAATTATCTAATTCAACTTTTAAATATGATTATTATGCTATGAATTAAAATATTAGAATAGGTATACTAATTATATGATAAAGTGATCTTGTCATGATTCATACATAACTGTAGAAGGAATTGATCTTTAAATTCTAATTAAGTAATTAATTAGAAACTACTTTACATCCGCAGCCTAAATTGTCCATGCTTCATGTTGCATAGAATAAGGTGCTATTAGAGAGGTAGGTTATCTTTTCAATTATAGATTCTTATGACTAATAATTAGTTTGTATTTTAAAAAATAGATGTTTGGGAAATATATATTTTTCGCTCATTTTAATCTTTACCAGTCTTTGGCTTCTTTATGCAAATATTATATGGTTATATAATGGACAATAGTTTATTTGTACTTTAAATCTCCGAATAATCTATTTTTTTAATAAATTAATAGTAAGAGTATAATTCATAAATCATATTATTATATATTATTTCCTTCTCTTTCACTTTTTTAACCAAACAAAATTTATCTCAAACCCCTCATTTTCTTTCCCTCCATAAAATTTAACTATCTAAACAAATGTTTGATTATTTCTTTATTTTCCCTTATTTTCCTTTACTTTTTCCCCTTCCCTTCCTTTATTTTAGGATTTAAACACTATGTTATTGTTATTTAATTCTGATAAATTTATAATTAAAATTTATGATATTAGCTATAATTGATTTTTAAAAATAAAATTCTATTAGTTATTTAATGTATCTAATCATTTGCCACGCACTCCTTATACAGGGAGTTAAAGGGTTTTGACAAAATAGATTATTTTTTATTATTCTCTAAAAACATGAAAAGAACATAGGGGTTGTTTGATTCTATTTTTGTTTTTATATTTCTAAGATAGTTTTGTAAAACAGACTTTTAGAACAAAGTTTAAAATTGAAATATAAAAAAAAAATTGTTTGAGTTATATTATTTTGAAAATAGATCTAAAAAAACTTATTTGGAATTAAAACTAGGTTTTAAAAGCAAAAAAAAAAAAAAAAAAAAAATGCAAAAACTTGTTTAATTAAGTAGTTGCTTTATATAATTAATATTGCTGCATATTATTACACAACTTAATAATCATATGGCTTTAATGACTAATATGATAATATATTTTTGTAAAAAATGAATATTAAATGAATATAAATAGAACTCAATATGACACTATATTGCATATGGTTAATGTTCATTGGCATTTATATAAATAATTCAAGTGTGAGTTCAATATTCAAAATTATTATAATGTATTAATAATATAGGCACATCTAGTTTGTAATATAATCACTTCTTCTTGTTATTTCAGCTGCACATTCATCAAATAGTTTTGTTAAGTTGTATACGTTGTAACATGAGTTTCTAGAGCTCTCCATTTGTGAATTTGGGTGTCTATTTAAATTATCTATTTTTTCAAAATTCATATTCTCCCATTTTCTATATAACATGTTACGTTGGTTCGTATGTTATTATGAATAACGCAATATGTTATTACTATAAGACATTACCTTGAAGGCTAATATGGAGGTATTAATTTTAAAATTGGAAATAAAATTTTTAACACACCAAAACAATTTTCAATTGTCATCTTGGAATATTGAAATTTAAAGGCTCTATAAGATTTAAGGTTGGGATAGAGCAACTAGCTTAGCTCCAAGGGCGAGAAATAAAAAAAGGAGAACCCCAAGATAGGATAAAAATTAGTGCTGTTTTTATCTTTAATTATTTGTATTTTTATATATTTAAAAAAAATTAAAATTCAAAAATTTCAAAGTTATTCTCAACTTTGATCGTTATTTTTAAAAACAGAAATATAGAAAATATTTAAAAGTTGTTCTCAATTTTTTTATTCTTTAAAACACTTTTTTGTTTTTTAATTTTTTAAACAATTTAGAAAAAAAATTTTTGGCAAGTCAAACAAGTTTTTAATTTTTTTTTTCCAAAAATAGAATATTGTTTTCAAAAATAGCAATCAAATAGGCCCATATTTTTTCAAAAACGTTTTTAGGTCACAGACATGCTTTAAAAAAATAAATAAATAAAAATTAAAAATTAAAATAAATACTTGCAATATATATATATATATATATATATATATATATATATATATATATATATATATATATATATATATATATATATATATATATATATAGAGAGAGAGAGAGAGAGAGAGAGAGAGAGAGAGAGTTTAAGTCATTTGCATATATATATATATATAGATGACTGTTAACTAGGATGTTTATTTACAACTATTGGAAGATGAGCTCTTCCCTACTAAAAAAAAAAAAAAAAACACCATTGGAAGATGATTTTATGACTATTGTTTATATAAATGCTATGCAGATTTACTGTTTAAGATTAATGTATTTTAGTATTGTGTAACATTGTTTGGAACTATCTAATATTGTTTAAGAATGGATCATTGTTGTTGGATGATAATCCAACAGTTATTAGGTCACAGACATGCTTTAAAAAAATAAATAAATAAAAATTAAAAATTAAAATAAATACTTGCAATATGTATATATATATATATATATATATAGAGAGAGAGAGAGAGAGAGAGAGATAGAGTTTAAGTCATTTGCATATATACATAGATGACTGTTAACTAGGTTGTTTATTTACAACTATTGGAAGAAGAGTTCTTCCCTAAAAAAAAAAAAAAAACTATTGGAAAATGATTTTATGACTATTGTTTATGTAAATGCTATGCAGATTTACTGTTTAAGATTAATGTATTTTAGTATTGTGTAACATTGTTTGGAACTATCTAATATTGTTTAAGAATGGATCATTGTCGTATATATATAGCTTTTTATATTGTGGACATGTCACCACATATATTATTTACACTTCAACCATGCATTGAGAGAGAGAGTTGAACTCTTAATCTCCCGTATGATAATCTAATAGCTATGCCATTATGACAATGGCTTTGATAAGATGAACAAGCCACTCACCATAACCAATGTTATGAAAGGGAGTTGATTTTTCAACTTTTCATCACTGAGCAAAAGAAATAATTACAATCTTTCTAATGTGAAGTGGTATATACAGTTATTTTTCAGATTTATTAAATTAATATTGAATTACTTGGTATAAAAAATAGGGGGTTACTAGCAGTACGCCCAGATGAAGGGCAACTGTTGTCTTTTATTTTGAAAACAATGAATGCCAAGAGGACTTTGGAGATTGGTGTTTTTACTGGCTACTCACTCCTCACCACTGCTTTGGCTTTGCCAGATGATGCTAAGGTACCATTTTTTTCCCCTAATATCTTTCTTCTAATCTTTAAATTTTTTTTTATAAATGCTATATGTTTTTAATTTTATTTGGTTGATAATTAATGTATATATTATTTTATTTATGTCTTTATTGGTGTATAGATAACAGCTATTGATATGAATAAATCATACTATGAAATTGGACTACCATTCATTAAGAAAGCAGAAGTTGAGCACAAAATCAACTTCATTGAGTCTAAGGCCCACCCAGCTCTTGATAAGTTGATTCAAGAGGTAGTTTTCTTTCTTGTTTTTCCCCAATCTTCAATTTTGATTTTTATAGAAATGACCATGTAGTTGTATGTTAAATAAATAAATAAAACACAAATACAAATTATATACAAGTTTTGTTGTTTGCTAATTCATTTCGTATGAATGGCAAATACAGGTGAAAGAAGACGAACTTTTTGATTTTGCTTTTGTTGATGCTGATAAAAACAATTACATCCATTACCATGAAAAATTGTTAAAACTAGTTAAGGTTGGAGGGATCATAGCATATGACAATACATTATGGATGGGCACAGTTGTAATTGAGGGACCAGTCGATTCAAACTATCCGAACAATGTGCGCTTATGGAAAGATGATGTTGTCAAATTCAACCAGTCTTTAGCTGTTGATCAACGCATTGATATTTCACAAGTTGTAATTGGAGATGGTCTCACTCTTTGCCGTAGAATTTATTAGGTATGATATCATAAAGAATAATATAAGTCGGATTGTTGTTTGTAATCGTTTTCAAATAAAGATGCTTGCTAGGCAAGCATTTGTGCTTGTGTTTTGTAACATTCCCGAATAATAATAATAATAATGGCTATGATAGAAATAAAATAAATGTTGAGGACTAATAAAAAAAAGGGCTAATAAAGAACTTAATTAAATTCTAGGGATTAATATGAATAAAAACACACACACATATAAATATAGATGACTCTTAACCCAAGATTTTTTCTCATGCTTCTTCTGCAAGATGCCGATTTTTCCTTGTTAGATCCCACAAATTTTCTCTCCTCTTTGCCTAAATTATTCGAGATTTCCCAAGATATTTTCAATATTGATATTAGAAATTATAATGAGGTAGTTAAATTGGTTTAATAGGCCTAAGAATTTATTTTAAATATATATGTTTGGTTATAGGTGACTAGATCAATCAGAGCTCAATAAATCAAATGGAATAATTAATGATGGCATTGAATAAATAATAAATTGTTAATTTTATATTGATATGATTGATTGTGCGTATTATTTGACTATGCATATTGCTTCATTGATATGGTGGATTTCATTATATTAATTATATATAATTGTATGATTACTTATATAATTGTATAAATATTGTACTTACTGAACTAGCAATTCACCTTTTGTCACTCTATTTTCAAGAGTAGACAATTGAGATTTTGTTTTGACTAGCACTAGACGTTTACTCTACTGTTCAGGTCGGTCAACACATGAAAGCTCATCTCACTCTAAAATTATGATAGTTATTATTTTATTTAATTAGATTTATTACATTAGGTCAAATGTTAGAATTTATAAAACATGTATCGTCGATGCTAGATGTGGTGAGATATTATGCAAGTTTATTTCATTTATTTATTTATTTATTGAAATAATAAAACGAGGTGTTACACGTTTTTTTTTTCTTGTGTGTGTGTGTGCGTGTGCGTGTGGGGTGGGGTTGGTCAAGTTATATTAACCTGTTTTTCCTAGATTATATATAAAACAAAAGAAGATGAATCCAAGAAAAACATGAACAAAATTTTGTTTGTTTGTTTGCTTTTTTTTTTTTTTTTTTTTTTGCTTTTCCATGATTACAAATAAACTATGATAATCAGAGTAAATAAAAAAAATTTAAAGTTAAAGAATATTGACTTTCTTTTTCTAGATTATATATAAAACAAAAGAAGATGAATCCAACAAAAACACAAACAAAATTTTAGTTATTTTTTCCATGATCACAAGTAAAATATGATAATCAGAGCAAATAAAAAATTTAAAGTTTAAAAATAACAGAGCCATTAGTTATCCAATACTTCTAATCATTTGTTATTAACTCTTTAAACAGAGTTATAGGGAATTGGCAAAATAGAATATGATTCATCAAAATAAATTCTCTTAAAAAAAACAAATAAAAAAAAAATGATTGAGGATTTAGTGCATGTTTGTAAGGTGATTGTTCATATTGTCAAATAATAATAATAATAATAATAATAATAATAATAATAATATTATTATTATTATTATTATTAAAACACGTGATAAACAGGTTTTTCAAAAAATATTTAATACGTTTTAGTAAAAAAAAAACTTGTGGCTTTCGAGATTTATAAAATAAGAAGTGACATATCATATGATTTTCATTTTCCACAATATTCTCTTAAAATATGAACGTTGACATATCCTCAAGTGTGTGTGTATATATATATATATATATATATATATATATAATGGCTTGCAAAAATAGCTGAAACTCCTGAGGTGTTCTTTACCGTGGTGGCTGAGGAGAGACGCGCCGCCTGGGGATGGGGACGAAGGATAGCCAAGGACTTTTGCATCTAGGCAAACAAAATGAGTATTGCTCCAAAAAAACATACACATATATATGCCACGCGTCAATACCCCAGCCTCCTCTCTTTCTCTCGGTCTCTCCCACTGCCTTTAACTGCCCTCTCTGTACCCTATCCACTAGACGCATACTTTTTCTCTCTCTTTTTCCCACTGTCCCATTATGTGTCCTATTTAATCTTTTTAATATAGTCAATCTGTATAAAGACAAATTGAACCAGTACTCATTTTGTTTGCTCGAGATGCAAAAGTCCTTGGCTATTCCTCGTCCCCATCCCCAGACGACGCGTCTCTTCTCGGACACCATGGTGAAGAATTAAGGGCAATTCTCTCGCCACCTCACAAGGCATTAAAAATGGGTGATTCAACCATTCTAGCTATTGCGCACGCCAGGGATATGAATGTGGACCCCACCCTTTTATCTTTAATAAAAATTTTATTATTATATTTATTATTAATTTAATTTTAAACTTTTAGCTATTTTTTTAATCTAAATTTTAAAATTAAATCCTTCCTCTTATATCGGTTACCAAATCTCCAGGCATGACTCTTATCCCTCAATCCACGATCATCTGATGGTGTTAAAAAAAAAAAAAAACTAGGAACAAAACTTGCATTCTTCTTCTTTGTACGTGGTGGTGTTGGTGGCAAGGACAATAAGATCTTCTCATCACGAGCTATTCTTTTATTGTCGTGGTAGGTTGTTGAATTGTCTAAAGTTTTCATCAAATCTATTGCAATAGCAGTGGGTTTATGCTTGCGCTTCACTTTAGTAATTATGTTTTATCACCTATGTATGTAAACGTATTGAGTTCTCTATTTCCAAAAATCAAATCTTGTTTATTAGTTTTGGGAAATTGGGTTTCAATGGTGTCCTCAATACTAGCAGAATTTTGTCACTCTAAGAACTAAGTTTTGATTTTATTTTAATTGATCCGAGAGTACTTGTTTTATTATGGTTCGGAAGATTTAATTTCTTTGGTTTTATCTATTTTGGGAAGGGATTCTGTTAAAGTTGGATACTCTTGTGTTCTAATTTTAAGATTATTATGTGGGCCAAATTTTTTATTATTATTTTTCATTTATAATGATGTGATGATGATTTTGTTGATAACAGTTATTTAGAATTAGATATTGTAAGGCACGTGAGTATGTTCTCTTAAATCGCCAATTTCAGCATCTTATTTTATACTGTTTTGGAGAAGCAAAGATAACGTAATATATTTATATTTTTCAGGATTTAGTTTATTTATATATTTATTTATCTTCTTTGCAAGATTCTTAGGATTTGAATATAATCCAACCAAGTTAGTGTCTGAATCTTATCTTGATTTGATTTTATTTTTGGTTAGTCACCAGCTATAATCAGGCTTGTTGTTAATCTTTGTTCAACTATATGGTTGTTATAAGGGATTACCTGTACATTACAAACTCGAGAATACCACATGGATTATAATCCTAATGTTAGGATTATTGCTGAATGATTAGAGTTGAATTTATGTCTATAGGTTTTTTTGTGGAGAGTTGAGTTGGGCTCCGGATTTTGGAAATTTAGCGAGCATCAGGTAAGTAACCACCTATAAATTATATTATGTATATACATCTTTAATACTAGCCAAATTTATGAAATCAAGTATTTTATTTATTTTTTTGATAATTGGATTACTGTTTGTTTATTAGTTAAATTGTTTCTATTTAATTATTATTATTTTTTTAAAATTATCTTTAATTATTTAAAATTTAGAATTAATGTTTTTTATAATTAGAATTATCTAAAACGTATAAAGATTTATTTAAATTCTGATTTTTTTTTCAACTTTGAATTTTTGGATAATTTATTTAAATTCTGATTATTTAATTTCAAAATTTTCAGATTATTTATTTAATTTCTGATTATTTGATTTTTGAATTATTAGATATTTTATTTAATTTATGATTATTTAGATTCCTCCTGGTCTCTTGAAAATCTTTATTTTTTTTTTCTAATTAGTTATATTTTTAAATTATATGTTCAAATTTAAATTCAAATAACTGGCTTATTTTGATAAGATTAAAAATG
Organism: Dioscorea alata; assembly: GCA_020875875.1. Lineage (NCBI taxonomy): Eukaryota > Viridiplantae > Streptophyta > Magnoliopsida > Dioscoreales > Dioscoreaceae > Dioscorea > Dioscorea alata. The sequence continues at coordinate 21,268,573 of CM037015.1, read as the reverse complement.
GGATCACACGACTGCTAAAAATGTTACTTGGCAAATTACTTTGTATCTTGCTTGAGCTGAACTTTGATAGTTTGTTATTTTGTGAACATTAAGTATTTTGACATAGTAACTAGTCCACAATTAACTATGCACTAACCCCTGTCACTGAGGTTAAACACTGACCGTGTCGACATGTATCTCTGTTAATAAACTATAGTTTTGCATCGTCACCGAGGGTAAACAAATGAGCTCTGATACACTGGCTCTGGTCACCGAGGGTAAACAAATGATCTCTGATATTTTATTTTGGCAATAGTGAATTGGGAGACATATATTCTGAATTATCTGATAAAGCTTGTATTTTTTTGTTGAATTACTTTGTTTTGAATTGTGTTTGACAAGTATTGTGCTATGTTACGGTATTTGTACTTAAAATTCTGAGTTTTTTAATTATTGTGATCCCAATATTTTTAGTGGTTGCTTACTGGGCTTTTAAACTCATAAATGTGATTTTACCATTTTTTTTTTCAGATCAGGCGGTGTAGGGTGTGTTGGCGTATAACCTAGCGGGGGTTTTTGAGTGAAGCACCATTTAGCATTATATTTTGTTGCTTTTTGTGGTTGTTGAATGAAGCACCATCTAACATATTTTGTTGATTTTTGTGAACCTTGTTAGTTTGATTTTATCTTATGTCCAGACGTTATAGTTTTGCTTTAAATTGGTACTTCTATTAGATGTGTATGTTATATTAAGACAGGTTTTGATGCCTTGCATACTTACTGGATTCTAATCTGTGGGTGTGCGGCCGTTTGTCAACGTGCTGAGCTCGGTAGACCGGTTTTGAGGCGTGACAATGAAGCAGTACCAAACATTGTTCATGTACCTGCGACAGAGCTACTGTGAGGAGTCTCGAGTGAAGGAGGGCCGCGTCGTCTCCTAGATGCCAATGCTGCCAGAACCATCAAAGTAGGTAAATGGCCATGAGATGAGAATATAAATGGTCTTGGGTTAAAACCTGTTAACTTTTAGTAGTTTTGTTATGTCTTCATGTATGTTCTTCTTTCTATGTTGTGTGGTAGTATGAAAATGATGCTTTTATCCTTGCAGTCCTGCTTAAAAACACACAGGCTCTCAACAGGTGAAGCACTCTTAGGGAATCAAAAACGGACAAGAACAACAAAATAAAAGAAAGCAGAAAGGAATGGTGCCTTTTTTTCACTATTATGAATTCAATTTTTTACAATGTCATAATCTCACAAAAATTACTAACAGACTTATTTTAACTTCCTATGTTGTAGTTGATATAAAAAATATTATAATTTATTCTGCTAAGTTCCATCTAATTTACTAGATGTTGCATTATGCCTTACTAGATGTTAAAATTCCCAAAAAAAAAAAAAAAAAAAAAAAAAGTTGTTTATATGATATCGTGTCAGCATTGCACATTATGATTTTTTTTTTCTTTGTTTGAGACTGTAAATGAATTATTCTTTATTTGATATTAATCCCATACTTATAATGCCTTTGTTTTTGACATAAAAGTAAGACAATGCTGATTATTTAATATTTTCCCAAGTAAATTCAACATTGACTATGATTTTAACATAAATCACTCTGTTTCTATTGGCTAATGACCATAGGTTTTGGTTCTTGGTTTTGAAGGAAAAAAAATGCAAAATTTGAAGATTATGACTATAACACTCTGTAGCAGCTGGCTTATAGGTGAATGAGAAAATTAATGGAAATATTTGGATGAAAAGGATTGGACATAGTTTTGCTCATCAATCAAATGTTCTTGTTCTTGAAACACTGTAAATTATAAGTTTTTGATAAAAATGAAGAAAATGTCTACATCTCTCTCCATTGTTTCTTTTTGACAGAACCAATAGAACCCCATCAGTCAATAATAGGGTTTTTTTTTTTTTTTTTCACTTTTCTTACTCTAGTAAAAACAAAGGTTGGAGTAATTTTACTGATTTGACCTTCTGAACTCAGTAATGATATGGACCCGGTGAAAATGTTAAAAATGATTAACAATCATTTGAATAACCCATTCGGTAAACCAAAATTTCAGAATTGTTTGTTATATCTAGCGTATGGCATATACATTCATATTAATAATAGCATATATATATATATATATGTAATTATGTGATTTTGTAGGCTCTTATATAATTATATGAGGATTTGCATGCTCGGCAAACACTCTAAGCTCTATCTAAACATTATATATCTATTTTACTCCCTGTTAGTTCCGCCGGTTAGGGTTTGTGAAATAAGAGAAACACTCACTCACTTAAGCACTCAAGAAAAATAAACACAAACCACAAAGAGGAGACACAAGACGTTGGTAACCCAGTTCGGCATCCACTTGCCTACATCTGGGGGGCCATGCCCGGAGATCAACAATCCACTAAAAAGGGGTAAAAGATAGAAGAGTACAAAACACACTTGTCACTCTCTCACATACAAAGAATACTACCCTCTCTAGATTGTCCGGTACCTCCCTACTCCCTGTTTCAAGAGTCGTACCCAATCCTAGACCAAGGTGGTATATATAGACGCCTCAACGTCCCAAATATAGCGCATACCCTTTTTAGAATCTCCGCGGCTTCTAACTTTGGAACCTTCCGAAATTAGATGTCGTAACTTATGTTGTAACATTTGTTGCGACATTGACCCTGACTGTTGGCTTGGCTGAATTCTGGCTCCATTGCTAAGCGACCTCAAGACACCCTATCTGAGTCGATGTAGCTCGATCACCTGATCCGAACCTACCAGCAACTAACCTCCCTCTTCAGCTCCTCACCACACAGCCCCCTCGCAAGGGGCGCACGTCCTATGTGCGTCTTCATGGAACTTGCCAAACTTGGTCTTCACTTCACCCAAGTTTGGTCTTCAAGGATCTTCAATCCATCATCCAAATCTTGCCATCAATAGGCGCATCTTCAAACATACCCTTAATAGACTTCATATCATCTCTATTAGGGTTCTTCAAATCTTCAACAAGGATCTTCAAATCTTGCCTTCAATAAGCTTCACAATCATACCATTGATAGGTTGTATCTTCATTTAGCTCCACCCATATTTAGTCTTCAATCACATCTTCTAAATATGGTCTTGATTGGGATCTTGTCTTCAACTTGATGCTTGCTTGATCATCTTGCCTAAAATAGTTTTCACAAGATCTTCATTCAATTTTCATGAGAGTTGCTCCTTCTTTCCAAAAATAGCTTCTACAAGATCTCTCATGATATTTTCCACCTAGCCAAGTGTATTTGCCATGTCATCCTTCATTCCATGTCTTCATCCATGCCACGTCATTATGCTTGCCATGTCACCTTGACTAGGTGTCAAATTATGCCAATCATTAAAGTGCATTTGCACTAACAATCTCCCCCTTTGGCATAATTTGACACAACTTCTTCTGCTCCCAGACTGACCATTGTTACAACACTCTGTTACAACATTTTACTGGGACACAGACTAGACTGACACTTGTTACAACATCCAGTTATAACATTTACTGGAAACTAGACACCAGACTTGACAAGTTAATCTGCTAGTTGCTTACAAAGAGTAAAAACATTCTTAAAGACAATTGCAACTAGAGAAAAACAACCAACTACGGTTAAACATAACTAACATAACAATGTTCGACATAACCGATATAACAAACATAACAATGTTCCGAACCAACAAAAACATGAACAACCAAACATAAACAAACTAAAAGAATAGTTTAAAGAATAGTCAGTCTGGAGATTGCAGTAGCAGCAGAAAACTTCTCCCCCTTTGTGCCATAATTGATGCCAAAGTCTTCAATGTTGTTGCAGAAATATGTTGCAACATTTTCTGTGACTCCCCCTGTCTTCAAGACTCTTGGTCATCTGTTTCCTTCTGCCTCCTCGCGAGAGTATCAAGTTGTGCAATAATCTTCTGCTTTTGTTGAGCAATGGTAAATAATTCGGCAGAAAGTGCTCTTTGTCTTCTCTCCAATTCTTCAAGATTTTCTTTCAGAATCTTTGCATATTCCTCTTCAAAGTCCAGGCTAGTTCTTTGAGCTTCTTCTTCAGTTGATGGAGGTGGAGATGCTCGACCAACAGGCAGATCAATCTTCTTTCCTGCAGAGAACAGCTTCTGGGAAATCTTCAGCTTCTTCACTGTGATAAACACTTCTCCCTTCTTAAGTTGTACTCCATGTTGTAACAAATAGTGCGACAATAGTGCTGGATAGCCCAAAGAACCTGCAGTACTCACACTGTCTGCTTCCTTCACAATGTTTTGAAATACTAATCTCCCTAGATTAAACTTCTTTCCAGTTCCGATTGAGTACAATAACAATGCTATATCTTTCACTAATCCTGAGTTGTGTGGAGCTGGTAGCCAATTAAGAACACAAATTCTAAACAGAACATTATACTTAGCTGTGAGCAAAGATGCTGGCAACCGAGTCTTTTCTCCCCATGCTTCAGTTCTGTCCCCTGTGATTTCCTTCAGGACTTCTTCATTAACTTCAAGTCCTTCTTCGAAATTTCCTTTTACTTCTGCCTTGAATTCCAAAAATTTGTTGATAGTTGCTGCTGTAAATGGAATCCACTTCCCTCGAACAAACACTCTGGAGATTCCATTGTTGGATGGTAGCAGGTTGCTATAAAACTCCTGAACTAGTGAAAGACTGTAACCCTCAGCAAAACTAGCTGACTTGTACAAACTTCTTTCCTTCAAAAGATCAGTCACACCATACTTCAGAAACTCAGTATCATCAATTGATCTCTCCACAACAACTCCTCTCTTCTCTACCTTCTTGAACTTCAACTTGGCTTCTTTGTCTCGAAATCTTTCCTCATCAGTATCTTCTATCACTTGGAAGGCCTTCTTCTTCTTTCCCATTTCTGCCTTAGTGGTCTTCTTCTTTCCCTGGGATGTGACTTCAGTACCTTTACTGCCGTTGGCTTTCTTTCCTTTCTCAGCTATTGAGGACTTTTTCTTCTCCCCCTGTTTTGCAGCATTTGTACACTTTCTCTTGGGCCTGGGACTTTCTTCTGGATCAGCAAAAGACTTCCTCTTCTGCTCCTTATTGACTTTCTTCTTCTGATGTTTAGAAGACACAGGTTTCTTCTTGTCAGTTACCTTTGATAACTTCTCCTTCAATGGTACATTATCAGAGCTGTGGGAACTTCCAGATGTTGCTGCAGATGTTACAACAGTTTCTGTGACATGGTCTGTATCTTGATGAATACTCTTCAGAGCTTCGGCTGCTGCTTCCTCAGCACTGGTAGGAGGATCTTCTTTATCCTGTAACCCTTCCTCGGTCTCGGGTTGTTCATCCTCTTCTTCTGAATCGGTTGAGGAACTGTCCTCTTGTTGAACATATGCTCCTGGAAAGGAATCTCGTATCCATCTGAGGAGCTCGTCTCGATCTTTTTGACCTGGGGGTGCATCAGATGGTCCAGCAGGTTCAGTGAACTCAGCATTAGGAGATACAAATGGAACAATAGCCTTTGAACGCTCTCCTGTCTCTTCAGTTCTTGGCGGGCTTCCATCATGCTGTTTCTTTTCTTCTTCAACCCGGGCAACAATCTCTTGAGGTGTAACTCGAGCGCGCTTTGCCATTCTCTTGGTCCTCATCTTGGCGTTCGTCTGATTCTTCTTTTCTCCTGTCACGAATTAGCTTCACAGTGGAGAGTAATTTGGGGAAGAACTTAGGGTTTTCTTTTTAGGGATTTTAAACTTGGTCTAATAACCATAAATAGGTTATAACTTCCAAGACAACTCTTCATTTTTCAAAAATTTCTTTTGAAAACAATTTCTCTTTTCTTTTCATTTTCCCTCCTCTCCCCTTCTTTTTTTTTTTTTTTTTATTCTATTTCTTCCCCTTTTTTTTTATTTTTTTTTTTTTATTTTTTTTTTTTTAATTCATCATGAAACCTTGCATGTTGACCTTGTAGGTCCTCGGTCTAAGCTCTGCATGTTGCACCTTGATGTTGTAACATCCTGGTTCACCCTTTCTATCATCACGCAATTTGAAGTAGAACAATTCTCATTCTCTCTAAATACTTCAGTTTTACGAATCCACATCTTCTTTATGATGATAGTTCTTCCTCTGACTCTTCTTTTGATGGTTGCTTGCACATGACCAATTACTCTTCCATTCTTCAAGTCTTCTTTTAATTTGTTGCACTTTGATCTTATATGTCCGATTTCTCCACAATGAAAGCATGTAGGCACTTCTTTTATGCACTCCTTCTTTGCTTTGACTTGCTTCTCTTTTTGTTGAGCAGTTGACTTAACAAAAGTAACTCTTGAGCATTCAGTCTTGGCACTTGAAGTCTCACCAACATATCCAATGCCTTTCTTAACTTTACTTGGTCTTCCGATTGAAAGCATTTCATCAAGCTTTGCTTTACCTTTGTTCATGGATTCTAGAATCTTCTCCGCTTGACTCAACTTTTCTTGACATTCAGTCAGTTCCTTCTCCAGACGTTTGTTTTGTATCATCATCTGGTCAAACTTTGTGAGCATTAGTTTGTAACTCATGAGAAGATCTTTTTCTGTTACCTCATCGAATTCACTGTCTGATATTGTAACCGATGTTGTAACACTTTTTGCAACATTTCTTGATTTGCAGGCTGCCTTACTTATGATTGCTGGAAACAAGATATGATGATTGCAGTTGCCTTCATCTTCTTCTTCGTCCATGCTGTAGTCTGAGTCATCACTCCATTTAGCATTGAGAGACTTTCCTTTCTTTTTAAGAGTGTTAGCACACTCTAATTGATAATGTCCAACACCACCACACTCCCAACACTTGATCTTTTGTTGATTATCTTCTTCTTCCTTTTCTTCTTTAGGAACCTCCTTCTTTTGGAATCTGCTACCCTTCTTCTTATACTTTCTGAACATATTGTGCAGCTTCTTTGAAAGGAAAACAAATTCTCCATCTTCATCATCTTCATCATCTGTTACAACAGTCTGTTGTAACTCTTTCTGCTTGACTCCTTCTATCTTCAAGGCAAAATCTTCTATTTTTCTTTCAGGGTTCAGGTTCATTTCATATGCTTGCAATGATCCTAATAACTCGTCAAGCTTCATGGTTGTGATGTCTTTTGCCTCTTCTATTGCAGCTACTTTTGCTTCAAACCTTCTTGGAAGAGATCGGAGAGTCTTTTGCACTAACTTCTTATCGGAATACTTCTTCCCAAGTTGATAGGCTTGATTCGCAATATCCATCAACTTTGCATTGAAGATGGCTATTGTTTCTTCCTCTCCCATCCTGAGATTTTCAAACATGGTGGTTAACATTTGAAGTTTAGATGTTCTTACCACATTCGTGCCTTCATGAATTGTTTGAAGAATCTCCCAAGCTTCTTTAGCACTTTCACACGTAGCCACATACTTGAACTGATTCTCGTCCACACCTCCAAATATTGCATTTAGAGCTTTTCCATTTGCATTAGCTTTCTTCATGTCTTCGGTACTCCAGTTGATCTTCTTCTTCACAGTCTCTTTCTTTTCTTCATCAACTTGAGTTGGAGGGGACCATCCTTCTTCAACAGCAATCCAAGCACTCTCGTCCAAAGATTTAATGAACGCTCTCATCCTTGCTTTCCAATATGGGTAGTTGGAGCCGTTGAGCAATGGAGGACATGTGACGGAGGCACCTTCTCTTCCGGCCATCAAATGAACTAGATAGGATCTCGTCGACCTTGAAAACAAAGTTAACACGACGACCTAAGCTCTGATACCACTTGTTAGTTCCGCCGGTTAGGGTTTGTGAAATAAGAGAAACACTCACTCACTTAAGCACTCAAGAAAAATAAACACAAACCACAAAGAGGAGACACAAGACGTTGGTAACCCAGTTCGGCATCCACTTGCCTACATCTGGGGGGCCATGCCCGGAGATCAACAATCCACTAAAAAGGGGTAAAAGATAGAAGAGTACAAAACACACTTGTCACTCTCTCACATACAAAGAATACTACCCTCTCTAGATTGTCCGGTACCTCCCTACTCCCTGTTTCAAGAGTCGTACCCAATCCTAGACCAAGGTGGTATATATAGACGCCTCAACGTCCCAAATATAGCGCATACCCTTTTTAGAATCTCCGCGGCTTCTAACTTTGGAACCTTCCGAAATTAGATGTCGTAACTTATGTTGTAACATTTGTTGCGACATTGACCCTGACTGTTGGCTTGGCTAAATTCTGGCTCCATTGCTAAGCGACCTCAAGACACCCTATCTGAGTCGATGTAGCTCGATCACCTGATCCGAACCTACCAGCAACTAACCTCCCTCTTCAGCTCCTCACCACACAGCCCCCTCGCAAGGGGCGCACGTCCTATGTACGTCTTCATGGAACTTGCCAAACTTGGTCTTCACTTCACCCAAGTTTGGTCTTCAAGGATCTTCAATCCATCATCCAAATCTTGCCATCAATAGGCGCATCTTCAAACATACCCTTAATAGACTTCATATCATCTCTATTAGGGTTCTTCAAATCTTCAACAAGGATCTTCAAATCTTGCCTTCAATAAGCTTCACAATCATACCATTGATAGGTTGTATCTTCATTTAGCTCCACCCATATTTAGTCTTCAATCACATCTTCTAAATATGGTCTTGATTGGGATCTTGTCTTCAACTTGATGCTTGCTTGATCATCTTGCCTAAAATAGTTTTCACAAGATCTTCATTCAATTTTCATGAGAGTTGCTCCTTCTTTCCAAAAATAGCTTCTACAAGATCTCTCATGATATTTTCCACCTAGCCAAGTGTATTTGCCATGTCATCCTTCATTCCATGTCTTCATCCATGCCACGTCATTATGCTTGCCATGTCACCTTGACTAGGTGTCAAATTATGCCAATCATTAAAGTGCATTTGCACTAACACTCCCAAACCACTGGTCTCAAATTTTCAGTTAGTCTCCTCATTTACATGCATGAAGACAATGATTACTTTTCAAGAAAAAGGTGGCAACGAAGAAGCCAAGTCATTACCGTTTCACATGTTGCTAAGCTATGCAGATACCTTGGATTGGTTGTTTATGTTGCTCGGGATGTTGGGATCAGTTGCGCATGGCATGGAGCAGCCCGATGGGCACTTGCTGCTTGGCAAGCCTCTTGATGCATACGGGAGCAATGCCGGTAATGAGGAAGAAATGGTGCCTGCACTGCAAAAGGTAAGCATTTCTTATGTTTTAGTGTTTAAGAGAAACTTCAGAGTTGCACTAATGGATGGTTGAGTTTGGTAGTTCAAATTATGTTGTGCCCTGCTACGTTTGGTACATGGCCATTGCAACTCTTCCTGCCGGAATGCTAGTTAACAATTCAATTGTTTTTTTTCCCTTCGCGAACACCTAAACACAAAAGTCTCAAGTTTTTTTTTGGGTACTTGTACTCAGATTGTAAGTCTCAGATTTCTTGATTTCAGTATTCCACAATTTGATCTAGATTTACTTTGGAAAAAACATGGCTTCATAAGTTCAGTAGTCTTACATGGAATGTCTTGATTTGGATCATAAATAATTTAAAAGATGAGGACATGCTCACTAGAGATTTCTGATGCATAATTATCTATCTTAGCAAAATGATGGTGTAAACTTCTATAAACCGGCACAGTTTTGGTACTATCAAAGGTTTGTGTCTAATGCATTGGGAATATATATATATATATAGAGAGAGAGAGAGAGAGGAAACTATCTTGAGAAACAATCTTTGCATGTTATCTTCTCTCATTAATTTCATTAGAATTTTGTGCATGTGGAAGCTTTAACGTGACAAACATGAACATTGCAGAAATATCATCATGGATGTACACAAGCGAACGACAATTAGCACGTTTGAGATTAGCATTTCTGAGGGCAGTTCTGAGGCAAGTTACAGAAGCTTTTGATACTAAATTGACCATGGGGAAAATAATCACTGGAGTAACAAGCAATATGAGCATCATACAAGATGCAATTGGTGAGAAGGTGAGCTATCTTCTATGCAATAGAACTAATAATGAACTCCAATTTGGTGACCAACGACCAAGTGATCTATTGATAGTCAGCTCTCCGATAAAACTTTTTATAAGTGGTGAGAGTTCAAATTTCGGGTGAGGGCACATTTTAGAGAGTGCCAGTAGTAGTTATATACGGGTGATCTCAATATCCATATGTGTGTCCCATTTTCACTTGTTCCACTGAGATTTGTAAGCGTTTTTGTATTTCTTAGCGGCTAGATCACTCATCTCGGTAAAAAAAAACAAAAAAAAACTTCAATTTGGTAAGTATTATCTCAATTACAAAACATAAATAAATAAACAAAAATTGAAGAAAAGGAAGAAGAAGAATAAGGAGAAGAAAGTACCTTTTAAACATTATAGAGAACTGATATGCTTAACTTTTTGTAGTTGGTTTCACCTCAAGCTTCTCGACTTTGTTTGTTTGTTTTTTTAATAGACTTTGTTTATTGGAAACTTGGAATCATCATTGCTTTTATGCTGTTGGCAAGTAGCCATGCTCATTTTGGTTGTGGTGCCCCTGGTTCTTGCTGTTGGAGGTACATATACTGCTTAGATGAAAGCAGCAAGCTCCCCAATTCCGTACCAATCATATATATATATATATACCAAAATCATGCCAATCACATCATTAGATTGTTTGGCATAGAGTTTAGCACGGGTTTTCTTTTTTATGCGCCAAATTTTGTGCTATTGAAGAATATAACATTTGGCATGGGTTTTAGTACAATTTTGGGCCTTCCGTACCTAAAATTGTGCTAAATATATAGCTGATGTGTTTAGCACGAATTGTGGCATGATTTTGGTACGATTTTTTTTCTAGATTATAGATGAAAACATAAATCGTGCTAAATACCATGATAAAGTTGCCACGATTGGTTTGCCGTGCTAAATACCGTGACAGTTTTGACCCTAATTTGTTTTTCGTACTAATTTTTATGAAAAATTTGGCACGAAATCAAAATCATGAAAATACTACCATATCAAATTCCTACTTTTGTTGTAGTACCATGAGTTGAGAGACTCATAAAGTAAGTTAAAGCCGAAGGAATGATCTAGCATTTCCATAAAAAAATAAAAATTTGAGAGATTTTTTTAATAAAACATAATAAATCTTTGGTGTTTGATCCACATAGTGATATATCACAAATTTGTATTAGTAATGGTCTCGCTATTTGCTAATCAGTTGTATGAGAAATAATTATTATTTTTAAAACATAAGATTTATTTCTTAGTTATACAGTAGAATGTTTAGGGTAACATCCCATACGTGAGCCTCGAAAGCAAATTCCAAACCACAAACCATCTCATGACCATTTTGAGACTACTAAACAGACTAAACATATTATTGATTTTTGTTTTTTCTGTATTTTTTATAAACATTGCATTGAAGAGCTTGATTTTCAAGGATAAACAAAATCATTCAAGTAGGACCATCATTTCATTCCAATTACTTCTATTTGGTAGGTAGATGGCCAACTTTGAATACAACTTTGGACTTAACTTGAAAATGACTTCGATCATCCTGCAAAGCAAAATCTATAGTTTATGACCTTTGAATTTCTTGTAATTCCTTCTCAATCAAGTTTTTAAAAATAAACAAATCATATTAGGAATATGTACAAATAAACCCAAAATTAATTTTATTTGACATACTTGTGCTTTCATGTTCATAACTGCATCCAATCTCCGAAAAGTCCCAATTGTTCTAGTGGACCTGGTAGCAGGAGATCATTATTTTTTTTCCTCTATTTCTAACTTATTTAAAATAATTATTATAAAGAGATGTTTTATGTAAGTTTTATTTTATTTTTATAAATGCCACAAGCACTAGTTTTATGTTGATTTTCCCCACATGTATAAAAAAATAAAAACCTTACTTACATTAGATAAAATTAAAAACAAATTGCCCTTTGTCGAACAAAACAAGAAAAAGAAAATCATATTTGACATGAGTTCAAAATCAAGTCTAAACAGTATTGAATTTGGTCAAACCTAGTTGTCTTTTCACATTTGTTTTATAACGTGATTTAAACGCATTGCATAGTTGTATCTTCAGTACTGGTGACGCTGCATGTGTGCTAGTTGGATAGATAAACAGTGAGGTAGGTATTGAAACCCTGTACTATTTGTGATAAATTAATTAATAAATAAACTAGTCCTATTTGTGTTGTTAGAAAATGTTATCCGTTTAAGATACTACATTTATATAACTATATCAGACACCCATATAATAATTCATTTTAAAAAAGAATATTTATTTATAAGAGCCTCAAATCTATTTCCTACTTATTTCTTTTATTTAAAAAGCAAATATTACTTTTAATAACAACAACAACAACAATAATAATAATAACAAAAGCAACCCACCAACCATTACCAACCATCTTGTACCCACTTGCTTCCATCTTACTGGTTTCTAGATGTTCTTCATATTTTTAAATATATGATTATCATGTGTTGTTATTGAAATAATTAGTGGTAACCAAATTCACAATAACAAAGTTCACATAGCTTAATACATGTTTTACCCTGCATAATATTTTATTATTTTAGCTCCTTCAAAATATTGCAAAGTATTTACTTTTTAAATAATATTTAAATCACATTGCTTGCAAAGTTCACCGAGTCAGTTATCCTTTTTGCATATTTTTTTTGGGCCTTCTAGAAGTTATTTTTTGCCTTTTTTTTCAATTTTGTTTCATATATATATATTATTCATCTATTTTGGGAGCTGTATAAAAAGATTGAACTAACCCCATTGATGTATATATATTACTATTAAATTATTATATAAATAAAAGAGGTTGAATAAAATTTGACTTAATTATTTTTAAAGAAAATGTTTGAATAAAATAAAAATAAGATGCAAGATTTATATTCTGATCTCACTAGCTATCCATAATCACTATTCTATATTTATTATTATCAAAATAGAATGTTGGTAAATTGGGAAATTTTTTTTATATACTACTATTTATTCTATAATCTCAATTATTTTTAATAAAACCAAATGTCACAAGCTTGCTTCTCTTGTTCAGCACTTGAATGGCTTCCCTCTATGCCTCTCATCAATCAAATCAGTCCTCCACAAAGTTAGATAAACTACTAGATTTAACAAAAATAAAAACTTCAAAAAATGAGGAAAATTTAGAGAACTACAATTAAACTTAACAAGCTCTTTTACTATTTTATAATATATTTTAAAGGTATTTAATTACAACTCTCTACCCAAATAATAGACAACCAGAACCGACTTGATTTAATGGCTTCCATATATTCCCAACCAATTCCCTAATGAACTCCCATCTTTTCAAAAAATCATCCTAACAAAATATCAGTATGACACTTTTTGGGCAGTGCAGAGAAATATATGCCCATGCCAATCCATTTATCTGTGCTTGCAAGACTTTAATTTGACCAAGAAGCATTAATCAAGTATGCCCAACATGGAGATAGTATAGTGAAGTGTTACTTATGCATTAATGCATCTTCTTGTTTTTTTCCACGTTAAATATTAAAACATGTGAAAAAGCAAGCAAAGGCTGCCTAATATTTACTTCATTTTTCTTCTCTTATTTTTTGTGAATACATTAAAATTTTAACTCTCATGCCTTTCTCTGGCTATTTTAACAGACGGTGGTTCCTTCATTCCTTCATGCAAATTGAGCTAGAGCAACTAGAGAAGCAAAGTTAAACTCTAGTTTTTAATTTTTATCTCCAAAATGAATTGGCCTAAGAATGTGGATGACATTGAGAAGAACCTTGTGAAGAGTGATGCTGTCCATGAGGTTGCTTATAATAAACTCCTTTTCTTTGATGCTTTTTTTTTAATCTCATTGTTATTTTATTCTTTTGGTTCCCTTTCAATCATTCATTATTTGGTTGATGCTCCACTTTCTTTGTCGGCCTATAATATTGTCAAATGGCTGATCATCAACCTCACCATCTTGTCTCTAACAACTATAAAAAGGCAACAACTCTCTTTATCATTTCATCCATTCCTTTCATTTTGAGCAATAGAGCAATATAGCAAAGTGTTTGTTTTTGTTTTTCTCTTTTGAATCTCTTTAAGTTGCAAGATATACCTATGGCTCTTAATATGAATGATTTGGAGAAGAACCTCTTGAAGAGTGATGAGCTTCATGAGGTTACAATCTTAATTTCCTTCTTGTATTTATTTATTTATTTTTCTTTTATTCTTTTGTTCTCATAATTCTTTCATTTTTTGTTTTTTGTTTTTTGTTTTTGTTTTTTTTTTTTTTTCTTTCTTTGTTTCATTGTTTTATATATAAGATATTATCATCATCATCTTGTTGTTGTTGTTGTATGATGGCGTTAACAAGAGAATGTTGCGCTTTTGCAGTATATATTGAAGACAAATGTTTTTCCAAGGGAGCATGAACAACTCAAAGAGTTGAGAGAACTCACAGAGAAGCACCCTATGTAAGTTGGTATTGTTAGATTTTATATTTTGTCCTAGTGGATTCTAGACGGTTGTTAGATAAGATTAGGGATCTTATACAAAAAAATCTCAAGACTTAGTGGCTAAACCTCTATACCTATATATAAACCGATTACATTTCTATTACACAATCGATGTGTGACTATATTTCCAGCATCCCCCTTAAGTTCAATTGGGTCATTTCTTTTTTTCTCTTTTTTTCTTTTTTTGTCAGTTTGAATTTGCTCAAACTTATACACTAGAAGTCTATTTTTACCAAGACTTGTACACTGTTTTGTATCTCAGAAGTCCTACACACATGAACTTATACACTATTTGTGTCTCAGAGATCCTACTCATATGGACTTGTACACAACTTTATGTCCTAGAGATCTTACTCATATAGACTTGTACACCACTTATGTCTCAGAGGTACCTCAATCCCTATATATATATATATATTCACTATATTACTCTGATACCATGTTAGATTTTATATTTTGTACTAGTGTGCCCTATATGGGTGCTATATATATATTCACTATATACTCTGATACCATGTTAGATTTTATATTTTGTACTAGTGTGCCCTATATGGGTGCTACATAAACTTAGGGGTCTTACACTAAAAAAATTTCAAGACTCAGTAGCTCAAGCCCTATACCTATATATAAACCTATTACACTTCTACCACACAATCGATATGGGATTATATTTCCAACATATATCAATGTTTTTATTCAAGGGGAAACATAGTGAATTGAAATCAAATAAATAAATAACTCAAAACCACTCCTCCATTCAACCTTATAAATCTATACTACTGAAAACCTTATAATATTATCTAGTTGATGTGCTTGATACATATCTAATTCCACCAATTGAGTACTTTAATTGAAATTTCGTGGGAGGGCCGGTTTGTTTTTGAATTTTTTTTAACATTTTTAAACTTTGTTTTCATAAAATATTTGAAATTCATTGTTGAGTATTTAAATGGCATTTGTATAGGTACCACATATGTTACTAATACATGCGAAATATCATTTGTATATCATATAATTATATATATTTTTGTGAATATATTAAAAATTTAGAATATAAAGATAAAAGGACAAGTTTCAACTTATTAGTTATAATAAAATTTCTATTTCTTTAAAATTTATTAGTTATTCAATATATCTAATCATTTGTGTCTAACCCTCTAAAGCTAAATATAGAGTTATAGAGTTTGGAAAAAATAGAATACATTTGATTAAAAACCCATCCTCTTAAAAATATATATATAAAAAAATAATTATATATTTTTAAAAACATTGAAGCATTGATCTTTGTATGGTCGGGCCATTGTAATGGTAACTTTAAAAATATTTTTAAATCACAGTCATGTTTCTCAATATATATATATATATATATATATATATTAATTTTCACATTTATCAGATTAATATTGAATTATTTGGCATGAAAAATAGGGGGTTCATGGGAGTGCCTCCAGAGGAAGGGCAACTGTTATCTATAATTTTAAAGACAATGAATGCCAAAAGGACTTTGGAAGTTGGTGTTTTCACTGGTTACTCACTCCTCACCACGGCCTTAGCTTTGTCAGATGATGCCAAGGTTCCACTCCTTTCCCCTATTATTTTGGTCTATTTTTTTATTTTTTAGTAAAAAATAATAACTTTTATCACATTAACAATGCTAGTTACCAAAAAACACTTTGAATTGCGGTGATGTATTAATTTTATTTGGATGATAATTAACTTATATGTTATTTTATTTATTTATTGGTGTATAGATAACAGCTATTGACATTGATAAATCATACTATGAGATTGGGCTACCATTCATTAAGAAAGCAGGAGTTGAGCACAAAATCAACTTTATAGAGTCTGAGGCTAGTCCAGCTCTTGATAAGTTGATTCAAGAGGTAGTTTTATTTATTTATTTATTTTTTAATATCCAATTTTAATTTTTAGAGAATTGACCATGTAATTATGTACTAAGAAAAAGAAATACAAATATAAATTATGAAATTATGTACAATTTCTTTTGTTTGCTAATTCATTCTATTCACATGATAAATACAGGTGAAGGAAGATGAACTCTTTGATTTCGCCTTTGTTGATGCTGATAAAAATAATTATATCTATTATCATGAAAAATTGTTAAAATTGGTTAAGGTCGGAGGGATCATAGCATATGACAATACATTGTGGTTTGGCACAGTTGCTACTCCTGGACCGGTCGATCCAAAATACCCGGACTTTGTGGGCATATTGAGAGACGATGTAGTCAAGCTCAACAAATCTTTGGCTACTGATCCACGGATTGAGATTTCACAAATTGCAGTCGGAGATGGTCTCACTATTTGTCGACGAATTTATTAGTCATAATATTAATAAAAAATAACAATAAGTCGGACTGAGCTTGTTTGCTTGCTATTGGTTTCGAATAAAGATGCATGCTAGGCATGCATTTGCGTTTGTATGTTTATTTTGTATTTTTTTCTTTTTATGTCAACTTATATGTACTAATTTTCCTAAATTATAAAAAAATTGCATAAAAAATTTGGCACTGAAAATTGTATGAAACAAAAGAAAATGAATAAAAAAACAGGAACATTTTTTTCCCCAAGATCACAAGCAATGATTAGTGCAAAGAAAAAAAAATCTAGCACTCCTTAATAATTGATAGTGGAAACTATCCTAAAAGTGTTGGGTGCTCGTAACATCCTATAACGGCCCGAAATTAAAAACCCTAACTAGATTCATAATTAAAAAATTTGCTATTTGTCTATATTTAAACTAGAATAATATAATTATTGAGTACAAAAATTTTAAATAGTCATTAATTAGTTATAAGGATTGAATCGAACATAAAGTAATTATTATAGATTTATATGAAAAAAGGGGGATAATATGGGATTAAAATAAATCTAAGGGGTCGATCAATGATATATTCTTAACCCCCAAGTTATTCTCTTATTTTTTTCTCACAAAGTCGTCAATGTTTCCTATCTAGAAGGTTAGATCTATTAGTGTTCAATATCGGTTATCAAGAGAACAAGATAGAGGTGAAGTAGAGGGTGCACAAACTTTGATTTTTAGTATTGGGTGAGAGGTAAGTATTTGCTTATACTTGATTGTAGTTGAATGCTTGTTGATTGGGTGATTGTTTTGTATGAAAATCTATGTTTGATTGTGTTAATTACATAAGTAGGTGATTGAAATTTTATTGTTTTGATTAATTTTCTTACGTATATTTTATGAAGATATTGAATATGATATTATTGTTTTGGATTATAATGGCATTGTAAAAATTGTGTTGTATTATGATGAGAACATAAAATATAATCGAAAGAAATTAATGGAAATGTGTGATAGAAAGAAATTGGCTTGAAATTGAAATTGGAAATATGGATAATAAAAAAAAAGGTAGATGATTAGTGATTGCATAGTTGAGTATGTTCTTTGGCCTAAATATTTATGTTGTGTGTTGTGATCTTTCTTGTATCTGTCTATAAATACAGGTGACGATAAGGTGCTAACACATGTCCATACAAGCGACGATAGAGTGTCAAGGTATCGTGTCCATACATATAGATAACGATAGCAGTACCTAAGATTGATGTGATTGGGAAGCCTGTCCATACATATAGGTGACGATAGTGCATACCTGGGTAAAGACATGACCATTAGATCATGGAACATACTTAGCTAATATAAGCAAGGTCCAAGCAAATAAAACAAAATAAGCGATGATGGTAGAGAAAAAAGACAACTAATTTAATAATTAAATTGGCATGAAGAACTGCTTGTTTCTTTTTCCTGATTTAACAATTAAAGTGGCATGCTCGATTTCAAATATTCATTTACTGTTTATATTTTTTGGTCATGACTATGTAATTGATATGATTACTTGTATGTTATTAATTATATGTCATTGTATGACTACTTACATGATAGTATAGGTATAGTACTTATTGAGCCAGCAGCTCATCCCTTGCCACCCCATTTTCAGGAGTAGACGATTGAGGTTTCTTTTGGCCAATAGGAAAGAAGAGGGTGCTACATAACCTGCGAGCATACCTCTAAAATCTGGGCTATCTTCTCCATGTTCTTCAATTTCCCTTGTATTCCATCTACTCTAAGGATGTTCGGTCCTATTAGGAGAGTACTACCAATATGACTTTAGATAGTTTGAGTTCTTTCCATTCGGGCAATTTGTTGGAAGATTTAGCATTATCATATCTCTTGATTTTCTGCAAAATCAATTACATGCTAATTACCTAGATTAATGCAACTCTAGTGGCAAAAAAGCTAAACTTGAAAAAACTAACTCGTTGATCAGACGAATTCTCAGTTTTGTTAGCTCTCTTGCAGTTAAATAGCAAAGTCTTCCTAGTGTTGACGTAAATTCTCACAATTCTTGATATGCAAGTTTGAGGGCTCATCCCCTGTCACTTTTTTTGTATTTTTGTATTATTTCCTCCTTTTCTTTCCACTGTTGGTGAATATCTTGTTTTTTCTTATTGTATTTTTAGTTTTTTAGTTTGCCATATGTTTGAGTCTTTATTTTTGGTCCTAGTTATTTTGTTCCGGTCAACTTGCACTGATCATTTTTCTTTTCAATAAATTATGGTCAATCCATTTTTTTTAAAAAATCAATTAATAAATTATATTCTAACAATACTCTCTCAGTCACATGTTTGTTCGTTTTATATCGCCATCGACCTAAAGCACATAGAAACCAGTTATAAAGTTCCTCTCATTGTGTTGGCTTGGTCATTTTAATATAATAGTTGTTCCTGAGGTCTTCAAGCACTTGACGAGAACCTTTCAAGAGTGCGGCCCTCCATCAGGGCTCATTTCTTCTCCTATTATGAGATTGGATTGCCATTTATTGAGAAGATTAACATCATTGACTCTAAACCTATCCCTCTTCTTGATAAAATACTCCAAGAGATATATATATATATACTAAAACATTTTTCAGAAGATTAATATTGATGATTTTTATATGTCTAAGTAATTATTTAAGTCAAACATTGGATTGCCCAATAGTATGACATAAGAGTGTAAAAAAGATGGTAAGGGTTCAAATTCTTCCTTCAACAATACTGTTTATATACTGTTCATACACTATATATTTAGATCCAATACTATTTCTAGTAGGTATTCTATACGAGAAACTGTGATTTCACCCATACAGGGTTGCAGAGGATAGAGATTTTTTTAAAAAATCTGTAAACCACGTAATTAGTATGTGTACTTCAGTACTTGTCTGTTTCATTAACAATCTCTTATCTATTAGATAAGAAGTGCTTGTCGTCTTATCAATATTAAAAAAAAAAAAAAACAGGAACTATTTAATTCAAACACACAAGTAAAGCTTGTGAATGCTGGTAAGAATAACTATGCTAAATACCGTGAGAGACTCATAAAGCATAAAGCAGATTGAAGTTGAAGAAATCATAGCATATAACACACATTTTCAATAGTGTAATTGACCGGTTGATCCTGCATTTCAAAAAAAAAAATCATTGGAAATGAGAATTTTTTTCATTAAACACAGTAAGTCTTTAGCTTTTG
The DNA here is from genome assembly GCA_020875875.1 of Dioscorea alata. Taxonomy (NCBI): domain Eukaryota; kingdom Viridiplantae; phylum Streptophyta; class Magnoliopsida; order Dioscoreales; family Dioscoreaceae; genus Dioscorea; species Dioscorea alata. Next base: position 21,248,546 of record CM037015.1, on the reverse strand, counting down.
ATCCATGTATTGAGATATCACAAATCTGTATTAGTGATAATTTCACTATTTGCCGCCTTGTTATTTGAGAAATAATTATTATTATTGGCATGTAAGACTTATTCCTAACTTATATTGTGAAATATTTATGATATCATCTCATACGTGAGCATCAATAAGACAATTTTCATTAAACATACATTTGATTCTTTTTTCTTTAACTTAAATAGTAAATTTGAAGGGCTTAATTTTCAAGACTAAACAAAGTCATTCAAGCATCACCATCATTCCATTCCCAATTTGTTCTGTTTGGTAGGTCGGAAGCCAACTTTGAACACCACTTTGAACTTTATTAGGAAATGGCTTGGATCATTCTACAAAAGCAGAATCTATCATAACCTTTGATTTTCTAGTAACTTGTAAGACTCTTCTTCCATAATGATTTTTTCACAACTTGTAAGACCTTCCTTCCATATCAAGGTCTTGCTTTTCGTCTTCTTCTTTAATGTTGTTATTATTGGAAGATTTTTTTTTTTTTAACAAAATAGATCTATCATATGTTATGGCATGCATACCACCAGAAATTAATCGTCTGACTTATACGCACTCATTCGATAGATGAGGGGATTAAGTTGCAAATCCGCTCTTAGAGATCTGTTTTTAGCATTACTATATATGGTCTACTTTGAATCATGGACAATAAAATTTTTTATAAGACATATTTTCCGCAATAGAGCTAGTATTGATAAATCAAAATTTTTTATTTATATTGAATTTTTTCTCATATATAAAAAATAAAAACCTCACTTATACTAGATAGATATTACAAGACACCCAGATAATAATTTATTTTAAAAAATAGAATTTATTTATAAGAGCCACAGATCTATTTGATATTTATTTCTTTTTATTAAAAAAATAACAAATATTATTATTTTTAATTATAATAACAAAAACAAAATCAACCCACCAAGTCACTTACCATAACCACTCACCTTCTTCCCCGACTATTTTTTTTTTTTTTTTGGATTTTTCTTGCATTTTCCAGTTTGTAGATGTTGTTTATATTTTTTACTATATATTTTTACCATGTGTTGTTATTGAAATAATTAGGATATTTCAATAAAAAAAATAATTAGGGGAACCAAATTCAAAATAATAAAGTTTAAATTAGCTTAATATATGTTTATCTTGCATGATATTTTATTATTTTAGTTCCTTCAAAATATTGCAAATATTTATTTTTAAATAATATTTAAATCTTATAGTTTACCATTATATGTAAATTTGTCCTAGACTCAAAACCTCATCTTTATCAATCGGATCAATCCCATTAATACATGTATTTTATTTATATATATATATATTGCTATTAAATTATATAAATAAAAGAGTTTAAACAAAATTTAAACAAAACCAAATTTATATTCCAATCTCACTGGATAACAAGAATCACTGTTCTAAATTTATTATTATCAAAAATAAAAAGTAGGCAAATTGGAATTATATATATATATATTGTGTTTGTTAATTATAATCTCAACTATTGGTCCAAAACCAATGACTTTGACTAATAATAGACTCCAAGCGGCACCGCCTAATCAAAACTTATTTTCTTAATTACAAGGATTACATTTATGATTCATGTCTTATATAGTAATATGGGGACCAATAAACAATGACTTTGACTAATAATAGACACCAAGCGGCACCACCTAATCAAAAGTTATTTTCTTAATGACAAGGATTACATTCATGATTCATGTTTTAAATAGTTATATAACTTATATGGTATGCCGAGAATGAAGTCATTAAACTTATTGATTTTATAAGCCATGCACGTATTCATATGCCTATCCATTAATGTGTGTACCTGTCATGCATTAATGCATCTTGTTTCGTTCCATGTTAGGATATTCAATTCAAAGATGTGGAAAAGTGAGTAAAGGTTGCCTAATATTTACTTCAATTTTCCTCTCTTATTTTACTTCATTTTTTTTTACTTTCATGCCCTTCTCAGGCTATATAAATAGAAGGTGGTTCCTTTATTTTTTCATGCAAATTGAGTTTGTGAGCAAATAGAAAAACAAAGTTAAACTCTAGCTTTTTTTTTTCCTTTAATCTCCAAAATGAATTGGCCTGAGAATACGGATGATATTGAGAAGAACCTCTTGAAGAGTGATGCTCTCCATGAGGTTGCTTATTATAAACTCCTTTTCTTTAATGCTTTTTTCTTCTTCTTTTTTTTTTTCTTTTTTTGTTTTTAAATATCTCTTTTATTTTATTCTTTTTTATTCCCTTCATACGTTCATACTTTATTGATGCTCCACTTTCTTTCAAGTGGAGTCATGTTGTTACAGTGATGATCATGAACCTCACTATCTTGTCTCTAATAGTTATAAAAAGACAACAACTTTCTTCGTCATTTCATTCATGCCTTCCATTTTTTTGAGCAATTTCTTCTTTTTTTTTTTAATCTTTTGAATCTCTGCAAGATAACTATTTGTCTCTTAGCATGAATAATTTGAATAAGAACCTCTTGAAAAGTGATGAGCTTCATGAGGTTATTGTTTCTTCCTCCTACTTTTTTTTTTCTTTCATTCTTTTATGCTTTTGTTCTCTTTCTTTCATTTGCTGTTTTTTTTTTCTTTTCTTTGTTTCATTCTCTTATATATTCTCTTTTATTTTTCCTTTATATATATATATTGTGTTGTTGTTGTTGTTGGATGATGGTGTTAATAAGAGTATGTTGTATTTTTGCAGTATATATTGAAAACAAATGTATTCCCAAGGGAGCATGAACAACTCAAAGAGTTGAGAGAAGTCACAGAAAAGCACCCTATGTAAGTTGAAATCAATGTTTTTATTCAAGGGATAATATAGTGAAATGAAATGAAATTAATTAATTAATTAAAAAGATGAATATATATATATATATATATATATATATATATATATATATATATATATATATATATATAGTTATTTTTTGCATTTATTAGATTAATATTGAATTATTTGATATGAAAAATAGGGGGTTAATGGGAGTGCCTCCAGAGGAAGGGCAACTGTTATCTATAATTTTAAAAACCTTAAATGCCAAGAGGACTTTGGAGGTTGGTGTTTTCACTGGTTACTCACTCCTTACCACTGCTTTGGCTTTGTCAGATGATGCCAAGGTACTATCTTTTTTTTTTCTAATAACTTTCTTCTTTTTTTAATTAAAAAATAATATTATTTACACCGAATAACTTTTCCAATTATTAAAAAAATAAAAACTTTGGTTCCTGGCAATGAATTAATTTCATTTGGATGGCAGCTAATGTATGTGTTATTTTGTTTATTTATTGGTGTACAGATAACAGCAATTGATATGGACAAATCATTCTATGAGATTGGACTACCATTCATTAGGAAAGCAGGAGTAGAGCACAAAATCAATTTCATTGAGTCTGAGGCTCATCCAGCTCTTGATAAGTTAATTCAAGAGGTAGCTATTTTTTTTCCCCAATCTTCAATTTTGATTTTTATGGAACCCATGTCATTGTATGTGAAAAATAAAATAACAATAATAAAAAGATTTAAAAAAAACTTTAGTTTGCTAATTCATTTTATTCACATGCTAAACACAGGTGAAAGAAGATGAACTATTTGATTTTGCCTTTGTTGATGCTGATAAAAACAATTATATCCATTATCATGAAAAATTGTTGAAGCTGGTAAGAGTTGGAGGAATCATGGCATACGACAATACATTATGGTTTGGCACAGTTGCAACTCAAGAACCAGTCGATCCAAAATACCCGGACTTTGTGGGTATTTTGAGAGACGATGTCGTCAAGCTCAACAAGTCTTTGGCTAGTGATCCCCGCATTGAAATTTCACAACTTGCAATCGGAGATGGTCTCACTATTTGCCGACGAGTTTATTAGTTATAATATTAATAATAAAAATAAATAATAGTCAATAGGACTTGTGTTCTTGTTTACGAATAAAGTTGCATGCTTATGCATCTGTATGTAAATTTTGCAAGTTTTTATTTTTAAAGCTCTATGGACTATATGTTTCTAGATTACAGGAAGAATGCATACAAAATTTAGCAGCTGGAGGGAGCAACATCATTAACAACAAAACTGCATGAAACAAAAGAAGATGATACCAACAAAAACATAAACAAAAAAGTTTGTTTTTCTCTCATGGTCACAAGCAAAATTTGACAATCAGACCAAATAAAATAGAGAAATTAAAACTTTAAAATTCCAATATAAATGGCACATCCAAATAGACTGAACGTGTATGAAAACCCTAATTAGTCATGTAAAAGTCAATCCATCAATATCTTCACATAAATAGATAAGTATAAAAAAAGGTGAAGAACTGACCGAGAATTTCAGTCCTAAGTTTCATACACATGCACTTGACTGATGTTAAACTTAACAAATATACCAAATATTGACCATGATAAGGCATGCAAAACTAAGATTTGCAAGTAGAAGAAACTATATGATATGGCTGAAGATGCTAATCTTGAAAATAAATATAATATAATGATTTAGACACCTCAGAAGACATGAGACGTTGGATTCGATCAGGATAGAGTCAAAACATTTCTATAATACTGTCATTTTGTTCATCCAAGGAAAATCTAGCTAATTCTTCTTCATCAACTGGCATAACATGGTTTAAACGTAAGCATTCTGAAATCATATGAGAATAATTGATATGTATAAATGCAGCTTGTTTTGAGATTTCTCTTTTGCAACACAAATTTCACAATTCATGTAACATCTGGTTAAACTGTTAAGTTTTTTGCTCGGAATACAGCAAGGTCACAAAGAAAGAAGAGTATTAAAAACAAAGAGAAAAAAAAGTGCTCATTCGCACCAGTCCATGATGTTCAAGACAGCACAAGAATAAATTTCAGAACAAAAAGTGATTGATTGAACAGAGAAAACAAAGTGCTCATTCGCACAAGTCCAAGACGTTCAAGAAGCACTAGAATAAATTCCAAAACAAACATGAGAACTATGTTCTGACAATGAAATCCATGCATGGATAAATAGCAAAGCCTTATACCAAGGGAATACTAAACTATGAACAGGTTAAAAGTCACAAAGCTTGTCCATCACCATATCTTATATAAGGCAGAAATAAGAGAATCCGATGCCAAAGTCATGTCAACATATATAAGGCCGTCCGCATTACCTCAATCACGATGATCTTCTGTCTATGTAAAGAAAAGAAAGCAAATCATCTTAAATGAGTAGTACAATCTGTGCCAAGTTAAAGTGATCTATTAGTCCCAATACTATAAGTCATCCAAGGAACTGCATCAGTGCATCTTCTGATGGGAAATTCTTAACATTTAAATGAATTTGGTGTTAACATCATAAGAAACAAAGAAATTTATCTTTCTCATTGTTGAAATTCTACTCCGTTTATGTTGAGCTTCCTCAACTTCCATGTATCAATAACCAAACTAGGTCCATCAATAAAATGCATAGACTTTTGAAAAAAAAAATGACAAGGAGGCTATATAAAAATAAAAAACAACAAACTATCTTACCTACATTATATAACAAAGCCTCACAGATCATGTTTCTAGAAGTAAAAGCAGGAAAAAAAAAAAGCAGTAATGCCATTATCAAGAGCATAGCCTGCAAAAACAAAATCCTACCAAAGACAATGACCCATTACTCAATACTAGAGATTATATATGCTATCCCAGGAGTTTTTGACTTTTATGGGAACTAAGTCATATAAAAACGCAAACAACTAAATTATAATATGCACAAGTATCCCCTCCAATTTAACAAGCAACATGTAATATCACCCAACCAAAGAACCAAAGGCTGCAAAGGCTTTGAAAGGTCACACTTATGGACATAATGCATGTACATATTATCAGTTATAACTATATAGCTACGACAATATCCAGACTAATGCAGTAAACAAATAAGTGCAAAGGATAAACCTGGAGTTCACATTCAACAAGATATCAGAATTTTGAACAACCAGCACCAGATAACAAAGCAGCACAAATAAATGACCAGCCCCTTTCCTTCCAGTTATGAACCAAGTTTTCTCCTTGGGTGGTTTTGTGGTCCACCAGGGGATCCTTCAAACAAGTCCAACAGATGGTCTTCCAAATCTTCCGGGGTGTACTTTATGTACTTTGCAGCATGACGCCCCTCTAAATGACCACCAAACCTGCCCATAAAAGCACGGTATGCAGGGATGACCTTCTCGGATATGGAAATCCTAAGTTCTTCACGAAGCTGATTATCAGCAATCCTCCAAACAATCTGAGTCCTATAAATTTCTTCAAAGGCCATGTTAAAGTTCTTGAACCTATCCTTGATAGCCATCCTTGAAGCACTATTTGAACTCCCACTCCCCCCTAATCCATCATCCTTCAAATATGATAAAACCTTTGTCCATGAAGCTCTGAGGTAGCTTGTTGCATACTGCCGAACCTGCCCGCGCCGTCTGCGCACCCAATGATCTCCAAGAAGAGCTCTAAGCTCAGAGTCCTTCACCTTTTGAACTATATATAGCATATTATTCATTAAGAACACATATTGCATCCCTCCATCATCATAAAGTTTTGATTTTTCCTCAAGATTGGCCTCCAAATATGAGATGCAGGCAAGCAAACGACGAGCAGTGGGACTCATGAGACCAAAATCACCACTTCCATCTCGTTGTTCAATGCCTTCAGGGTGATTCCCATCATCAGGGGAGCTCTCATCAAGGAGGAAATCAAGAGAATCCTTATAAGAAACCAAGAGCACAAGATAATTCATCACATAGCGAGTGATTGGATGTATGTCGCCATTTGGCATCGTCTTCTTAGAATTCTCATTCTGGACATCATTGCCAAATTCATTGAAGGTTCCCTTAGCTGCATCTCCGAGCCTAGTCAGTATCTCCTCGGCCTCAGTGATAAGGAGCTCCCCGTGCTCGCCAGGGAACATACTGCGGAGCTCCGGCATCACACCAGAGAGCGCCTCGTACATGCCAAGGATGCGGAAGAGCTTCTCCGACGAGCGCCGGCAGACAGCAATGGCGTCACCGAAGTTGAGAAGCTGCATGACGCATCCCTTAGCAGCCTCGGCGAAGCACTCATCGCGAAGAGTAGGCGACTCTGCGAAGATCTGGTCGCAGATGCGGCGCTCGCCGGGTAGAAGCAAGCCGATGGCGACCCTCACAGCCTGAACCCATTTCCGCATCCGATCATCGAGTGTCTGCCACTCGATGCGCTGCACCTCGTCAATGCTCATCCGATCGACGCCGAGAATCGAAAGGCACTCGTCGAGCACTTCGCGCCGCACGCTGCTGTAGACCTGACAGAGTTCCTTGCCATAACCAGAAAGGATCATGCGGTCGGCGATGGACTTGAGATCGGCGACCACCTCGGGATGTATCAGTTCCGACGAGCCCTGCTGCTGCTGCTGCTCCTCCTCCTCCCCCTCGGGATCCGCGCTATTGTGATGGGGAATCTGGTGGTCGTCCTCGGCGGAACTCTCCGAGTCATCGATGGTGGAGGGCTCACCGTGGTCGGACGAGAAGGAAGGGGAGGGTCGGGCGGCGGAGAAGGAGGAGAAGGAAAGCGAGGGTCGACGGGGTCCGGGGTCAGAGAGGTTCTGAGGATCGAGCGGCACCGTATGACGGATCATCAGATGTCGAAACTCATCTTCAAGCCGGGTCATAGCGATTTGGAGAGTGGTCTCCGCGCGCGATCGGAGATCATCGGAACAGTCCTCATCATAGACGAGCGAGATGAGATCATCCACAGCGGTGAGGTATTCAGAGGCATCATCCAGAGACGCACCAACATCGAAGAGGAGCGAATCCGAGTTGTCCCATCGGAGAACGACCTGGTCGGCAGCATCGAGGAGAAGCTCAGCCTCCGACGCCTCCTCCTGAGGGCCATCGCCATCAGGAGCAGCTGGCGAAGGGAAGAGGTCGGAGAGACGGTTGTCAAAGCCGGAAAGGATGCGGATCATGTCCTCGGCGGCGTTAGTCGAGGTGGCGAGGCTCTTCACGATGTGCTGCGCCGTGGCGATGACCTTCTCTTGGCCGTCGACCTTCGCCATGGCTGCTGGATAACGAGCTCGGTAATGGATCGGATCTAGGGTTTGTAGAGGATTAGGGTTAGGGTTAGGGTTAGGTTTAGAGACGCCATTGGATTGGAGAAGACGGAGATAGTCTGAACGGGTGCCACATTTTGCCGGCTCGAATACTTCTTTAGGAGTTAATAAGTCCAATTTAGTCTTTTTATTTAATTGAACCGCTGAACCTGACCTCTGAAAAGAACCACTAATCAGAGGCTGAGGTTTTTTTTTTTATGGTGGGCTCTACTCAGTAGAATTGGGTTTAAGTTGGTGGTTGGTTGGAATAAGGAAGGAGAAGATGGGTTAGCCTATCGTTTTTGGGTTGGTTGTTACTGGTTGGCTCAAATGTAGACCGTGTTTTGGAGAGATGATGATGTGGTGATATTTTATTGGTGTGCACGTGGGAATGTATAAGTGTGTCTAAGTAATACCATCTCAACATATGGGATTTATAAGTTTGATGGAGACTTCAACATGAGTTTGTGCCTTTGTGGGATTTCAATATATGTTTGTCCCTTTTTTTTTTTCCAATTTATTACCCGAATTTTATTTGATTAAGTTAAAACGGTTGTAACCGAACTTGTGATTTTCTGAAGTATAAGATTTTTTTGGGGTTCTATAATGATAATGGAAAGAATAAGTTAATAGACTTTCGGCTGAATTTTGACATAATTTAGACAATTAAATCACATTTCTAGATAATAAAGTCTGATCATAATTTAAATTGAATCCAAATTAATACAATTTATAAGTGATTTAAGTTTTATTTAAAACATATTTTAGATTTTATTTTAATAAATTAACTTTAGTAAACTAAATAGTTATTATTATACTCAATGTTTTGTGAAATCACCTCTTCTCCCTCCATCTGTGCTTTTTTTTTTTTAAATTTTAAGTTTTTCACATATATTTATGCGATTGCCTTTCTTTTACTTATTGTTCCAATATTCCTTTTAATTTTGGTGGAAGATTTTTTATTATTTAAAATTGTATAACAAAATAAAAGAACGTCTTGAATAGAAAAAGTAATGAGATAAAAAGCGACATGTAAACTGATACAATCTATTTTGAATATTGAATGATTGCCTGCAAAAAACTTTAATATTACAACAACTAGTTGTAGCAATAAATTAAACAAAAATTTGTAGTGTCATGCAAATGCAATGATACATGCGCATCATTGATTTATTTCAAAACAGAAAATAAAATATGGCAAGCTGAAAACATGTGTCCTCATGTTTCATGTGTAATAGATGATAGAATGAAATGGTATTAAGTTAAAATTTTATATTAAATATTAGTTATAATAGGTGTAAAATTAAATTAAATGCAGATGCATTTATTGTTGATCAGGATTTTTTTTTTTTTTTTTACTAATAAAACAGTATTGCTGGTGGAAAGATTTGAACCTATGACCTTCCCTTTCACACATTGATGTCATACTATTAGACTATCCAATAGTTGTTTTGTTCATCAGATTTGAGTTCATGATTTCATGTGAGAGTAATATCAAGTAAATTGTTAATTTATAAATCCAAGAACTACACCTCCCGTAAAAATAAAAATAAAAATAAAAATAAAATAAAATAAAAGGTAATTAAAATTTGACTATAATGAGCTTGAGACTTATTTTCAAAGGATGATCTATTCAGAAAGTTAGACTGTATATTGAAATGATGTATTTCAGATGTTACTAAAAATTACATCTAAAATTTTTTAAGTTAGTTATATAAATTAAAAAATAACAAATTTAGAAGTAAAGCTTAGTCACTAAAAATTAAATTTTAAAGTATAAAACATTAAGTTTGGGACACTTTTTTCGGTGGAAAAATAATTTAATGATGTTAGTACCTCTGTAACAATAACACAAGGATTGAGACATTTGACTTGTCCATATTACTGCATAAGAATTATTTTTCAAACTAATATATTCTAACCTACAAATGAAACATATGATAAAATGTATAATCTAATATTTCAAATCAAAATTTTTAATTTAAATTATATACATTGGATAAATGGTTAACAAATGCATGTCAAAAATCTTACAATTATACTTAGCTATAGCAAATTAAAATTATCATTAAAATTGTCATCATCATGATTCATGGAATTGAATTTCAAGTTCACAGTATCAAATTTTTGAACGAGATATGTCAAAGTTGATTATATGGTGACACTTTAGTGATGTTAACGCAGGATAGTGCGGCAGTAAAATAATTTTCCCACATTATTTAAACATTCATATGTTTGACTAGACCAAATGTTGGTTCCGGATATTGAGGCACATTTCTGGTGAAAGATCCAAAATTTGTTTGAACTTTGAGTAGTGACTAGTGAGATATAATCAATACCAAGTGGAAGAATATAACAAAATACACAACTTAAATATGAGTGTTAAATATAAAAATTTTATAATCTAACAAAAATGACATAATGCACAAACCATTAAAATTGAAAATCATGCATTCAACCTCCACCAATCCTAAAATATATGTGGGCAAAAACTTTAACCTCTATCATGTTTTACAACAATATTTTTACTCAGAATCATCCATTTTTAGAGTTTGTCATTGTTAAAAACAATATAATGTGAACATAACCAATCGTTAGGATTTCCATTCTAAACTTAAAAAAAAAAAAAAAGGATTTAACCCACAGGCTCTGTACATGAATGTTTTAATATAGACTTATGCAAGCAATGACGTCTCAACCAAGTTCAAGTCAAACCAACACTAAATAAAAACAGATCAGGGCTGTAGGATAAGGTTTTAATATACATCTAGCCATCTAGGTGATGGACCAAGATTTAGTATTATTATTATCACTCTTATTCAATAACAGTAATTACAGACCGCTACAAAAGTCATACTACTCAAGAGTCAAGGTTTCTGAAAATGTGTAGTAACAAATTACTAAACTTTGCAAGGGTATATACAAAAATAAAAAAAAAGGGAGTTTTTTTTTTTATGTAAAAGAGATGAACCTTGTCGGCATGCATGTATAACCTTCTCTATGAAAAGCTTGCTAATTATTTAAGTAATCCAACCGATGAACAAAGACTTTGACAATTGGCTATTGTGCTTATTATTAATTGCGGATTAGATTAGGACATGAACCACTTGGTATTGCTCAAATATAATTAAATATTTGATCAATTACTTGTCACTCATTTGTCTTCAAGCTGAATCTCCTTCACATCTACTTTGTCTAAAGCGCTGACAAATACTCTAATTGTGAGACCTTATGGTTTCCAGCACTGGTCATGAATTATCTTCAATTAAGTCCTCCTCTAGTTGATTTAACGTATTGCATTCTGACATAAAGTGAGCATCTACTCCTATAAACTCTACTAAACATCTTATCCTTGTAACACTAACCTTGGTTCATACTCTTTATTTATTCATACTAAACAGTGTTTGTCTTTGTACCTTTTGTGTAGACCTAATACAGCTAAAGAAACCTACTTGGCCATGAACAGCACCAAACAAGTCAGATCCTGAGCCAGTTAAATCGGAGCAATTTATTCTTCCTCAATCTCAGATCAGATCATAAAACCTTTATTTGTTTTTTTATTTTTTGTCTCTACACTTCTGCAAAACTCTATGAACATTTGTGTTTGAATGTACTTGTTTTGAAGAAAAGACTATAAGATAACCAAGAAAAGTGTGCCAGTAGAGTTTTACATATTCTTTTCGTTTACTGCATTTACTCCCTCAGAAAAAACAACCCTCAAAATATTCAAACCCCAGCTTATTACGTTCCACAGGTTAATATACCCCGCATACACACACACGTCTCCTCAAACTGGTAACCTAAGTAATAAGATAAAGAAAAGTATTCCGTTACTTACCACTGCTGAATAAGAGGCCCATGTATTTGGATAGAGTAGTAGAAGAAGAATAAAGACTAAGAACAATCATAATAAAGATTAACAAATAAGCTCAAGCAAAGTCGTGTGTTGAGGGGAATATGATCAAACCATATGAGCAGTTAAGAAACAATTTTGTAACAACAGGCATAAGGCACAAAAGATATCTGCAGCTAATGCATAACAAGGAACAAACTGGAAATGATTGAAAAAAACTAAATAATGTTATAGTCATAACTTTGAAAAGAAAATGCTAAAATACATCAGAACTGTTGAGGTTATGGAACCTAACCTAGTTGAAATTAAATGAGCTAGGTCATGTTGGACTTCATATTGTCAAGAATTTGAGCTCAAGATTAGGTTCAAGCTTAACGCTATTACTAGTCAATGAAGTTTCAAAATCAAACCAAATTTGAACCCTTGGATTTGGGTGGCCATTTGCATAGTAAAATTCACAGTTGATATCTACTTCAACAAGGATACTTCAGAGAGACAAGGGGTAGTCCACATAGTTGCCGAAGAATTAATCATCTTGTATGATACTCAGATGGTAGCTACATGTAAATAAGAGAAAATGACTAGTTTCTGGTACCATAAACAAGTTGCAGTCAGAGCAAGCGTATACAGGTTGTCAGCATGATCACCAAAAGTGATAGAGCACTATTAATTTGGTGTTATTTTTAAACCCCTTTTATACTCTACAGATAATGGTCTCATTACCCATTGATCAGCTATAAACATATCAAGGGAATAAGTAAAAAATAGTTACATCCTTGTCTTCTTAGGGCATTTTCTGCACCTAAAGTACTCTTATCAGATAAAATATGTAAAATGCTTTTTTTTTACAACAAAATACGTAAAAAGAAATTTAACAAAATGCATTGGGTGAGTTCATTATGTAGTTCTTCACCAATAATTATATTTACACTGATTCCAAGTTTCACAGAATCGATATTGATGTTCACGTTACTTAGAAGAAACAGCAAAAACAGGGTTTGAGTTCTAATTTATATGCAAACAATACATTTCTGAACGAATAGTATCTATTATAGTATTAGACTATCAAAGGAGCTGGCTAAGGACAGCAAACTCATGATAAGAGAAGGAATAATGGATTCAAAGTAGAATGATCAAGGGAAGAGCAAACCAATTCCTTGACCACAAATGAAACCAATTACAAAATGAAAGATAAGAATATCCAAATTGTACAACAAAAGAAGAACCTAATACTTTCCTGTAAGTTCTTACACTTATCAAGTGTATTACCCGCTAGGAATTAGCTTTCTTGGAAAGATGTTCTTTCCTCCCAATATACTCTACATAAAACAAGCAGTAATTTTGAAATGTAACCAGTGGCCCACAACTTTGATGATTTAGAGGAAAACTACAAAATCCTAAGGATGGCATTGAAGTGTTACATAATTTGATTCATAGACAGATTTGCAAAAAAAAAAAAAAAAATCAGAAGGCTCCAAAATGGAACTTATCACCAACTGAAAAAATAAAGGTATATCAGGATAATATCTTGATATTGTTTCTGCAATTTAATATCAGTTTTAGTCATGACATGAATCAACTGAAAAACAAGAGGCGCTTCAGATTTTAAATGAACTAGGCATGACAGAGAAGTCACTAGTTCAAAAGCTCAAGTCTCTAATGCATGTGATGCTTACAAACCAAAACACAAAATTTTGATCATGGTTTCCTCCATATTGCCTTATCATTATCTGTTATTCTGCTCGAATGAGAAGGAACATGAGGTGCCTTGTCGTCTCAGCAGCAAAGTTTTGTGGTAATGGCACAAATACTAGTTTTTTTTTAAAATATCTTGTGCAATATATTAAAAAAGTTTTATCCCAAATAAAAGTCAATGGAAGAAAACTGTACATTCACATTCATATAATGGACTATGTGAGCATATTAATCAAGGAAGCAAGGAATATTGTCTCAGGAAGCAGTAATTTCACCAAGTTCAGGCACTGAAATGATGAAAAGATATTTGTTAACACAAAAATAATACCTACACAGCTAAGCTCCCGAATTGTCTGTTCCAGTCCTCATAAGTATTCAATTCATTTGAGGAAACAGAAGGTCTCACCTCCTGTAATGCATTCTCAAAATCCTAAATGGCAGCAAAAGAGAGCTGTTTTAGTGACAACGAAGACCACGAGTGTGCAAGAAAAGAGAACAGATCCAGATTACCTGTAGAGTAACAGGTCGCATATCTTCTTTCCGAAGCTTTGTGATCTCAATTCCTTGTCTCAGGGCTTCTCTTAGTGGCCCCATAGATGCATCTTTTACTAGATTCTTCATGTCTGACCCTGAATATCCTAAAAGAACATGGAATGATTTAACAATTTAGCTAGTTTCTAAAGAATAGCAACCAAGGTTAAATTACAAGCGTACAGGCTTCAGGATGCAGTTTAAAAGCCAAATACCTTCAGTTAACCTGCATATAGCAACAGTATCTTCCTCTGAAAGTTTAAACAAACCATCCTTCTCCAAAAGATTCCGAATGATCCAAGCTCTAGCTTCTTAAGCACCAAAATTGAATTAAACTCGTGTTAAAAAAAAAAAATCAAAAAAAAAAAAAAAAATGGAAAAAAAAGGAAAAAAAATCACCTGCAGAAGGGAGAGGTATATAGAGCCTTTTTGTAAGTCGCCTCCTTGCTGCTTCATCAAGTTCCTGTGGTCTATTAGTCGCTCCTATATCAAAGTATAAGAGAAGAGGTTCTGTCAAACCATTTATTACATCCTTTCTAAATTGACCTGCTGATAAGAGTGAGCACTCAAATATTATGTGGAAAACAGTTATTGTTCGTCGGGACAGAAGACAGCCAAAATGAAAAGGGACAACCAAGAAAGCAAAACATAATTATGGAAATGTAGAAATAAAATTGAACCAAATATCAATTATATGTATTTTTTTTTCTCTTGTGCTTCTTTTAACAAATTATAAGCAAGAGTATTTAGACAATAACATACCAATAAGGAGAATCTGTTCATTTCCACTATCAAAGCCTTCCATTTCAATTAGAAATTGTGTCTTAAGTCTTCTACTTGACTCATGCTCACCTTCTGATTTGCGCTGATCATAAATACCATGGTTAGAGAAAAATACAATTTTCTATTCAAATGTACTGGTAATAGTGTATCAATTTAAATACCTGAGATAATAGTGAGTCTATTTCATCAACAAATATAACAGCAGGCTGCCGGCAACTAGCAACTCCAAAAAGTGCTCTCACTAGCTTTTCACCTTCACCTATCTGCAGCCAAAACGGGAAGGGCTTATAATATGAATGTTCAACTTTTAGCAATATCAAAACATGAATAAAAGTGAAAAAAAAGCACGTTATGCAAATTGTTCTTTGAGGTATTCCACAGCGATAAACGCTAATGACGTATTAGGCACCTTCAGATATATATTTTGCTTGTAATATATTTTAAGAAGTAGTAATGGCAATTGATAGATGCTGCTCTAGTTAATTTCAAAAGTTGTAGAATAAGATACTAGAAATCAAATCACATAAAAATATTGATTATTTATTCCAAGCTTTATTGTTTTAAACCATTAATTCATGTACATGCAATAACTAATTCAATCCATATGAAAATAGCATGAAGTCCATGAATAGACGAATCCATTAAAAACTCCAAAATTAATATGGTATGCATGCTTTGAAAAAAGTTATGGATCTGTGAGACACTCCGGCTCCGCAATAATTATAAATATTTTAAAGTTCAACCAGGAAAAATCATGATGGCATACATGATGAATAGAATGGATGTCCTCTGAACAATTTCAGGTATCAAAAAACATATAAAGAATACTCACCCACTTGCTTGTTAATGAACTAGCAGAAATGTAGAAAAATGTTGCTTTAGCCTCTCCAGCAATAGCTTTTCCTATCATAGTTTTACCGGTTCCCTAAAACAGATGCCCTTTCAGAAGAAATATTCAATTAATGTCATAGAAAAATTCTTTTTAATCAGTGAGGAAACATGCTTACAGGGGGGCCGAAGAGGAGTAAACCTCTTCCTGGAGAACGGCAACCACGGAATATGTCAGGGCGTAGCAGAGGCCATATGACCATCTCAACAACACATTTCTTGGCATGCTCCAAGCCAGCTACAATTTATCAATCAAATGATGGGTGTTACACCAATTTACACCTAAAACACAAAAATAAAAAGTCTAAAAACCAGAAGGATGCAATCATTGCTGAACTACCAATGTCATTCCACCGAACATTAGGATCCTTGTCCATAATCTCGTTACTGATGTGTTCAATGAGACGAGGCTCCAGATTCCTTAACTTCTCAGGAAGCTCGCCATCAGGGCCACACAGCATTTCCAAACTGGCATGAGAACCTCAAAAAAAAAGGTTACAATACTGGAAGGATAAAAAGGAACCATTAATTTGATACATAATTGGATTTGTTTGTTAATTTCAAAAAAACCATTGGTATGATGCAGTTCCAATTTAAAAAACTAATTTTCCACAAATTTAATAATGCATGTGATTATGAACCTGGTTGGGGGCATGTAAGGTTTGAAAGGAAAGCATAAGGCTGCTCAAAATATACATCCAATCATGAAAGAGATCAGGCATTAAGAAATGATTCCCTCAGCAAATGCTGACACATGTACTCTAGGAGTAGCATATATATGTATGTACACAAAATCCAAAAAACTTGAAGAGTTTCTGCTTGTAAGATAGTTGGGGTTTTAGCCAACTTGTTTAGTGGTTGTTTAATCATAGAGGGCTTCAGCCTTTTCCCATAAAATTAGTAATAATAAAATATGTCCCAAAATTATGTATTTTTATGTACACAAGATCAAGATGAGCTCAAATTGAAATCATTCGCAGAATATGTACACAAAATTTTAAAACTCAATTAACACAACTACAGGTTCATTCAAGACTCCAATGGTTAAACAGACATTGATAACAAAAATGAAACCCTGGTCGGTAGATCGAATTAAAATGATGCATTTCAGTTACAACAGAGATATACAGGCACAAGATAGACAATCATTTCTTACAAGTTAAATTTGAAGTCTGACTCATCTGAACCATAGAGTTGGGAAATTCCATAATAATATGCCTGGTCAGCATCATGTTGGGGTTAAAGCTTATTATCAATAATCAAACCACTTATCACAGGCAAATACCAATTAAACATTGTGCATGCATTATATGAACATATTGTTGAGCTCACTAGAAATATTTAATTGTTTTTGGTTGGTGGTATTAGGTATGCTGGGATCTCCAAATCTCCCGATCTAGAACTCAGCCCAAATACTATGATTTTGGTCACCGGGATGAGCCTATAGAATGGATTTTAAAGCCCCAATTTTAGCTTAAAAATTGGGATTTCAACTTATGCCAAATTTGGAGTAAATCGAGATCCCATAATTGAAAATCCTATCCATTCCATTTCTAAATGCACCCAACCAATGTACAAGAATGCAGCAGTATACCATTTTCTAGTCGAATCTTCCAAAGCATCATCAGACTTGCCAGAAATCCTGGAGCCTATCATATTAGATGTGCTTCCCCCGTGTGATCTGACAGGAGGGACAAAATTACCACGCAAACCACGGCGAGATATGGCACCAGACCGCATGCCATAGCTTCTCATATTCCCCACTGGATTATCATTTGTTGGAGACACAACAGGACTTTGGCTGCCAATAAGACCATGCCTTTGTTTTGCATCCATTTCCTGGACGTAGAATACCAGTCAAAAGAAAATAGGATAAATGTCAGCTACATAACAACATTCAGAAATTTCAATCAGCTCAATTGGACAGCATTACCAGTTTTGTCCTTGCAGTTACAAATCCATTTACAGATGTATCTGCATTAGATTCTTCGTTGTTTGTTGGAGATCTTGTGCTTTCACATATTGGACTAGTAAATTCCGTATGGCGTCGCTTTGTTTTCTGAGCCATACCATGAGGTTTATCTTTCGCATCAATTTGCAATACAACTGGTTCAGAATTGGCTTTTAAAAGGTTATGGCAAGATGCATGC
The DNA here is from genome assembly GCA_020875875.1 of Dioscorea alata. Taxonomy (NCBI): domain Eukaryota; kingdom Viridiplantae; phylum Streptophyta; class Magnoliopsida; order Dioscoreales; family Dioscoreaceae; genus Dioscorea; species Dioscorea alata. The sequence goes on along the minus strand of CM037015.1, from coordinate 21,230,535 downwards.
TCTTTCTCAACATCAATGCACTCAACATATCTACTATTTTCAGAACTCAGCAGCTTACTGTAAGAAACATTATTTGGCTTTGAGAACTTGCTGCCATATATGGATGTTAGTGTTGTCTGTGTCATGGGTTTTGTGGTCCTTAGACTCTCCTGATGATGAGGTGACTCGACCAGATCAGCCTGATATTTATTATTTTCCCTGAGAACAGAATCCTGTTGAGCTAACAAATTGGCCCCCAGTGATGTGATACGAGCCTAAAATACCAGAACATAATTATATCAAAATGAAGGACTGCATGGCAATAAATAGTAAATACCAATAACTCAACTACGGGATTATCAAAATCAACCATGCAACAATTTAAAATGCATTACCATACTTAAGAAAGATAATGTGCTTGTGTAAATCAAGACAACCATTAACAAAGCATACAAGTCGGATACACCAGAGAAAAATCCCACAAATATGAGTTCTCCAAGAAACTATGTTCATGATTCTGAAATACTGTCTGATGGACATCAGTTAATTAGAGAAAAAATCATAATTCATACCGATTCACAGACAGCATGTCCTTTGGACTTTTGAAAGAACTTCTGAAAATATTTGGACTGCTTGATCTTCTCCATGTCAATGTCCCCTCTTTTCACAAAAACATGACTTGAATCTCTTCGAGCCTGTTCAAATGCTTGGCTGAATTCACAAGTTTGGATAACCCTCAGAATTCCAAATTGAGTGAAAATAGACAAGCTAAAGTATTGGTGTATGAGGGATGAACAATATGATAGTCAAGTCAACTTAAAGACAATGAGTATCACAGTGGAATTGCAGCAACATACAACACATTATAAACTGGCTTCATAATGGAATACACAGAACAACAAATTCCAGCCGCATGTGAGACTGTTAACAACAAAAAATTATTCGTTCACATCTAATATAGTATTTTAACAGGAATGATATCAAGAAGAAAACAGGCATGAATATGACTGTACATTCCATGGTCACTGTTGCCCATAGACACAGATTAGAAAATCAACCATAAAAATAGCTCAATGACATGAATCAGTAAGATAATATCCAAGAACCAATTCCAACCAGCTCCTGAAATACAAAATAAATCAAGTCTAGTGAACATCATAAAAATGATGAAAACCAGTTTCCATCTTTTTGCTAGATCCTTAGGAATGGGAAAGGAAATACAGTAGCCAACGAAGAGATCATAGACTGTAAAACATATCATAAAACACATATCAAATGGCATTCCCTACATGACAATAAGAAAGCAATAACATCATCAGGCCAATTTAGCTACTTAGACCATTAACATAAAAACAAAATAATCAGGTAGTGCAAAAATTAGCGAGGATAGTTTCAACAGCTTGGAAACCAGAAACAACTGCATCTATTAGAATGGATTTCATGGCTATATAGAAAAATTCACCAATGCATCACACCACACCAATGAGAAAAAAACAATTAAAGCAAAATTTCCAGGCAATAACAAATAGGGCAACAAACATGGCCATTGAGGTTAAAGAATGCTAGCAAAGGATCAACGATCTCAAATCCCATACATTATAGCAAAATTAACTGAAAATAAAACAAAAGTGAAGAGGGGGACGAAGGAATTCCTCACCGATCGGCATCAGATGCTAGGGCACGGGAAGCGGAGACGAGCTTGGATGAGGCGTAAGCGCGAATTGGAGCGATGTATGCGGCATCGATGGAGGAGAGGGTTTTAGAATCGAGGAAGCCAAGGAGACGGAGGGCGAGGATTTGGGCCATTGCAGGGTCTCCTCGCTCTAGGGCAAGCTCGGCACCGAAGAGCAGCGAGTGTAGCCTCTTCAGCCTCTCGTCTGCATCTCCCCTCCAGCTCCGTTCCCCAGCATCGGCCCCGTCGCCTGCCGCCATTGATACAGAGAGAGAGAGAGAGAGAGAGAGAGAGAGATCGGGGAGAAGTGGAAAATGGCGGGGTTTGGGGAGAAATTGACTGTTATGCCCTTGATGGGAGAGGAAATTTGAATTTTTGCAATTTCATGGGAATGGGAAAATGGCGCGGCGATGATGATATGTATTTTTTTTTTTTTTTAATAAATGATGATATGTATTTCGATTATATCCGTTGAATAATTGGTTTTATATATTTCTTACCATATGTAATTTATTTTATTTATTATCATTTTTTATTTTATTATAATATACAAGTTAGAATAATGTTTCTCGTGATAAACTGAAATAGTTTGCTTTGTCTTTATAATTTTGTTTTTTCTAGTGTTTGCCTTTTTTTAATGTACACAAAATTAATGTTAGTTTGCTACAATTGAGCTCTCTGCTTGTTAGTCGTTTGAAGGTGATGGGCAATAGCATATAAGAATATATTTAATAATTAATAAAATTCAAAATTTATTTGAGGAATAAATTAAAGGGCACAAAATTTTACAAAGTTAACATATAATTTTTCTCATTTACATAATTATTTTATATTTCTTATCATATATTAATAATTATTTAAAAAATTAAGTTTTTTAACGTAATTAAAGTTGTTAACCATTGGACAGCCAAATCATATATATTATAATAGTGCAAAAAAAAGCAAGTGTTGGAATTTTTTTTTCCTACTGTATGTATATGTTCTTTTAATAATCTTTTTAACTAGGATGTTTATCATCTATTCGTTAAAAAAAATACAATCAAAGCTATACCATAAACTCTTACATTTCCTTAAAACCACACTCATAACTTCCCACATAAGATTGATATTTCTTATTTAAAGTCGACATTTAGCTTTCAGCAACCCACCTCAAATCATCAAATGTATGTCATATTACAAATATTTAAATTAGCAGAGTAAAAAATATTTCATTTTTTAAAGTCATTCGATAAAATATAATTTTATATATAAAATAATAATAATAATGCACATCCCCTGGTGTGTATATCAATTTATATACTAATTAAGGGGTTTATACAAATAAGCAACACTATTAATACATTACAAGGGGTTAAAATGCAAAAATAATAACATGTTTCTGGGAATTAGGGTTAGGGTTTTGCTATATAAGGAGCAACATTTTTTTAACTCCAGAGGAACCCCGGAGACCGTCCCGCCGACGCCGCCTCAGCTGCAGCAATGGTGAAGTACTCGAAGGAGCCGGAAAACCCTACTAAGTGTGAGCTCCATGAACCCTAGTCTTTGTTTTGCATCTACGAACCGAATCTGCTTCTAGGACTTGCGTTTTCTTAGATCGGTGGTTTCCTGATTCACTGATCTTGATGTTTGTGGTTGATTTTTGCAGCGGCGAAGGCCATGGGCCGGGACCTCAGGGTTCACTTCAAGGTGCGTCTTTTTTTTTTTGGCTTATATTGCTTCGTCGTAAGCTTGTTTGGAGATTGGTGTTCAAGTTTGGTTGAGAAGTCCTGAATTTTTTTTTCTCTGTTTCCGAGCCTTTTGTGATATTTGTTTACGATTATCCTGGAAATGCATGTTTTAGATAATCCATTGAAGTTGTAATTTCTTCCAAGCATACGGATTTGCTTGATTTCTTTAATTTCAGATCAGTGTTTCATTCTCTGGTTGATTACTTCACGTCTAAATCGATAAAGATCATATCTTTGTTTGTGTATTCTGTTGCTTTTGATCACTTGGAGTTATGTTACTCTCATGCCACATTCACAGTTTGGTTTCCCCGCTTTGATCTGCGTGTGTTCTTATTTGAGGATCATGTAAAAGTTCATGTTTTGACACTCAATGATATGATGCACGTTTGTATTTTGGGAAAAGCTATCGGTGGTTTTATGAAATAATAATAGTAATTAATGCTTGCGATGAGGGCCATATTTCTTAGATCAAGTTATAATCTGACTTTGTGGAAAGCTTTTTTCAAACAGTATTTATTAGAAGTAAGCCTGATGGTTATTGCCTGCTGAACATTTCTCCTAAAACTTCAGGAGACCTGTCATCTATGTGGTTCTTCATTTGGCTTAGTTGATGCATTGTATTTATTTTGTCTATCAACTTTTTGTCTTCTTTTTTTTGTCATTTAGTTAAGAGGGCCTAGATAGGGTCATGTTTGGAACTATTAAATTAGGGAAATTATGAAACCAAATTACTAACTATATGTTGGCTTTTGAAAGTTTTTGAACTTTTTGACTCTGTTTAGAAGAGCTGAATGCGGATGCCAGTCAACAATCTCTTATGATATACCCTTCAATTTGTGTTTAGATAAACACAGAAAATGGCTTGGCAAACTTAATTTCCACTTGTTTGCGAATTCTTGTTTTCCTCCGCTGATTGCTTTTGGATGTTTGTCCTATTTTTTCAATGTGAACTTCCTAATCTTTGATCAATACTATTCAATTTGGTTTATCACGGTGTTTTGCTAATTTACCTGTTTACTCCAGCATTTGTGAGGAGTTCTCTGATTCTCTGAACTTCTTTAGCTTTTCTTATGTATTCTATTTACTCATCCTTTTAACAGAATACACGAGAGACAGCTCACGCAATTAGAAAGTTGCCTCTGGCTAAGGCGAAAAGGTATCTTGAAGATGTTATTGCTCACAAGCAAGCCATTCCTTTCACGAGGTTTTGTGGTGGTGTTGGTCGCACTGCACAGGCTAAGAACCGACATCCAAACGGCCAAGGTCGTTGGCCCATGAAGTCTGCTAGGTTCATTTTGGACTTGCTGAAGAATGCTGAGAGCAATGCAGATGTATGTGAATGCCATATTTCATCCGAACTAACTAAAGGGAGTTCTTTCTATTGATGTTATGACCTTATTTCACAGGTGAAAGGTTTGGATGTAGATACACTCTTCATATCTCACATCCAAGTAAACCAAGCTCAGAAGCAGAGGCGCAGGACTTACCGTGCTCATGGACGAATTAATCGTGAGTGTTGGACTTCTTGTTATAACAGCGCTTATATCTTGTTGACTAAATCTTGTTTTTCACGTGACAGCTTATATGTCATCTCCATGTCATATTGAATTGATTTTATCTGAGAAAGAAGAATCTGTCAGAAAGGAGGTGAGTTTCCATTTGCTGCTATTGGAATGCTAATTTTTTGGAACGTTTAATTCTGCAGGAAAAGTTTCTTGTTATGGTTCAGATATATTTGAACAGTGGTAGTTTGATCGAGTAGTTTTAATTTTGACACTTAAGCCTGGGATGGAGTGATTTGGTTTGGCATGGTTAGTCTGGACTTTGGAACCCAGATTATTGTGCTTTGAACTAAGAATGAGTAGAACCTCATCATATCACGGATTCTGATACCCCATTACTAGACTGGCAGGCTGATCAAGTCACCTGCTCTTCCATTTCACAGATTGATTAAGGATATGATTAAGCCATCATCTTATTGAACCTTCACTTCCTTGTAGCATCAGTTTCAAACTTTTATTTTTAAGATTTCAGTCAATTTTGGTTCTATTTTGTATATCCACTAAGTTTAGAATTCAATGCTATAGATATACACATATATATATGAAGGGTGAGTGCAGCATGTTAAGTTTTATTACTGATTTTATTTTATTTTTTGTGTAATTTTGCAGGCGGAAACTCAGCTGGCCACCCAGAAGCCGAAGAAAGGTCAAGCCCTGCGCAGCGGTGCTTCATCCTAAACCTTAGCTCATATCTAGTTGGAGATTTTGGAATCTGCATTGCAGTCACCTCTCTGTGTTGGATTTTTTATAATTAAGTTTGACACCAAACATTTTGCTTGAGATTGATTGTACTAGCCTTTTCATGACACTTGAGTTATCTACATTTACTTTGCCTTCAGACTTTTTATTACTCTCTTCATTGTTTCTGGTGGTTGTGATGATATTCTTGCTTAGCTCATGTATGATTTACAAGACTAGATTATTCTTTCCGGTGGTAGCAAAGACTTGTGATCAGGTCTGATTGATTTCTAGAGTTTTGAAAGTCAGGCAAAGGAAAAAAAGTTCACTCTGTACAAAGCTTAACCATTTGGTTGCCTTGGCTATCCTATCAAAACAGGCTCTAAAGGTTTGCTGTTGTAAAAATATTAAAAATAAGATAAATTTTATGCAGAAATTACTGTTAAAAATACTTTGTGTTATAAACAAGGGAAAAGCTGTTGAAAGAGATTAAATTTTGCAAATTAAAAATAAAAAAATAAGTTGCAGGTGAGTCATGTATTGAAATACCATGTATTTATATAAAGATCAAATAACTAAATTCCTCCCAGTATCATAAAATGGAAGGTCAACATTTATGAACTGATAGAAACTGAAGTGCTTGGGGAAACGCCACCAACATAATCAAACAATGTTACATCGGTGATTCATTTAGATCCTTTTAATTTCTTCCTTTTTATGTTTATCTGAAGTTCAAATGCAGAAATCAAGCAAAGAGCAGAAGAACTCTCTCTATCCTGGCCAACAATGACACTGATCAAGCGACCATTATAGAACAGTTGAAGATGAATGAGCTCCAATGAAGACCATCATTTTCGAGCACCCGCCACCGGGGAGAATCCAACTCTGGATCAGGCTTGCAAGTGCATATCGTCATCCCACGGAATGCATGTGTGAGTGCCCTGCTGCCGATGACAAGCAATTCATCGCCTAAAGACTTGAACGCCACCCCCCAACCCCGACTATGATCAGCTCTCACCGGAACTTCTCCCAAATCTTTCCAACAATTGCTCTTCTTCAAGTAAACCTTGAGCCGATTTGATGAAGCCTCGAGCGAGTAAAGCTCGTTGTTAACAACGGCGATGAGCGGTGGAGACCGAGAAGACCAGGTTGGTGCATCTTTCTGCAGCATGTCGGGTATCAGCTCCCACACATTCTTTTCAGCATCATAGAATTCGCCGCAAGTGAGATTATCACCCTTCTCATTTTGCCCACCGATGACGTAGAACTTCTTGTCCATGAAACATCCTGAGCAGAGTTTACGCCTCTGTTTCATCCTCGGCAACTGGTTCCAGGTTTTGCTCTCAGGGTCATACTTCTCGGCAGTGTTCAGGATTTCCATTGACGGCGCGATCCCACCCGCCACGCAAGCCTCATTACCACAGTTTGCTGAAGCAAACAAACATCTTGGATTGATCATCAATGGCCCCTTGAACCACTGATCCGACGCCAATTCATACCGCCATATCACTGAGCCAGTTATCTCCTTTCCCGATACGAGGAGGTGAGTACCAGCACAGAGTGATTCCTTGTCGAATGAGGAAAAACACTCATCTGCTGGCAGGACTGGCAGATTCCGGCGAACACGAGACCGGGGATCATAGCACCACCAATTCGACTCACCACTAGCTAGCATTAGTATAGAAGGCTCCTTTATGCCGATCTCTTTCCTGATGGAGTAGAGCTCTCCGCTTCGAACTAGAGTTTGGTATCGCCGGTTTACATAACAGAGCCTTTGGTACTCCGATCTTGGTACTCTGGCCAATATGAGAAGAGCGATCTCATCGCTGAGAAGTGGCACGTATGAGTAATCTGCATCCTGAGGTTCCATAACCTTTGAAGAACCATTGGCTCTGTTCCTCTCTTGATCCGTAGAAAGCCCGTATTTTGGAGAGTTATTCAAAACCTCAATCTCTTTCTTATTGCTCAACTCATCAGCATTGATCTTCTTCTTCTTGTGCCGCCTCATGCTGTTATCTGCGTCCCTCTCTTCATCCTTCGACATTGTATTTATTGTCACCTGCATGCAGAGTGATTTTTTGTTAGAATGGATTCAAATCTCATCAACTTTAAGTAATGCTGAACAGTCCTGATCCTTCAATGAAAACCGGAATTTTATCATTCGGTGGGCGATTGCCCAACAATCAATTCAAAAAGTCGCAATGATTCGGAAAAAAAGAATCAAATTAGACAAGAATTTATAAACTCTTCACATCGAAAAAAAGAATCACATCATTTATTCCAACAAAAGAGTTAGTGGCCAAAGAATTTATGCAAAAAACCCGATTCTATCATTCTTGACACTGAAACAAGAAACAACAACACGACAAACTTCTACTGAAAATCACATTAAACCAATCAATCAGCTTGTTCGAAAGAATCCGCATCTCTTACCGCACCAAAACACATACCTTACTGACGGAGCAGAATTCGTCATAAGAAACTATCATCAGAAACACTGTAAAGCTTATCTTTCGTTCCAAAGTTTATCTACAAGCCAAAAGAAACAAAAGAGTTCTACCTGATGTTGAGGAAAAAATTAAAAAAGCTCAAGCAATTGAATGATATATAAACGAATATTTAAAGGAAACAAACCAATCTGCCAAACTGTCTAGATAGAATACTTTCGGACAGTAAGGAACTTCAAGAAGCCTTGTCGGGTTTTTTCTTTCAGTATGAACAAAAGAAACTAAAAACAAACAATTTAAAGCAATTCATATCTCATTAATCAATTCGAGAAATAAATGGGAAAAAACAAACCATCAAAACCAAAAGATGAGATTGCTTTTGATTTTTTTCCCAATAAGACAAATTAATAGATGTCAAAGCCATAACTAGACAAAACATTAAATATAACAATGAATTTGCACCGAAGTGAGATTAAGATCCAACTTGTCAAGCTTTTCCTTCAAAAAATGAATGAATGAATCCAATTCCAATGAATTGCATTCGTCACACGAAACCCATTTCACATTCTGGTCAGAATCTTGATGGCCGGCAAGTTTTGAGCAAAGGGGAAGGAAAAATAATAAAAGATGAGAACTTCCAAAGCTTTTTCCTCTTGAATAGAATCGAAGAAACCAAAGGCAAGTTACCAATTACTCAAGAAGAACTATTATCCTTATCATTCAATTCATGGTCACATTAAGCCCTGAAGTGCCAGATACTTGAACTTAACAATGGAAACACCAAATTTGAGCACGAAGCTACACAAAGCTGAAACTTTTACCGAAACTTTTACCAGTTCTACGAAGAAACTAAAACTCATAGTTCTAAAGAATAATTACTCTCTCTAGTTCCAATATAGCTCAACAAACAATAGGGAAAAACCAAACTTTGGTACAAAGAGGAAGCTAAATATTTAACTTTTTTAAGCTTTCTCTCTAACAAAACCAACTTAAATAAAAATAAATAAATCAAAGACACACCTTATCTTTATCATTTGGATCCAGAGTTACACAAAACTCAACTTTCAACAAGATATAAAGAGACAAGATACCAAAGCTGAGATGTTTTCCAATTTTTCCTCCCAAAAAGAATCGAAATAAATCAAAGAGATTACCAAATTACTGAAACTAAGATATCAGAAACACTAGATTTCGAAGGAATAAGATTTTCAAAAGCTCAGACCTTTCCTAGTTTTTTTTTTCTCTTCTAAGATGAACCAATAAATCAACATACATGGTTTTGAAAACCCTCTATTTATCATTCAATCAACAATCAATTCCAATAAAGCTATAACAAGGAGGAAAACCCAGACTTTGTAACCAAGAAGGAGCTGAAGATGAGACCTTTCCAAGATATTTCCTTCACAAAAACCAATACAAAATCAGTGCTTATCTTTATCATTCAATCTAACATCTGATTAGTCAAACAAAGGGATAAGAAGCACCAGATTAATGAAGAGAATGGACCAAAACTGAGACCTTTACCGGTTTTTTCTCCAAAAATGAATTGAAGAAATCAATCCCAATGGTTTTCAAAGATCCACAGTCACACAAGCCTTCAAGTTCCAAGATAACTCAGCAAACAACAAGGAAAGAAACAACTTTGGAAGCAAGAGGGGCTACAAAAGCTAAAGATGAAACCTTTCGAAGCTTTTCTATTTTTTTTTGCCTCACAAAATCAATAAAACAAAGAACCTAATCATTCATCCTTCAATCCATAGCAACACAAAAAAACTCAACTTTAAAGATGGTTAAAACCCAAGGGATAACAAAGCACCAAATTTGGGAAGTGAATGGGCCAAAGCTGAGACCTTTCCCAGTTCTTTTCTCCTAAAACGAATACAAGCAATCAAAACCAGCAGTTTCATCATCCAATATCCCACACTCGCACACAAATCTCAAGTACAAGTTCAAGGAACAAATAAGGAAGGAAAAAAATCATCAAAGTTTGGGTATAAGAGGGAGGTAAAGGTGAGACCTTTTGAAGCTTTTTCCTTGGCAAAAACCAATCAGCAATGAGATAGAGGCAGAGAAAGTGTGCCCCAGACAAGGAGAGAGGGAGGAGAAGAAGAAGAAGAAGAGGCAAGCATGATGACCTCTATATCTCTCTCACTCTCTCAAGTCTGTGAGTGCGTCTCAGGCTGCGTGTTGGCTTTCTGTTTGGTGGGACTTGTTTGGGGGCATGGGCTCCAATCCAGCCCCAGTCCTCTCCCCCATTTTCCTCCAAATGGGTGAGCATTAAAGAAACAATAAAAAGAAGGAACTCCAAGACATCTTCCTGGTTTTATTAGAGAGAGACTCACACCAGAGTTTTGTTCTGTAGATAGATAGAGAAAGAGAGAGAGAGATAGAAAAGATGAACACTAGAGACAGAGAAAGGAAGAAGAGATTGAAGAGAAGAAGTCTAATGATATAAGAAACAAGTCTAAAATGAGATAATAATCAAGAAAACAAGGAAAAATACAACAAAGTATACATACATACATACGTACGTACAATGATGGATCTAAATGATTTTTTTTTCTTTTTTTTAAAAAAAAAACAATGCAAGGGAGAAGAAGGAAAGAAAGACTTTGACCAGATTTTTTTCTCTTGACTTGAAAAGAATAATTATTAAAAATAAAAAAAACAATAATGATTTGATTAAATTGCTGTTTATTATTGGAACTTAGAAGGTAAGTTTGGATCTGAAAATAATATATAATGATTGAGAGACCATGTGAAATAAATTATTAAAAATTTTAAAAATATTTCCATCTTTGAATGAAATTATGACATGAAAATAACAGTACTGTTTATATAAACTAAAAATTTTTATATAACATAATTATATTACTATTTATAGATTATTTCTAATAGAAAGAGAAAAGGAGATTTAATGAGACAATTGGTCCAAGCTCCAACTCCAACCACTAAAAGCAACAAGTTCAAAACTTCAATTTGGAGAATAGTAACAACAATAAATGAGTTTGTGATTTTGAGAGCTAAGAATGAGTCAAAGAAAACAAAAAGGACTTAAAAAAGAAAAATTCCACATTTGATTCCATTAACATTTGCACCAATAAAAAATAAAATAAAAATGCAAGCTTGTTCACCACTACTTGTGTATGTGTTGCATGTTTAGTGCCTAAAATTACATCCATGTTGTGACTAATTTGCCCTTACATGTCTTGTCATTGTTGCAAGTCATCACAAACTCTTTGGAATTCAATTGTGATCAAGTCAACTAAAATGACAAAATGATGTTTATTTGATAAGGTTTGATCTGTGGATAAGAATTTTTTTTTTTTTTTTTTTTGTGAGTTAATTATCTTCCATATTTTTTTTTTCAAAGATAAAAAGTAAATCAATAATGATGTGAAGAATAAAACAGTGAGTGATAACAATGGGACAATTTATTAATCAAAATTAACATAGTGATTAGTTTTCAAATAATTAATTAATGTTACTGTTTGTCCTTAGGTTTTTAGAGTGTTGTGATTATTTTTTCTATCTTGGTTGGTGTATTGAAGATAAGGACCAAGAATTTATTTTAGGGCATTGGCCAATGGCATGCTTGGTTAAACCCTAAATTGAGACTTAGAGAGCATCCCATTTGGCACATAGCTTTTATTGTCCATTTTGAAACAGGCACCACTCATCATAGTTCTTATCTTTGTATGCAATACTTATTGTAAAACACATCAAACTAAAGACAAATATATATTCATATTTATACCACTTGATAAGGTTTAGGGGAGCTAATTGATCAAATGGCCTAAGCCTAGATTAGTACGAGAAAACTCGGGCTTCAATTATCGATACTTACAATCATAAACTTAAGCCCGGCTTAATAAAAAATTAGAGTTAAAATTTTAAACATACTCTAAATGATTAAGAGTTCAAGTAAATTAGATAAAAGTTTTTGAATTGATTTATTTATACTTAGCCTTAACAGTAAGTTTGTTCTCAATTAAAAATTATAATTAAAGGGCTTTTTTTTGTATACTAGAATTACCAATGGTTAATTGTAACCCTAGATTAAAGTAATTTATAAAGTTGAGTTAGAATATCATATATACATCAATTAATTGTGAGTTTAAATATGCTTTGAGTTAAAATAAACCTCTAGTTTTGATTTATCCATATGTTTAACTCTAAATCATTTTCAACTTGAAATTTTGAGTTATAACATTATACATCACAAAAAATAAAATCAAAGCTAATCTTAATATGAGTTTGTTTTTATTGTTTAATAAATTTTCTATTATTTTTTTAACTAGTTTTTTTACTCTTTCAAATAAGAAGAAAAAAACTGTATGCTGTTCGAGGGAGGATAGCGGATTCGATCGAACCGCCTCGTAAACTGTGCCAAAGGGAGGGATAAACTCAGTGGAAAACCTCATCAGTATGGTGGATCATATTGTTTATTTCAACTAACCATGATCACTTTAAATTAATCCCCATTCTTTTACTCTTAAACCAAAATTAAAGAAGTTCTTAAGGTCCACTTCCCTAAGTCTATTTGCTTTTACAATTTGTTCTTTGTTTGTACTAATGCCTACAACCATGATTAGTTCAATGTGGTTTATTAACTTAATAGCCATCATCTTCATCGCTAATGAAGTTTCAAATATATATATATATATATATATAGGCGTTAATGATGTGTAATATTTATTTATATAACAAATATATGTGTTTAAGATTGAAAAGTAAATATCACCGGTTGTTTTTCAAGTTTTGTAAATTTAAAAAATAAAAATAAAAATAAAATTACACATCTTAAAACACATGAATTAAATTTTATACATTTTTTAAATCTCTATAATATTAGAAAAAAATGCGTTTTTTTTTGTCTGAATTTAGTGTTTATTTTTACAAACCTAAATATTTAAAAAAAATTAAATGAGTTTTGATCAACTAAAAAATAAATTCTACTTAATAAAATAAATTTTATTTAAGTCTGGTAACAAAAACTCCCTAAAAATTTACCGCTTGAATAATACCCCCTTCAAATTTGAATATTTTTAAATTTTTATTTTCTCAAAAAAAAAAAATTATTTTTTTTGGTCTATATGATAATTTGCTTGTAAGGGAACCGGAACTTCCCCAGCATACCAACCCCCCAAGGAGAGAACTCACTAAAATTTATTGGGGTTAAAACAAAAAATGTTAAAATAAAAGGCTGAAAAATATAGTAAAATATCATAGTGTCTGTTTGGAAAAAGGGCAAAATTTTGGAGAGTCCAATAGATAAGTTTATGTTCATATTATTAAAATTTAATAATATTTAAACTATTTAAATAGGGGAATGAAACAACCATGGCGTTTCCATTTATGGCAAGATGAAAACCATGGGCCAAAAGAGATTAAATTTTGGCGTTTTAGAGTGGAGAGCAAACTTTACACATTTGTTTGGTGCTAATTAATTTGTTGTCAAGTCTTTGTACTCTTCATTGTACATTGCATTCAACAGCTTTCCATGCATTATCAAATTAAGTACAACATCTAAAGACATGCAAAAGGATTTGGTCGGAAAGAGTGGGGGAAAAAATAAATAAATTAAAAAAGAAGAGTTTTAGATGTGAAGTAATTTAAAGGTTTGTCATCTTTTGACCCAAAGTATGGATAGGGTTTCAATTGGGGTTAGAATCCCATGTAGGTCACTATTAATCAAATCCATTTATATTGCTGTGAAAAGGAAATAAAAATAGTTAGAGAAAATTTATTTTAAAATAAATATAAAAATTAGAAAACAAGGTGGAATCATATATATATATATATATATATATATATATATATATATATATATATATATATATCTTTGTGTGTGTGTGCGCGGGCATGTGAGTGTGAACAAAACAGAACCTTGCTTATGTTTAATAAGTCTCGAGTTCGAAAGCTTTTAACTATAATGCAATAAAAATAAAAAAGTGCTCGTTGTCAATTTATTAAAAAAAAAATCTTTGATATTTGGATTGAATGATATTTTTTAAAACAGTATAATTAAAAATAAATTAGCTATAAGTAAGGAACCCTATGATTTTGTTCTTAAATAATTGGAAATTTCATGGGGAAAAATCAAATGTCACATATAAAGAAACCATATGTGATATTTATTTATTTATTTTCTTTAGTTTAATCATGTCTAATTCATAAATCACAGATTGTAAAAATTATTATCTATAAGAGCATCTCCAATATGGCGTTAGATTTGAAGCTTTCAATCAGCACAGGATTTGCTCCAATCCGGCGCAAAATGTGAGAATTGCTCAACATCTTGCTTGCCACTGTAGCATGCTATTTTTTTTAATTCTTTTTAGATTTTTTTAATTCTGTTTTTATTTTTTTAATTATATATATAGATTTTTTTAATTCTGTTTTTATTTTTTTAATTATATATATATATATATATATATATATATATATATATATATATATATATTTAAAATTTTCTGCTTATCTATTTTCTTTTATTTATTTTCTTTTTTTTAATTCTGTTTAGATTTTTTTATTTTTTTAAATTCTGTTTTTTATTTTTTTAAATTTATATTTATAAATTTATATTTTAATTAAATTGATAACTTATAATTTAAGTTTATATTTTTCAATTAATAAGAAATATAAAATTAAAGAAAATAATTTGCGAAACATAAATTCATTAAAATTAACGAAAATTACAAGAACAATAAAATAAAAACATAGAACATAATCCTAAAACATACATTATCATCGATACTAAAAAGAAAAAAAAACGATAACACCCAAAATACAAATATGAAGACTGCATGCATTATTATGCACAACATGATAGTCGAGGATGAACAAGATCTCAGTGCACCAATTGTGGATGTAAGAGAAGTGGCAACCCCAATAGTTGAATTGGTACAAGATGAAGATGCTTGATTTGAACAATTTCTTGATTATTATAGGCAAATTAAGGACAAAGACGCTCATATTGCACTTCACAATGCATTAATTGAACATTTATGGTTGCGCTATGCAAATAACAAAGATAATTAGAAACTTGTGTTGTACTTTAGTTTCTAATAATATGTTGTTTTTACTAATGGTGCTTATTTATATGTTATGTTTTTATTAAGTAATTAATGTAATATTTGTATTTGTATTTGCATTTTTTTATCACTTTTATATTTAATAAATATTTATAATAAATATAAAAATTAAAACTATATTTTAAATAGTATAATAT
Source organism: Dioscorea alata (assembly GCA_020875875.1). Classification (NCBI taxonomy): domain Eukaryota; kingdom Viridiplantae; phylum Streptophyta; class Magnoliopsida; order Dioscoreales; family Dioscoreaceae; genus Dioscorea; species Dioscorea alata. Next base: position 21,215,236 of record CM037015.1, on the reverse strand, counting down.
TTAAATTTAATGGTTAAAAAGTGAAAAATATTTAAAGATGATTAATTTTATTGATAGAAATGATGGATGGAGAAGAATATTCTTAAAATATTATATTTTAGAGTTAAAAATAGATATGGTGGTTGGAGAAGGTTTCATTGTAGAAGCTGTATTTTTGAGTACTGAAGCACAAAATATAGATTTTTTGGTTGGAAATGACCTAAGTGATAATCATATGTTTAGAAAATAAGCTTGTAGTTATGTTCCCGTGACATAAATTACTTCTTTTTGTATGATTTATTTTAAGTTATATTATTTATTTATATATTTAATTTCTACAACTTCACCACACTCACACACCAAATTCTTATCTTCATGGTGAAAAGAGTTGAATAACTTTAAACATGTGCAACAATGGTATAACCAGCCAATTATTATGCCATGGTTAAAGCTATAATTAGTATTTTCTTTGAATACTTTATGACTCTCAATTATGAACTCTCAAATCCAATCCGAAGCTAAGAGTTTGTACCATGACAAGTGATAAATTCAAAGAAAATCATTCATAAAATTTCATTCAATTTTGACATTTATAGCAAAGATGAGAATTGATTTATAATATTCTATTAACCAATATTTCTTAAATAGTACTTTCTCATTTCAAATTATTTTTGAGAATTCTATAAAGTGCTAATTATTTTTTTTTCCAATTTTGTTATTCTTATATAATGAATTTTATTTAAAGAGAGAGTGTGCATTACAAGAAGTAAATAATTTAAATAAAAAATAAAATAAAATTGTCTTAACCTATCATAAAATTTTATTTTAGAATTTTATGAGTTTTAAGTATCCTTAATCTTTGCGTGAAGCTTCAAAAATGATTGATGATTTGAAAAAAAGAGAAAGTAATATGTAATACAAAATATGATACATACACCTTCTTCCAACTATTATATATATATAAAATAAAACTATCACTATGATGAATACATAAAATTTATATGTAATTGTTGTCCTTTCACAATCAAGTTAGTTATAACTAGAAGCCACAATAATTTATCAGTTAAATAAAATTAAACAAATGATAATTAAGGTTAAAGATTCTTCCACTAATCAAGTCTAGTTTCAAATGGTTATGGTTCAAAGTATCCAAAACTTTTTTCTTCTTATATAATGCTTCCACTAAATTAGTATATTCATTTATATTCCTAGCTGATCATACTCTTCCATTAACAAAATTTTAATTTATAGATTACATATAGTTTTTTTTTTTCAAAAATTAATGAATGCATCTTATAAGATCATCATGCTACCTCATGGTTATACATACAAAATGTTCTCCAATTCATAATATGTATAACTATGAAAAAAATAATAAACTAACATAAAATTATAAATATAGCGAAAAAAATATTATTTTAGTTATTTCATTAGTCAATTTATTTGCAAATGAAATTCCATGTATTGCATAGTAAAAAAATAAACAACTTCACTTTATCTCGGCTCATTTGCTTACATGATTCGCTTTTAAATTACATCAGTTCAATTATTCAAATTATCTCTGATCTCAAGAAAAAAAGTTAATAATATAGCCGGCATGCTAAGTCTATGTAATAGCCATTAATTCAAACTCAAAACCTTGTTTAAGAAGTGCACCCATAATCCATAACTTCACTGAGGATGCATTCATCTCCTCCCTTGACTCGCCAACCTACATTTTCATAACAAAAACAACACATTCATTAGCAAACAAGATTCAAATCATCAAGAACAAAGCAAAAAATTAAAGAAAGATCAATTTAGTACATTTAAGATCATAGTGAGCTTGTATTTCTCCGGTGATATCGAAAAGTTCGAGCTCTCTAATCGAAACCAAGCGACGGATTCAATTGCATTGTATAAACATGAAGCAAATCCACTTCCCTTGTTACATTCCACAACAACATAGAAACTCCGGTCACCAACTTCATCGGCAACTAATCTTAGTATTTTCCCTCTCGCCGCATTGTTTTGTTCACTTCCCACACTTGGTGTGTTGTTCTTAAAAACAGCTTGAAACATCAATTCCTCTTTCTTTGAGGACTCAAGAATCGCAATCTCTTCTTTTAGTTTTTTTGTTTGTCTTTGAAGGCCTTGTACATAAACCACCGCATCAGCAATAATTGATGCTTTATCCATCTGCAATACGTTATATTTGATTGTTATTTTACATAGTTATATCATTGCATAAAATTAATTATAAGCTCGACACACACCTTAGTGATATTTGGAACCAATGATCGAAGTTCATAGAGTTGCTCTTTCATGTGACCTCTCCGTCGTCTCTCCGAAACAAGAGTCCGAGACCGGTCTCTCTTCGGCCTTGTCATCGACACAACCTTTTCTATCATCTCTGAGGAATCATAGTCCCCATGATTTTCCTCATGTCCTTCCTCATTGCCTCCGGGAGTTTCGCAAATAGCAAACGAGTTATGGCTCGTCGTCGTAGACGGAGTTATTGTATCAATGTCGAAGTTAATGCCTCCATGATCACCAAACACTCCATTGTAAAGCATGAAATCAGCAAGATCATGATCAAAGTACTCATTGATCATAAACTGCTGTTCTTGTTGCTGTTGTTGCTGTTGTTGTTGTTGTTGTTGTTGTTGATCATCTAATGTGTATTCCATTTCAGTATATTTTGGGCTAATGTTTGATCCTAGCTCACTTGTGATCATCCAGCACACAATAGGCATAGTATTTATGCATAGTGTGAACGGAATAAGAATGAGATTAAAATAGATATTGTGAAGTAGGGCCCATTAATAGTCACTTGAAAAATTATATCAAGGAATAAGAACAAGTGATAAGGTGTTAAATTAATATTTGTTTTCCAATTTGTTTTTGAGCTCGTTTGAACCACATGGTTGAGCCAAGACAGCACGTGTGTTCCACAACAAAACATTTCATGAATTAACATTAACTGATCATGCTAATTAGTGATTATTACTTTTAATTGATGTGTTTAATCATAAATCATATACACTACTTATTGACAATTTATATTGAAGAAAAAATTATGAAGAATCATTCAATTCAAACTTTATATATAATAAAACATTTCGGTTCAAAAGCAATTAATGAAGAATTATTAATCAAGATATAATTATAAGAATATATATCAAAGAATGGATGTAACTAATTAATAATGCAGAGGAAAGTGAAGATGGTGAAGCCTAGTCATGGGATTGTCAGTATCTCAGTTAAAGTGATAATCATAATAATATTAAATAAGAAGCAAATAAAACCTCCCTCAGTTGCTGATGTTCTATATATAATTATGTAAGGCACCATTCGCATAATCCTTGATGTCAGTTGCTTGATTAGTGCTTTATTAGAATTAATAGGTCAATGAATTCTTAATGGTTTTCAAATATATGAAGAATCTAAGCAGAGAAAGGAGATGTGAGAAGCATGATGTTTGTTTGATGTCATGATATCAAGTTTAACTTTACTGCTTAAAACTGATTTGATTGTGGTTAAGTTTCTTGGGTTGAAATGATTTGGGTTTTTTTTAGCATTTGTTAATTATATTATATCAATTTATTTATTTTGACAAATACGACAAGTGCTGTAGAGGATGTGTGCACGGGTCATAATTGAAGGTCCAGTCAGTACACCCTCATCATGTGGTATGTGGTTCAATTACAAGCCCAAACCCATAATAGGAGATTTGTTACTGCCATTTCACTAAACAGTCTTGAACTAGTGAGCTTTTGAATGTCCCGTAATAACACTATTTGATTGTTATTTTTATACATTTTCATATACATATTGAAATTTCTTTTAATTAAATTATACAAAGATTGAATCAGAATCCAATCAACCATGGAATTGATTGAATAAATATTCTCCCTGTGAAGGGTTGTGACCCATGAATTTTGTTCATCAATTAACATTTAATTTAATTAGCAAATATTATGTACATATTAACTACTGCTAATAGAACTATTGATTTTTTTTTTTAATCCTTTGGTTTTTTTATGGATACCTTGTTTTGCTTGTATTATAGATATTAAACAAAAGACATCATGGATAACATCATTAACAAGTTTCAATTAATAATACCAACGCATCAAATTTAGATATATAGTTATCTCTTTAACAATTGGTTGGACGGTGATCATCAAAGATATTGTAAAGAGGGAGTAACACATATAGAGTTTTATTCTACAAGGAATAATATATAATAAAGTTAATCAACTAATTGTAGTTTGACAAAATGTTGATGCTAATGTTGACAATTATAAGTTGTAATTGTTAGCCCAAGCCAATGGCTCACCAAAACAATGGCTTACCAACTCCTCATTAAACCATCAACTTAAACTAAATCTATTTGCTCCAACAATGGTGCAAATCAACGGTGCCATTGATTAAAATTAAATAATGGTTAGGTTGGTATATCAATGGCCTATAAAAGGGTAATAGTTGAAGCTCATTTAACACAACTCATTAGAGAGAAAAGTGAGGAAATTAGAGAGAGAAGTGTGAGATAATATTTTCAGAGTTAGTCTACTCTCCTAATATAAGAGAAATTACCGATTTTCTCTTTGTTATTAGAGAGAATTTGTAACTCCTGAAAATTTTTCACTTAGTCAATTCTTTTATCTTTACCCATCGTTTTTTATCCTAATTATTTAGGGGTTATTTCACATAACATCTTTATGTCATTTATTTTTCAGCATTATTTTTATTTATTTTATTATGATACTGCTCTATCCGTCCTAAATTTTATAACAGTAATTACTTTGAGGTTCATGAATAATTACCAACTTTCATACAAGTCCCTCTATATCTATACATATATAATTTTTTTTTTTTTTAACGGCATGTTCTTATGAGTCACACACTCTAAATTAACCGAGGGTATTGTTAAGTGATCTAAGCCTTAATCACTTCAACCAACCCCTGTTGGCTTTTTCATCTTTCTTTATAAAATTTTTCAGAAACATTTAAATGCATTTTTTTTGTTTTATTTATCTATAAAATTAATCAGATCAAATGATATTTAAGAAATATCGTAAACATGAATAAAGAGAATTCTTAGGCATTTAATTTGTGGTTTAGATGACGCATAAGCAATTTAACCAATTGTTAATCACAATTGGGGTAATATATATATATATATATATTAGGTTTATGGAAATGTAAGCAAGATAAAAAGTACTCACTAAATTTTTTATTTTTTATTTTTTAAAAAATAAAAAAAATCATAATTATTAAAAAAAACAAGGAACTACATAAAACCATTGAGAAAAGAGCTAGGAGGCTCCACTAGAAGTGTATACTCACTAATGTTTTATTGCAAAAATAAAAAAAAAATTAAGAAGTTTTTTTTTTTAATTTATAAAGTGGATAAACTAAATCAGAGACGTGCATAGACATATAGTTAATATCTTAGCGTATTTAGCTTAAGCTTAGGTTTAAATACATTTTCTCAATAAAACACAAACACTTTATGTAGTGAACCCATTACAAATAAATCAAGAGATCATTAGTCTTTTTATAAAGACTTATTTAAATATTTTTTTTACAAAAAACAACAAGCACAATATATATCAAGGACATGCGCACCCTCAGTCATAGATAAAGAATTTGGACTGTAAGCACATACTCACAAGGTCACAAGGCCCACAACTAGCGATCCATTATCACCATTACTTCTAGTAAATCTTAAACTTAAGACTTTTAAATATCTCACCCTTGTTTTTTTACACATAGAACCAAGTATCTCTAAGGTATATGCTCTTTCATAATTATTTGTAATTTTCAGGGTCCGTTTGATACGCAAAATTTTAAGGTTTGATTTGTAAAAAGGTTGACAGTACAGCACAAAACAAAGTCACATTACAGCACAAGTGGCCAAAATTTTTGTACCACCAAAACCTCGGTACAAAAAATTTATCGTGGTACAGCACAACTAAAAGATTATTTTACCCTTAATTAAAAGTTACAATCAAATATTCCACATCTCACGACGCTCAAGTCCCCATCTTCTTCTCTTCCTCTGCCGAAACCCTTTTTCATCTTCGTAGTTTACTTCTCCCACTCCCACTCCCTCTCCCTTTCCTCCTCTTTTCCTCTCTTCTTATTTTTTGCTACCTCGTTTCTATAAAACTTTAGCATCTCTTTGAAATTTTAGAGTTTTCAGGGACTCCCCAAAGAGAGAGATTGGTTAAGAATTCATGCCGAAAGAGGCACGCGTTATTGAGATTATAAATTTTTTTTTATCTATTTCATCCAATTTCTTAATTAATAAATGATTTAATTATATTTATGATTGATTTATATTTATTTTGCTATATTTTATAGTTTCCTTACTCCTATTTGTCTTTTCATTTCAATTTGAATAATATACAATTTTTTTAATACAAATGGAGATGTATTTTATTTAAATTCATATTTGATTTATATACAATAAAATCTTTGTAACCAAAAAGTAGAAGGATGAGGTTTCATTTAATTTAGATTTCCTTTTAAATGGATGTTTGATTCATAAATATCTCTATTGATAAATAAAATTGAAAATTATCTTGATCAATATCTTAAAATTAAAATTTTAAATCATAAAAAATTAATTGTTTGGAAACTGAAATTTTTTATATATAAAGTCTATTGCTTGGCAAATTGAAATTTTTTACATATTAGTACATATCAGTCTTAAAAAATTTATAATTTTAGAAGATTATATTTGCAAATTTTATTATTTATTTTGTAAATTTGTTTATATAGTCAAAACAATGTGAAAATTAATTGTTTAGAAACTTGGTTTTCTTTAAATTACTGTATATAATATAAAATTATAATTGTGATTTAATAGGATAATTAATTATAAATTAAGTTATATGGATTATAGATTATAATATATTTAATAAGATTATAGTGTAACAAATTTTATTGTTTAGTCGATTGGCATATTAACCGAAGTATTTTTTAACAATAAAATATTTTTCTATATATTTTAAAAAATAAAAAATATATAATTATAATTTAATAAGATGATTAATTATAAAAAAAATAATTAGGTTAATATTGAAATTGAGAAGAACCTTGAAATTACTTGTGAATTTGTTCATTGTAAAACAAACATAAGACAGCACAAAGGGTATTAGAAGTAATTTTACAATATTTTGTCTAGTACTCGTGGCAATCAAACAAAGAACAGTATAAAAAATTTTGTGCTATCAATAAAATATCAAACAAGGTACAGTACAAGTAGTTGTGATGTACCACAATTACTTGTTCTGTTCTGTACTCCTTGTGTTATACTTAATTAAGTATCAAACGGACCCTCTGTTTTTCACTTGAAGGTATTTAAAAAATAAAAAGAAAATTGAAGCGGTTAAAGGTGGATGGGATTGGGATGCCCTAGGATCCGACCCGCGATTACAATTCTTTATTGTATCGGATTTCGGATCCGGATTTGTGATCCGATAAGCGAACCCGAATCCATCTTGTGCTAAAAGCCTTTGGCAACGCTCGCGCGGATGAATCAGAGAGAGAGAGAGAGAGAGAGAGAGGGGTCCATTCGCGATCCCCAAGAACGCTCAGGTATTCAACGATCTCGATTTAGGGTTTCGATTTTCTGCTTGATTCCTCATCTTATGGTCTATAATTTGTGACGAAATTGATTGATTCATCGAAATCTCGCTGAGATCTTAGCTGAATTCATGGTTTTAGGGTTTTATGTCCTGATTTGATGGTTTATTTTTGTCGATTGGTGTAGTTTGATCTGTAATAGGGTTTTGTGATTTGAGGGGAGTTTGAAGTGATTGTGGGAATGAGTGGATCTGGCTTTCTCTTGTAGATGGATTGGCAGGGACAGAAGCGGGCTGAGATGCTGATGCAGGTGATGTTGGTGGTGTTTGGGGTTGTGGCGTTCGTGGTTGGGTACTCCATCGGGTCTTTTCGGACCATGATGCTTGTATACGCCGGCGGAGTCACGTTGACGGCGTTGATTACTGTCCCCAACTGGCCGTGCTACAACCGGCACCCGCTGAATTGGCTGGACCCCAGTGAGGCAGAGAAGCACCCGAAGCCGCAGCCCGTGCCTTCAAAGAAGAAGGGCGGCAAACACCACCATAAGTAGGTCTTTGTCGCATCGCTTCTAAGGCAACGATTTTTATCTGAGTTTCATTATACTATATGTATTAGATGTGCTTGACTATTGCTTCCTAATCATTCCAACACTCAATATCTGTGGTGAAATAGCAGAACTAATTTATTTAGCTGCTATGGTGAATTGAAGTTAGAAGGAATTAAGGCAATTCTCTTCTTGGTGCATTTTCTTTAATAATGTGGCATGCTCAATCAGGTTGCTTTTCAATTTTTTTTTTTTTTTTAGCGTCAATTTGGTCTTATATTGAACTAGTATGGATTACCTATAACTTGTTTGGATTATCATGCAAAGTTGAACCTGGTGAGTTTTGCAGAAAAAACAGAGTCTTGGATTTGTTTATTGTATGTTGATGTTTTGACAGAGGTTATGCACATTTTAGTATGTTTTATGACATGCATTGTTTTTCTATTAGAGTTAGAAGGAAATAGTGGGATATGTTTGGATTCTGGGCCATGAATTCTGAAGTGATATTTCAACTATGTTGGGAAATAGATGTTCAAGGAATATGCCTGGGAGGAGGATCACAGAGTAGAACTCAAGCAACGGGGGATAACTTCTTGCATTTTTGGTTTCTTAAAACCTTTAGACATTAAATTTTGAAACCAACTATTCATGGTGAATCAAGGCCATATTAACTTCTCATATCAACAATTTGAGAAGTTCAAAAAAAGACATTAATTTTAAAATTATCCCAAGATATTGCATGATGAATCTCCAAACCCTTGACATGCTACATTGTCTTCTTAGGTTTTTATTACGAACTCTTGGATGGAGTGAGGACATGGAAGATAATGAGATATGGTGGAGCACCATAAAATTCAGTTTAGTTAATTAATTAATTTTTAATTTAATTTATATAATTAATTGTGTTTGAGTTCTTATTTAGTGATTATGTGCAGGTTTGGGACTTATAATAATTTATATTGTGATTGTAATACAGGCTGAGATTGTGAGTTCTTCATCTTGGTTATAGCGATTGGACACAGCTCATATGAATTTATGATGAGCTTATGACTGCAATTAAACTAACCAAGCAATTTTTTATAAAGTTATGAGTGTAGAGGATGTCAGATCAGTAGTAAAATGCCTCACAATTGTTGATTATGTAGGGCTTTCTTTTTAATTTCTCAGTAAGTCCTTGATCTGACTTACGAGGTATTATGGTGGTCCTAAGTCATGCATTCGACTTCCATTACTCCTTAGCTTCACACTGGTTCACTCATTCCTAGATAAGGATTTCTAATGGAGTTTGATTACGCTTTCTTCGTCAAAATGTTTCTAAATGGTGACCATTTGTCATGAGGTTTGTAAATGAAGGATAAGCTGATTTTTGAGGTCTTTCAAGTTCATATCTTTGATGGATCATGTCTGTTAATTATATTTTTGGTTCTAAACTAAATTAACTCATTAACATCTGACAAAGGCCATGGGCTCAAGAGGGCCATTGAAATAATCAATAGAAACCATCTGCCTTTTGTGCCTATTATTCCTTTAAGTATTCTCTTTTTTCCATGACGCATTTGTGAGTGATAACAGAGCATAGGTTTTACTAGCCTAACTGGTGCAGGTCTGCAATGTTCTCTTCTGCAGGTGTAAGTGAAGGTCTTAGAATAAGGAAAAACCCTTAATAAATTATGCTCAGGAAAAAAAGAGCAAATCAAACTTCAATTCTTGTGTTGGCTTATTTATGTAAACCACTGTTTGTGGAATCTGACTGACTGAGAGTGATTGTCACTTACTGTCTTGTTGTTGTCAGCTAAAGGGTGATGGCAACAGCAACTTAATAAGATTGAATTTTTTGTTTTTGAAATAAAGTTCGTTTGGTGTTTCCTTCATTAATATATATATGTGAATTATTAGATTGCGCTCAATAAATTTTATAAATATCTGGGGACGACCAAATCTCCTAGTTGTGGGCCTTTTGTTGATTCTTCTGCCTTCTGGTTTACTTGAATAATAAAGTGTTTCTAATGTTTATTTAATGGAGTTTGGTGTGAACCCCTCACTTTTATATGGCATGGTAGTGGTACTGACTTAGGTTCGAATTTTAGTACTTGAGAATTTATATTTTTCTTTTTTTCTTTTTAATATTTAACCCTGAAATTTAAGCTTATCATAAGGGATTTTAATGTTAGGAATTGTTCACTGGTTCTTGTCTGTCTCATTGTGCAACTAGCTTCACAATGGTTCTTCAGAGAACCAGATGCAGTGGTGCTAACATGAGCATTAGCATGAACAGACCTTTAAATAGACAATTTTTTTTTGTTATGTCATTGTTGTGTGATTCAAAGTTCATTGGTGGTTTCGTTTCATGTTGTTCAATTAAGTAATTTCTGGTGAGATATCTGCTTATCAGCTTAAATTTTTCATGTCCTCATGTTTACATTTTGAAACACTTGGGTTTGATTCTGTTGATTTGGTAGAAAATTGCGTGTAAACGTATTTTTGAAAATTATGAAATTGAGTGCATATTTATCAGAACAATATGCAAAAATTTGCATACACACACACGCACACGCACACGCACACACAATTGCATATGTGTACCTATATATAGTCAAAATCAATTTGTCTTTTTTCTTCTTCATTCTTTCATATACTTGTATCTTTTTCTTGAAGGGATGCATTACAAATGCATGCAATTGGCTTGAAATAATTCTACAAAATGTCTTTGCATTAGCTTACCGTTGTTTTATGTTCATATTTACATTTGGATATTCTCCCCTTATATAGTTGCCACACTGTTTAGAATAAGCTTGTTTCTTTCTTTTTATTTATTTATTTAAATGATATCAGTACTATGCCTTGAGTGTTTTTGCTTTCTTTGTGTAGGTGCATGTGAAATTTAGGAAAGTGGATTGTTTCTAATTAATTGATCTAACTTAAGAGGAAATGAGCCAAGTGTAAGGTGGTCAATCAAATGGAATAAAAGTTTCAGACATATCCTTTTGAGTAGCTCCAGCTTAAAAAGCACCCAAATTTTTTGTTTTATTTATCTATCTCATATTCCCATCAACCATGCATTTGTCCTTTTAATGATCATCAAAAATGCCACTTGCTCACGAATAATTCCTTTAGAAAAATACATATTATTATTGGTTCAACTTGCAATAAAACTCATATCAGACCAAAATATAAGTTCGTCAATAGGTCATAGCATATGATTTATTTGCATATATTATGATTTTATCTGTTTTCTTTTTCTATCTGTATTATTAGATTATTTCTTGTCACATGCGCTTTTATTGTAAATATAGGTATGATATTTATTTATTTATTTATTTATAATAAACTATATATACAAACTCCAAAATGCAAAACAAGTGGGACATTTCTTTGGCCCTCACGTTCAAAATGGACCACATTTCTTAATTCAACTCCGAATTGATTCTTGGGTTTCGTATTGGTTGATGTGATTCCAAACCTTATTGAAAACCACTGCATGATCTTTGACACTAAATAATATTATTATTCCATAAATTAGGGAGAAATTAAAAAAATATATTGAATAGCTTAGCGATCTTGTGGGACATATCTTTATATTTTTCTTATTAATTATCATGGCTGGGAGCTATTGACCTCTCAATTTTATAATAATTGATCTAAATTATTTGCTAAAATTTGCCATTGTCATCATGATGCTGATACAACATATTGAATATTATCTAATGAAAAAAAATTACCAAAATGTTATTGCAAGGTGTAATAGTATATTAGAAGTTTATAAATTACTATCATATGTAGGTTAATAGATATTTCATAGGTGTATATATATGTAAAATAAAAAAAATCTAATAATTAATTTTACATATTGAAATTCCAGGAAAAGCTTTGCAAATAACTAATTTTTTTTTTTAAAAAAAAAGGTGTGGTCTTAGGATCTTATCCCTATGAGCCCCAACAAATGTTGCTTTAGCTAATGCAGTTATGGATTGTGATAATTAATTTTTTAAGACCTACTTTAATAATTACAATTATGAAAAATCTCTATCCACTAAAGTTGACTTGTTTATCTTTAATTAGGAAAATTAATTTATTAGCATCGATTAAAACTAAAGACATTTCTTGTGGATGATTGCACCATCTTATCTTCTAATTATAAGCAATATATTATGTATTCCCATTCTTACAATGAACAACTGCATTTGATTTGATTTGCTAAAATATTTAATCTGCAAATGTGATGAAGTTGCTGAGATGTTTTCAAAGTATACTTTCAAACTTGGTTTCTTTGCAAAAATACCCTTGCAAAATCTCATAAGTACACACATTCTATATATATTGTTAGTTTTTCAAAGACATAAAATGGTAGATATAACATGTAGTAATTATGAGTTTTATGAGGGTATGATTGCAAAAAAACCCTTCAGGATTTGTTCATAGTCAGACATGAGCTTGATCTTATCTAGTGCCATTAATTTAAATGTGCTTTCCGAGAAGTATGGATAAATATTTACTTGATCAAGAAAAGAAATTTTATGATGTTTATTATTTCAGTTCTAATTATTAAACATTCTTTTTTAATTATTTTTCATAAAAAAAAACTTGATAATTTTCTGATTCAAAAAATCCAAAAGAGCACCTTTTCTCCCATTCTTGGAAACACAAGAAGATAAAATAAAAAATCTATTTTCTTGATCAATTTGGTCATCTTTTATATTCCAATTCTCATCAGTAATCATTCTTCATATATATATATATATATATATATATATATATATATATATCAAAAAGAGAACTTTTACATTTTTCAGGAAAAAGCTTGAAGATTATTTTAACTCTATCTCTCTCATCTAATAAAGCTCTATTCACTTGATAAGAAAAAAAAAGGAAACAATTATAATGTTTTATTAGTCAAAATCTCATTATTAAACATTCATAACTTTCTTTTTTGATAAATTAGACAATCTTTGCTTTTGATTAAATAAGAAAAAAAATTTACACACACACACACACACCAAAAATAGTAACATGTTTTTTATTCTTGAGGATTAACAAGTAGATAAAATATATTTAAAATAAAAACACTAAAAATTACTCCTTTTTTATTATTTTTGGCAGCTTTGTATTAAGAGCTCATGGTCTCCCATCCAATCCTTTCGCCTTTGCAACCCCACCCACTCCTTCTTCCTATATAAACCACGCCCCGGTGTGCATCTCTTCCTCTCTCTCGCACCTGTCTTTTGTTGAAATAATTCTTCACAGGTAAATCTAATTCCCTTCTCAAACTTGTTTTTTAGATTTTGATTTTGGTTCCTCCTTTGAATGTCTTTTCTTCTTGTTCAGTTTGGTTCTTTTCATGCGGTTTTTTGGGTGAATAATCTGTTATTTTGTTTTTAAATTTTGGTTTTGAGTGGCTTGTAATTGATCTTGGATCTCTGAAGCTCCGCAAAATTGCATCTTTTTCTTGGATTTGTTGTAAAGGGGCCACCTTTGTGCTGCTCTGAACTTTAGGTCTTGGTTTCTCAAGCAGTTTTCTTTGTTTGGTTTGAGTGGATCTGGCCATCTTTGTAGATGTGAGGGTGAATTTTTTTGGCTTCTTTTGTGGTGCATATCTTTTGTTGTCCTAGTGCTGTTTGAAGGAATGTGCATCTTTTTCTTGAGCTGTAGATCTGTGTTATTGGACTTCCAGATAGGAAGATTTGATGGTTTATTTTAATTTTCTTCTTGTACTTCCCTCTGTAAAAATAGTTTTTTTTTTTAATGAATTTGATGGACTGTGTCTTTGATTCAGGTGTGATGCGTCATGGGAATAGTGATCTTGTTATTTGTTGGCAAGCACTGTTCTCCTATGTTTCTTCCCATTTGATACACTGAACCTCTATTCTCTAATTTATTCTTGTGCTAAGTTTGGTGGTTAATTGGTTCTGATTTCGTTTTTTTTATCTCTTGTTTTTTCTGTTTACAGCAGAGATGTAGTTTGTACTGCACTTGTTCCATATTCTTGCAAATAATCTCATCATCATTATGATTGATCGTAATAGAGAGTTGCTTGAAATAAATTGGCAATTATTCTTGTGCTTACTTGATGATATAAGTTGTTACTATTTATTTTCTTGTAGGTTACAAATCTTCTTTTTTTTTTTTCTCCCAAAAATTTCTAAATTCAGGAATAAACATGAGGTAGCTACCTAGCTAATTTGTGGATATTTGTTGTTCAAAAGTCAAAAAGTTTAGACCACATGGGTGATTTTTCAATGGTGAAGTCTCTTTCATATGTCGATTGAGATTTCCTATCTAGATAAAAGCTTGGCCTACATTAAGAAAATTGGAAATTTGATGAGAAGAATTTTTGGACATTATAAGTGTGCCCCTTTATTTATTTTATAGAAAACAACAAGCTCTTCTCTACCAAATCCTTTAGCCATTCAATGCTTCATTTTGAGAATGATAAATTCTAGTTTGATTGGGTTCATTTCCAATTTTTGGGCTGATCTATTCGGTTACGAAACAGGGCAACCACCATCTTAGTTTGGCACTTGTCAAATCATATTGGAAAACTCTGTTATTGCCCTGCAAGGAATTATAAATACGAGATAGTCAACTTTCATGCATCAAGCCTTCCAAACAAGCCATACTTTCAAGTATCAAGCTTGCAGTGAAGTCAACTAAATTTGAAACTTTTGACACTGATATCCTTGTACATCTTGTGCTCAGATCCTTTGTGCTTTTTTAATTACTTTTTACTAAGTGTTTCTACCTTTCCTTAAAAATACATATAATCAAACTGAATCAATTTTCCATTGTTGATATAGAGTACATTGACTGAGTTAGAAATGGGTATCTTTCTTCTTATGATTTCATAGTTCTAATCATTGCAAGAATTTGCTGCACTAAAGGCTATTGGTTTTCTTTTGAACAAAAACTATATAGCCAAATTTAAATCATTTTCTACTGTTAACTGTAACTATGGAAGTGTGTTGACTGCTTGCAAAACAGTCATCTTTCTTTTGAATTATGTTTTCATGATTTCAATTTTGTGGGAATTTACCGTACTAATGAATCCTCAGCTTTACTTGTTAAGCATTACTGGTATTTTAAACTTATATGAGATTCTACAATTTCCTTTCACAACATTGATTTGTTTTCTACTCTTATTTGAAATACTAGTTTTCCTTGTGGATAATTAAAATCAAAACATGGAGGTTAATGGGGGCTAAATTTGTGGAGTTCTATGGGCTTGCCTGGTATGTAGGCTTTGGATCACCCCTCCTATTCTGTTCAATATCTCCCTACTTTTAGAATAACTTTTTGTCATCTGATAAACTGTTTATTATCTACTCAGGTAAAAGTGAAATGTGTGGGGGAGAGAACACTCATACTTATTTCATTGCAAAATATGGGCTCGATATCAGCCTGTCAATCAGGAGAAATTCTTGTAAGAGGAGCAACCATGGAATGGCAGTGGAGCAAGAACAAATGAAATCCAAAACCACTTCAGCATTCACATCCTACATTGTCCATTTCTCGGCACCTTTCAGACCCTGGTCCCTTAAAATTCCTTTAGGTGATGGTTACCATGAATCCTTGGTCTTAGATCTCTCCTCTTTATAAGTCACCTCAAAATTTCTGGTTATTGTCTCAAGAGTGTCACAAGGGCAAAATTTGCGGGGCGGCGAGGCAATTGTGTGTATGTTGTGATTTTTTTTAACAGCCTGGTGTCGCAATGCCTTGCCTCGTAAGTGCTAAGAAATGGCTTCCTGAGTCAGAGATGTGTTTCTCAGGTGCAATCCCAAATAGTTCAGTGAGCTGTGCAAGAATTTTAACCAGGTTAACCCCTCAAGCATCATTAGAATCTTATTGTCCTATTTTACCCGGGTTACCAGATGATGTTGCGAAGTTTTGCCTTGCTTTAGTTCCCAGGAGTGATTTTCCTGTCATGGGGACTGTATGCAAGAGATGGATGTCGTTTATCCAAAGCAGTGAGTTTGTAGCTGTAAGAAAACAGGCTGGAAAGCTCGAGGAATGGCTCTATATCTTGACTGCTGATGCTAATGGAAAGGGGAGCCACTGGGAAGTCCTCGCCAATTTTGGTAACAAGCGCCACCTAGTTCCTCCAATGCCAGGCCCTGTAAAAACTGGATTCGGTGTGGTGGTTCTAGATGGAAAGCTTTTGGTTCTAGCTGGTTATGCGGTCGATAATGGTACTGACTGTGTTTCTTCTGATGTTTATCAATATGATTCTCGGCTTAACAGGTTGGTTTATAAATCTTGGTTTGTTTAATTTTTTTTTAAATTTTTTTATTTTTGGGGTCAGTTATTAGAGTACTGCTTATTATTGCCTGCATTGTAGATGGAGTATGCTATCCAAGATGAATGTTGCTCGGTATGACTTTGCTTGCGCTGAGGTGAATGGTGTGATCTATGTTGTTGGTGGCTATGGTTCCAGTGGCAATAGCTTATCAAGTGTTGAAGTCTACGACCCGGACAAGAATGAGTGGACCTTGATTGAGAGCCTCCGTCGACCAAGATGGGGTTGCTTCGCTTGTGGCTTCGCTGGCAAGCTCTATGTCATGGGCGGACGATCAAGCTTCACCATCGGCAACACAAAGTTTGTTGATGTCTACAACCCTGAGCTGCATTCCTGGTGCCAGATCAAGAATGGTTGTGTGATGGTCACTGCTCACGCCGTTCTGAGGAAGAAGCTCTTCTGTATGGAGTGGAAGAATCAGCGGAAGCTAGCAGTGTTCAACCCGGAGAATAACTTATGGCAGAATGTACCAGTCCCGCTCACTGGGAGCTCTACAATCGGGTTTCGGTTCGGAATACTTGACGGTAAGCTCTTGCTGTTCTCCCTCGAGGAAGACCCAGGATACCAAACATTGCTCTACGACCCTGAAGCTCCGGCCGGCTCCGAGTGGCAGACTTCGTCTTTGAAACCTTCTGGTTTGTGTCTATGCAGTGTGACAATTGAGGCATGAGTCACATTGCTGCTGAGTTTGTTGTGTTCTTGGTTTGTTTTGGCGGTGATTAAGTCTGCACTTAGAATCTTAACAAGACTTGTTAAAGTATCACAGGAGCTGTGATTGTTGTCATTATGCTTCTCTGTTAGAATACTTTTTCCTTTATGCTAATTGAGTTCCTTTAATTGGACATGTTTCTTTCTTTCTTTCTTTCTTTTATTCTTTTTTTTTTTTTGATGGTTGAATGGTTGGATGATATGTTTCCGTGTTTGGTTTTCGTCATTCTTTGTTTACTTTGTTCCATTGTGTTTGGTTTGTGGTGCAGCATATTTTGTTTATTTGCGTGTTTGACCCTGGTGAATCTCATTATTGTATATGCAGAATACCCTAAGCGGTAATGATATATTACCACATAATGAGATTACCATATATTTGGTTGAAAACTTATATTACATAGTAATCACCTTGGTAATGTTCTAATTTCTCAAAATACACATGGGAAAATATCCATGTGTCTATCATTTTGTGCAAATTTAAATTTAAAGTAAAATAATTTTTTTTTATCAAAAATTTTAAATTTTCAAAGTTGAACATATTCCCAAAATAATGTTATTCAAATTAAATTTTTTTATCCAATGAATAAAGTATGAAGATTATTATTTTTAAATAAAGGGCATATTTGTCCAAAAAATGTTTCAGATTACCACCCACTTGGTAATCCAAAATAGCCACTTATTTTGGTGGTAATGAGATTACCAAGTTTCGTGGTAATCTTTTAAGGTTGGTAATCAAATATTACCACCGTTACCTATCCAAACGTGCTTTCACATTACCGTGAACCAAACGCCCCCTAATTGATCCCTGTATTATTTGAAATATACCCTTTTAGTCCCTCTCGTTTTATTTGTCTTTACAAGGTCTTTTTATTATTCAAATAGTTAAAATCAAGTCCTGACGTGACGATAATTCAATTTTCCGTCTATTTGGAAGGTGACGTGGCAAATATATTATATTATAAAATATAATATAATATATTTTTCCAAAAAAAAAATTTAAAACAAGATAAAAAAATTTTAGATGGAGGCCTCAACTCTTCCAGCACCACCACCACCCCTATCACTACCACCACTAGCAATCTCAAACCAAATCGATTCCGACGAGATCCTCATCGACTTCTACCCACGTTTCTAAATATACAAAAACAACCGAGTTGAGTATTTCTCCGGCACCACCACCATCTTCCCCGGTGTCGACCCTTCCACCGGCGTCCTCTCCAAAGACCTTCTTTTCCCCATCTCTTTCTCCCTCCTCATCCTCAACCTCACTCTCTTCCCATCTTTTTCTACTTCCACGGCGGTTGCTTCTGCATTGAATCCACCGCCTACCCCACCTACCACTCTAACCTCACCTCCCTCTCCTTCGCCACCACCGTCCTCATTCTCTCCGTCGACTACTGCCGTGCTCCTGAACACCTTCTCCCTACTGCCTACTCTAACTCATAGTAAGCTCTCCAATGGCTCACTTCCTCCTCTCAAGAAGAATGGCTCATCTTCTGCGCTGACTTCACCTATTTTTTCCTCATCGAAGACAGCACCGGAGCTAATATAGCTCACCAGCTAGCTTTAAGAGCTGACAGAGAGAAGCTTTGTGGAGATCCTTATGGTTCCCCGAAGCTCTGGGGAGCAATGCTTATCCACCCTGACTTCTGATAGTCAACTTCTGTGGGGAATGAGATTAGGGATGAGTTGGTAAGGTGAGTTGAATGGCTTTGGAAAATGACAGCCTCGCCGGAGATGGGACTTGATCATCCTTGTTTTAATCCGTTGGCCGACGGGGTGCCGCCGTTGGCTGGATTGAGTTGGCGAGGTCTAATATGTTTTTAATAATATAATATTATTTTAAATGGCATGTCACTCTCTCAATGGACGGAAAATTAAACCACTGTTACTTAAGGGATTTGATTTTCCTCATTCAAATAATTGAGGGACTTTGCAAGGCAAATAAAACAAGAGGGATCAAAGGGTCACATTTAAGATAATATAGGGATCAATTAGGGTATTCTACCATTTATAAATTTATCTACTGGTCCACTAAAATCTCATAACACTTCTATTACTTTAAAAATCAAGGTTCTTATATTCGCATATATAATAATCCGGTAACGAGCATTATTAGTTTATGTAATGAAAGCTGATGTTCAATTACATCTCTAAAATAAAATTTATTTTAATTTTATTCTAAAAATAAAGATATTTTATTTGTTCACTAAATTTTTGAAATTAAACAATCAAATATAATATAATTTTGTAATAAATATGAATAAACCACATGTTAAAATTATATATGAATTTTCGACTTTTGATTTTTGCTCGTGTAAAAAATATCGATTTTCACTCTTGTAAAAAAACCGATGCTAATCAATAGATTAACATATTGTTGGCTAATAAATGCAAATATTGAAGAATGTATATGAATATATATAAACCGTATGAATTTTTACAAAGGCGTATGGATGCAGTAAAAAGACAGCCTTGTCACAGTAAATTTTGAGAAGAGGGTGTAATAAGATCAAGGAAAATTTTAAGGTTTTAAGGGGGTAAGAAGTAAAAGAAGCAAACATTGTTTTTATTATTTATATGTCTTTAGTGGAAAGATAGAGTTCCCGGTGGAAAAAGGAGTTCAGCAGAGAGAAAGAGAGAGAGAGAATGTGGGATTTTCCTCTTGCTTTCAAGATTTAATTTTGAAAAAGCTTCGATTTTGTTTCTTTGATCTCAAATTTTCAGCTGAATTTTATTGATTTTTATCATTTTTATTGGTTTTTGGTGAATCAGGAGGGCTTCGATCAATCGGCCGCCAACGCCGGATGCCGATGAAGAACCGGAGAGAGAGCCCGCCCTTGTTGAGGTCATCAACGTCAAGGTGATTGTGATTTTTGAGTATTAATTGTTTGATTTTTTTTTTCAGGGTTTGTGAGGATGAGATTTGGAAAGTATGAGAAGAGGGAAACAAGTTGAATTCTAGTGTTGAAAGAATTTTGCTTTTGTTCTTTCGTTGAGTTTTTGTGGTTCTGATCTGAAATATATTTATATAATTCCATTGTTGTGTTCAAATAGGACTAAAACTTAGCGTGGAACCAAGTTGTTATTGAATTTTGGGTGTTTTTTTTTTTTTAATTTGGATTCGAGAGAATAGAAAGAGTGTCGTGTCATGTTGTTCTATGTTGTGTTAGGGTTTTATGGGAAATTGATTGAAAGGAATCAGGGAAAATATGGGATTTTGGTGATTCTATTGTGCAGGCTTTGTTCTTATTAGGGTGTGGAGATTATGTGGGGTTCTTCTCACCAAGGAAGGGCACGTTTGATTTTTGGGAATTTATAGTGTCTTTGAGAGAATGATTTTTTACCAAATAAATTTAAATAAAATGGTCAAGTTTTTTGGCACAATGATTTCTATATGAATCTCTGAATTGTATTCCTGATAAGGTGTTGTTATGTTGAAAATTGTTTAAGAAAAGCAAGGAAAGTTTTGCACTTGTATTTTGATAGTTTGATTATAGAGCTTGTCTGAAATTGAAAAAAAAAAATGTACGCTGTTGAGATTGAAGTTACAATTCCTTAAAAACTTCATGTCATTCTTATGTCATGGTTTTTGTTGATTTTAGATGGTTGAGAGTGGGGAGAAGGAGAAGCTGAAGGAACTCTTGCGAGAACGACTGATAGAGTGTGGCTGGAGGGATGAGATGAAAGCCCTTTGCAGGTCTTTTTTTCTGTTGCTTCCATGAAGAAGATCTAAATTCTTTGGTTTGTTTTGTTATGCTTGCTTTGATTGTTGAAAGATTTGTTGAATAGTATTCCTTTTAACGTTCTTGTTACCATTTTTACTTTAACCATTGTTTCCTTCCAAGTGTATGGGACTTGTCATTGCATGAGGAAAATAAATTTTATACATCTCCTTTTATTGTGATAATTACTCTTTTGGTATTTTCACCATTTGTTATGAAACACCTATGATTCTCAAAGTAAACTTTCTCGGATATTCAGTGCTAAATCATGATTCTTTAATATCAACTTATGTCTATATGTAAGTGGTTTCTACTTGAAATTGTCAAGTCTATTGAACTTTCTTTGTTTCTGTTGCTTAATTAATAGGGCTTATGCAAGGAAGAAAGGAAGAAATAATGTTACCATTGATGAACTTGTACAGGTAATCACTCCTAAAGGCAGAGGTAAGATTCTATTGCTCTTTTTTTTAAAAAATAAAAAATAAATGCTCCATGTATATAATTACCTTAGAAGTTTCCTTATAGCTCACTGGCATTGTACTTTTAGAAACTGGAGATGAACAATCATGCAACATAATAACTTCTTTAAATTTATCGTGGTTTTCCTTTCTTTGCTGATGGATGGATACAATCTAGAAAATACTTTCACTGGATTGAATTTATTGGTGCTTATCACGAGCCTCGTGTGGAAATGATAGTTCCATTATGAATTCAAACTATATACTTTGTGGTTGGTTTGCTGACTTTTTACAAAATATGAACTATAGAACCATAATAATATGATAAACAAGGCAGATCAGCAGAGTCAGACAAAACCTTAGCGTGAGAGTAGTTTTTGTGTAAACGAAACCTTCATAGTACACAATAACAAGGTCAAATCTTCATGCGATCTCTGGTGTTCTGCCTTTCAACAGACAAACTGCACATAGTGAAATAAAACTTGTTTGCATCTTTGCCACATAATATCTTATGCTTTTATGTATTTGATCTGCTGCAGCATCAATACCTGATTCTGTGAAGACAGAGCTCTTACAGCGCATTCAGTCTTTTCTCACATCAATAGTGCTTTAATGCTGTTCTGAAGATATTGAAACAGATGGTTGCTTTAATGCTATTCATAAGACTTGGGAGCAGATGGTCACGGAACAAAGCTGGAGATTATCAGTTCTAATTTGCGTCTATGTCTTTGTATTTCATTTAGATTATTAGTGTTTTCGGGTTCTGAAGATGTTTACAGTAAAGACTGCAGCAATAGTAACAGGGTCACATGGAACTTTAGAATGAAAAGATGTCTTGATTTATAATCTGTTGTTGTAACTGTACTTCAGTAAAATATTTAGTGAACTTGTATGATCTAAGTTTGTCTCATCTTTATTTTTTCCTCTTCAAAATTACTTGCCACCCATTAACAAAATCAAGGAGTAAATGGAAAATTGGATTGGGAAAATTCCCAAGGAAGATGAATGTAAATAATTAAATTCCTGCAGTTATTTTTGCAAAACATATGTTCCAACTTATTCCAATCCCATTCAATTTAACTGCTGTCATTTTGTCAATATAATTGCTGAGTAACAATAATGCGGAAGAAACAACCGCAATTATCACTTCAAGTCTTCAAGTATCCCATAGAAATGCACTCACGAGGGAAGAGTACCGAAGTCCCATGTCTGCTATTTAACTAATATGATCAATGATCAGGAGTAGCACTCCTTATCATATTTTCTTCAACTATCAATCATCGGTGCCAAAGTAACGGTCACCAAACTCACCCAATCCAGGGATAACTCGGTATTCCTCATTCAATGCAGCATCAATCTCGGAGGTGACGATCTTCAAGAAAGGGAATCTCTTGCAAACACAATGGATACCTTCAGGTGCCTGAGATCAATAGGGTTTCAATGAAAATGTTTGAACAAAGTTAATATTCATTGCCATAGCTTAATTTGCTTCTCTTACTGAAATGAGGTTAAGGAAAATGATCCGCTTCTCAGGAACTCCTTTCTGTATAAGAACTTCTATGGCTTTAATTGCCGAGTTGCCTTTGCGGACACCAGTCAAAGAAATCTTGTCATCAAGTATGTCATAAATAATGAAAACACATTAACAAAATAAAATAGTTTGCAAATAGTCGGAAACTTTATAAGCATTTTTTTTTTAATCTTTTCAAGATGATCCTATCTAGCATCTTTCACAGCCCCTCATCCACTTCAAAGCTAATGCTCTTTGTGATCCCCACATTTATGCACAAGATGGTGCACAGTGAACTACAGCACAATAATCTAAGAGATTATGAATGTACATGCAGGTTCAGAAAGCCCAACCACCACCAAAGAAAACTTACTGGTCAACTACAGAAATAACTGACAAATGAATATCTGGAAAAGTTTTATAATTCAGTATATAAGACATGTGGGTTCCAAACACAATTGATTTTCTTATTCTGCCTAAGCGTTATTTGAAGTATAAGATAACCACCCACACAAGCATCTCTCGTGGGGACATATAACTCTATAGTAATAGTAAGAGCAAGGTACATAACTCTTTGCATGTCTTTAATATTACATCCCATAATCAATGATAAACCCTCAATTCCTCTATACGAGCCAATAATAGAACAGGTTTCTACATTCTATACCTAAGAGAATAGGAACTGTGGATATACTAGTACAGAAGCATTAACCATGGGCCATGACAACCTATATCTATGGGAACAAAATTTGATAAAAAACTAACAAATACAAAGTATCCACCATTACTTTATATTTTCATGTTCTGAAATTGACTAATCCAGGCTTATTCTTTAAACTAAAATAGATGGCTCCATTAGTTACATGATTCAGATAATGCACCTGTCATCAATCTATTTTAGTGCAGTCAAGTTTATGATAATCATCAAACTGACCTGTCGCAAGTACTGGATCAAGTAATAATACATGACGTTCGGAGATGTCATTCGGGAGCTTCTCATATATTAGCTGATTAAATGAGGCAAGTCTAGAGAGATCACATTTTCATTTGCAACATGTTAAAAGATATCCAATTCAATAGCGTACTCACCTGTTTTCCATTGTCCCCATCACGATGGATGAGAATTTTTCCAATTTTTATTCCTTTGCAACATGCCCGAAGGGCATTCTCCATGCTTTCACCACTGCAACAAATTAAATAAATGTATTATCCTTCAATGATTAAAACAAAAACTTGTATAAGCAACTTGTGACTAGCAATGAATAAACACCAAATACAGTTTTTTGTAAGTGCAGCATATAAATATTAGAAAAAGTCATAAAGATGTAACTCACTGGCGGCCCACCATAATATAGTGAAGCAATCAACCAATACCTGATAAAGCTCACCTTCGGATGATAGAGACTCCACAAAGTTTTTTGCAGAAGTCAACTCCAGTATATACAGATCCTGCACAAAATGTTGGACGAAAGGTACTATTACGTATGTACATAACTAGATTACAAAAAGATCAAAATACTAAATTATTTTTGGGGTTGATAAATAAAGTTAAGAATAAGAAAATAAAATGTAAGAGAGAATCATGCAAATAGACTCAGTGTGCCTACATCTCCTAAATAAAATATTGAAATAACTGGTATTATGATAGAAAATAAGGTCATACTTAATACTTGTAAGAAAATAATGTTTACTTGACAAATCAAAGTAACAGTGAAATGGCTATTTAAATGAGACACGGGTCAAAAAGTCTCAAAAGAAAAGCTAATCTAGAGCAAATGAATTTCAATGTAGAATATATTTCTCCCACAAAAAAACTCAAATATAACAGAAACAATG
Source organism: Dioscorea alata (assembly GCA_020875875.1). NCBI lineage: Eukaryota > Viridiplantae > Streptophyta > Magnoliopsida > Dioscoreales > Dioscoreaceae > Dioscorea > Dioscorea alata. The sequence goes on along the minus strand of CM037015.1, from coordinate 21,190,611 downwards.
GGCATATGGACATATAGAGTATAAATGAGAGCAGAAGATTGCTCTAAACCTGACAGCTAATGTGTAATAAAACATACCAGTAGGAGTAACCACCTGCTTCTCTGTGAATGGCAAATGGCCTAGACCATGCTCTACGACCTAGGAATATGATTCATGTATTAAATAATGAAGAATATTAGAGGACACTAAGAACCACAAAGAAATGAAGAAAGCAAAATCCAACCAGCCTAATCAGCCGATCAGAGTAGAACACAAAGTCAGGAGTCGTTATGTTTTGATCACGGATAAGTGTATGCATTCCACGTATCTGTTGACAACAACTTCGCATTTCTTAGTAAGCTAGAAAAACACAACCACCATAGGGCAATCAAGGCAATCCAGGATATGCAAAAAGGATGAACAGAGTACAAACTATCAGATACTTGTTCTAGATATATCACTCAATTCAGGAGACAAATCACCAATAAAGAAATAAATAAAATCAAATACCTGAAACGTGGATTGAATAATAAAAACATTAGGATAGATTTTGCACAAGTCATGCTGACCAAGCTTCGTCCGAATATGTTGCACAATCAGATCAATAGCCACATGGTTATCACCTCCACGTGGAATTATTACATCAGCATATTTCTTTGAAGGTAGAACAAAATCATCAAAAGCAGGCTTGACAAACTTTGTGTACTGCATAAAACACGCACTGAGCTTCTCAAAGGTGGCAAACTATTCTCATCCCCATGCAGTAACAACTTGGAGAACATTAAATTTCATCATGTAGAAGATGATCAGAAAAAGATAAATTTACCTGTTCAAGCACAGAGTTCACATCTCTACCCCTTTCAACAATGTCACGTCTTATCCTCCGGGTAAGCCTTATATCAGCATCTATATGAAACAAATGGTAGACAACAATTCATGTTCTATAATCTATTACATGTCATAATCAAAATGAATTTGCATTTTAGCAACTGATCTAATTCAAATCTCTGTTAAACTAGTTTCAAAGGTGTAAAACTGTTTTGCAACTGACAAAAAGAAAACTTCTATATATGGATGGCGCTTAGTTTCAAATACTGTTAGCCTTGAATATAATGGGCTCAGATAGACAAGCTTTACATTAATAAAACATGAAGATTTAGGATTACGTTCTGTTTTTCTAATGCACAAAAGCTGCACTCCAAAGTGAGCAAGTCAGTAAACCACAATTCACAAGTCTATGACAAATCTAAGCCACTGGACTAAGTGACAGTATTTAAGAAGAAAGCCCCCGCTAATTTCTGGCTAGCTTTTACTTGGTACTAGTATAGCAAGAATAAAACTAGATCATACATAACATGTTTATACTTAATTCCACAGAATGCACTGCTCTATTAAAATTAGGAAGCTAAATACCTACATGCTGGACTCTCGTTCACCTACCACTGTGCAGTGCGCTCATCCCATATCATGAACGGTGACTTCAACTTCTTGCCATGAGTTGTTACTGATCAATTAATAAGGGGAATTCTAGATGACTAGATGTATACATCCATGTGAAACTATCCTATAGATAATTAGCATCAATCAGTGTGAGCAATATATTTATAAATAATAAGGCATTTGATCGAAGTAGCCCCAATTGATAAGAGGATAGCAAGGCAAGTGTCAACGTTACAGTGTTAGGTTTGTTCTTTAGCTAGAAAAGCAATACTTAATAAGCTTGAAGTTATTTATAATTTGCTTAGGTGTCATAATAATTAATATAACGATCCATATTGTCCTGAGCATCACAAGACGGATTTATTTTTGAAGACCAAAAAAATGAAGCTCATGAAAGGAAAATTAAAGCATGTAGTTCTAACTGTGATTAATAATGATACTAACTAGGAACATATGAACTGTTGGGGCTAATAAAACTCGAGAAAAAGAAAATACCTGTGTCAACAAAAATCTTCATGTCCATCATTTTCCGTACCCGGGAATCATGAAAAACTAAAATACCCTCCAAAATAATCACATCTGATGCATTGACCTAACAAAAAAGGGTAGGAATAAACAATATTTCTTGTTATTCATCCTGAAAGATATTATAAATTCTCTATATTATATAGAAACTAAAACAATTGCCTGATTATCAATGTAAATACAGATGCCATCATTAGTCCATAGCAGTTCATTAATTGGTAAACAAGCAGACACTAAATCAAGTTATGTCAGAATGCAAAATTCTAATATAATCTCAATAAGAACCAACATGACAAAAAATCAACTATGCCAGAAAGTACATCCATATTCTCTTGCCTAGAAAAATGAAAGTCTAAGAATAGCCTCCAAAAAATCCACCAATTTAGATTCCTTACACCAGAAGGAGATTTTATCATTGCAACTCAAAGAATACCTTTCGGAAACTTTCTTTACACCGCCTATGGTTTTTAAAGTCATAAATGGGAACATTCACAGAAAGTCCGCATTTAAGCTTTCCAATGCACTCTAGAAGTTGTTCAGTGTCGAATGCATCTACAAAGAGGCAAGTTAACAATCAAAAGTTTTCCAAAAAAAGAAACAAACCATATAAATGAAATCCTTTAGGTTTTCACACAAATGCAAAAAACAATTGAATTATAGCTTTTCCCTACACACCTGGGTGATCAAAGTTATACTCGCTAACGCGTTTTGATTCTTCAGCAGTCAAACCACGGTAAAACGAATCCTGAATAGTGTCCAAGAAAACATAAATATGAGAGGACAGTGCTAGCAAATGAATTAGAGAAAAGCATGGGAATTTCAAAATAGTATGCATAAATGTGTATGTATAAACCAAAAAATGTAAGCTTGATTATTCAAAGATTAGTAAACAAATTCACCAAGTCCATGCTTAAATATGTATTTCATAGATAGGCTACAAAACTGGTTGCTGTCAATTGCCTAAAATTATTGAGTTGTAAGTATTGAACAAAGTGGTTGATGACTCTGTTTGGAAGCCAAAATGTATAAGAACACCTAATGCAACATTCAATTTAAGAAGGCCTTCCATACTGTGTTGAAGTTATAGATTGCAGGGAGTGGCCAATGACTTCAATGAGAAGCTGAAAGTTTTAAAAAACAACCTGAATCATCACATTCAATTTGAAAGGACCCTCTGATTTAAGTTTATGAGTAGAAGACTGAAAAAAGCAGTCCATTTCAGGTTAATGGTACTTGAGCTCAGAATTAAACCATGGCATTTCCAAAATTTTCATTTGGCATCATTCTATAGAGAAAAAACTAAATACAACCATTTTAAATCTTATACCTCCTGCTAAAAGACTATTGCATGAAACCCCAAGATTTCTAACTATAAGCATTTGTAAATTTGTGCCCAACCAAAAAGCATCACAAAATGGCATACTCTATTGACCCCCGAAAGTTACGAACTGCCCTAGATGCGTATTTTTGAACTAAAATCATAACACATAAACTGGAGGCTTGGTAGAATAATGACTAGTGTTTGAAAATGAAGAGACTTCTGTCTAACAAATGAAGTCACACATGACCAACAGAAATGTTTTGAACTCATCTCCTGCTTTTGTACCTCAACACTACTACAAATTTACATGCTCACATTAATAGTGACCTGAATTCATTAAATTTTTCTACCATTTCTCAAGGATGCCTCTCGCATTGGATAGTTAACCCATGATCCAACTTGGACACACAGAAGTATAAACTTGCTACTCAAGAATAAATTTCATACTTAGCCAAATAAAATGAAATAAAACTTTGCAAATCAATGCATTCAACCATCTTTAGACAGTCCACTATAACCAATAGAAAAACCAACAACTCAATCTTAAAACCCAAATCAAGATGTTTAGAGTTGCCAATCAAAAAACAAAGCTATTCACCATCAAGACATTGCAATCCAAAAACCCTTAAACTAAACAGGAGATTAAAAAGTAACCAAACCACATCACAATTAGAGATTACCACACCAATAAGCCATCTCTTACCTGATTCACAAGAACAACACGGTGATCATGAAGTTGCTGGATGATCATATCGCAAACTGTTGTTTTCCCAGATGCCGTCCCTCCCGAAACCCCTTTTGCCACCCAAAAATTAATAAAATCACCAAAAATAGAAAGGAGAAAAAAGAACAAAATGAAATCAATAACAACAAGACCATGTTCAAGATTCAAAACTACCAATGAGGAAGGGTGGGAGAAGGTTATCTGGTGAATCAAGATCGTCACTGGGGTGAACAGCCATGGCACGGGCCGACAATGGCGAGGAGGGGTCCGAATGGTTTGCGAGGAGAGGGAGGCGATGGTGCTAGCAAATGAATTATAGAAAAACTTGAGAATTTCAAAAGAGTATGCATAAAAATGAGAGCGTCAAAACCAAAGAATGTGAGCTTGATTATTCAAATATAAGTAAACAAATGCAACAAACAAGTCCATGCTCAAACACATATTTATAGATAGTCCCCATAACACATTGCTGTCAATTGCCTAAAATTACTGAGAAATATTGAACAGAGTGGTTGATGACTCCATTTGAAAGCCAAAACTCATAAGACAACTACCTAAATCTTTTCATTCTGTGTCTAAAGTGATAGATTGAAGGGAGCCAATGAGTTCAATTAGCAGCTGAAAGTTAAAAAACAACCTCAAACATCACAATCAATTTGAGAATGGCCTATGGTTTAAGTCCATAAGTAGGAGATTGAAACAGCAGCCCATTTCACGTTAAATGGTACTTGAGCTCAAAATTAAACTGTAGCACTTCCAGCATTTTGATTTGGCATCATTAGTTCTGCGGGGTAAAGACTAAATACAACTGTTTTAAATCTTATACCTCCTTTAGACAGTTCACTATCACTAATTAAAAAAAAAACACACCAGCTCAATCTTAAACCCCAAATCAAGAATTTTAGACTTGCCAAGCAAATGACAAAGCTATTAGCCATCAAGATCACAGACCTCGCATTCCAAAAACCCCTAATCTTAACAAGAGCTCGAAAAAGTAACCAAGCCGCGTCACAATTAGAGACGAAAACACCAACACTCCATCCTCTTACCTGATTCCCAAGAACAACACGGTGACCATGAAGTTGCTGGCTGATCATATCACCAACCTTCGTTTGAAGAGACGCCATCCCTCCCGAAAGCCCTTTTCCACCCAACAATCGATAAAATCACTTCAAATACAAAGGGAATAAAAAAAGAAACCGATAACAAGGTAAGAATGTTCAAGATTCAAAACTACCATTGTGGAAGTGTTGGAGATGGTTGTCTATCGAATCCAGCTCGCCACCATGGTGAAAAGCCGCAGCGCGGGCCGATGATGGCGAAGAGGGGTCCGAATGGATTGGAAGCCTTAGCGAATCAAGGCGGAGACCACTGAAGTGTGCCCCCGCCGCCGCCTCCATCGCCTCGTCCATTGCCTTCTCCGGCATCGTCTCTCTCTCTCTCTCTCTCTCTCTACCTTTTTTTTCTCTCTTTATATAGGAGAAGAGTGAGATGGTCGGAACGGCGAAGCTGGGAGAAGAGAGATAATCCAAGCCGTCAGATTCGTCTCGTGATTAGTGATAGCATTCCTCGAGATAAGTTTATTGGGTTCACACGAATCTCAAGGCAGTATGCCGCGTTATTTTGTAATTATACCCACAAAAACGTACAGATTATTATAACTTTAATCACACCACATATTCTTTGCCATTCTCGCAGTGTATGTCTTTCATATATTTGTTTATTGGATTTTGTAGGGGCCCAAATGTTAATACGTTTGGAATTTTAAAGTGTAGGTAGAATAATGTTCTTCAAAGAAGATAAGATTAGATGGCCCATGAACATAAATTATTGCAAAGAATTAAATTCTTATGAGCATATATTAGTGCAAAGGACATTGAGTTAAAGAAGATTTGATTAAGATGCCTGGTAAATATTGTGAATCAGAAAAAAAAAAAATTATAAAGTGGATTAATTATAATTTATTAAAAAATGAAAGTACAGACACAAAAAGAACATTAAAAAAAAAATGATTTCACTAAAAATGGAAACAAAAGGAAATTCTAGAAGAAGAAAGAGACTCCTTCTAGAGATAACAGCAACAAAGTGAAGCAATTAAAGAAGATCTTGAAAATTGGATACAGCAACCAACCACAACAATAAAGTGCTCAAGCCTATGAATTAGAATTTACCCTTTTTTTTTTTTTTTTTTTTATGCATCACTGAACTAGTTTGTTGAGTTATATTCTGAAATTGAAGTTTTTATTAGGGTGCTAAAGTTGTATTTTATTTATTATTTTGTAGAAAAATTTTGAAAATGTATTATAGTTTGATTTTTGTAAAATTTTTTACTGAATTTTGTTAAGGTGCAGTGTCTATATATCTTCCAAGCGAGGCGATTTTGGTAAGACACACGTCATTAGCGCTTTAATAAATAATTATAAAAAATTATTAAAATCAAATCCATCCAAAAAATTTTAAATGTTATCCATAATATTAAATTTTATTAAAAAGTAAAAACTCATTAAATACGATTTAATAAATAATTATCAAATATTGTTAAAATCAAATCTATCCAAATTTAAAATATTATATGTACTTTTAAAATTTATTAGAAACTTAATCGATATGATTTAATAACTTAAAAAATAGTTATCCAAACTCAAACCATCTATTTATTAAATTGGATTGGGATTCTAATATTAAATAAAAACTATTATGTAGTAGTGATTGTAACTCACGTTAGAATTGGGATTTGGGAAAATAAATTTATATAACTTGATAAAAAAATTTATTTGTCAATTGTAATGAAAAAGTTATTTGAAATTAGATTTCTAATTATGTTATCATGAATGTAATTACCGTCGTAAGAATAATTTAAAAAAAAAAAAAAAAACTTCTCACTAAAATTTTATAGTTTTGTAAATTAACTTGATATAATTTTCAACTTAACCTAGGTTATACCACTTTTAAACAACTTTGATCAGAACTTTATTAAAAATTTAAATGAAGAGTTTTTGTTGTTGAAGTGGAAATTGTCAATTGTTAAAGTGGAAATTATTAATGAACTATAATTATGGAAAAAATGGAAGCCAAGATTGATAACTAATCATATTTAGAATACATCTTAAGAAAGATGGGTCAAAACATTGTCACCGGTCTTAAAACAATCTTTTGAGATACTTAATATCACTATTTATAATATATAATGTGCATGTATATTTTTCGAACTCATAGAACTTCATTCAACAACTAAATTCTTCAATTTTATTCTTACTTTCTAACAAATAAACATCAGAAGTCAGGAAAGTAATATCACATCACCCATTTCAGAAAATGGTATTTTCCCTATTTGTTGACTTCCCTACTTACGGTGAAATGAACAGCCCTCACGTGAACATTTTTTTTTTTTTTTTTTTTTTTTGGCCTTTTGACAACATTGTTTTATTCTTCAATTGAAGATCTAATGGAGTGATGAAGTGAACAAAAATTAATAAATCTGATGTGATGGATTTCCAAAGATGAACACACATAACAATTTATGAAAATTAAACAATCATACTCAATGCTTTTATACAAACTGGCAAAGTGATAATGTGACGATAAAGAATGCAGTTCTTGTTCAAGAAAAAGATAGACAAAAACTCTGTAATAGTGATCTGTATCTGCAACTTGAGCTCATCTTATGCTTCTTCCTTTTGTTGACACCAATCTTGGCAAACAGCAATGAACATTCTTCTTCTTTTTTACATGTTTTGAGTCTTTATTCCGTGTTTTCAGCTCAACAACACTAGTTGAACTAGTTGCAGAGAAATACGAAGTTTCATTCAGCAGCTTTGGAGAAGCAATCTGCTTTTTGTTGGAGTCCACCTTTCCATCGGCAATTTGATCAGCGTAGAAGGAGTCCTGGAGAAGGTCAGCGAGTTTTTTCTTTTTACTAGTCAGTGAACGTTTGAATTTTGAGTCTGGAAATGAGTCACCGATAAAATCTTCAGTTGATTTCTCTGCATTCCCAATCTGAATGTTTGGAGTACTGCCGTGGGATGGAGTAAAATCTGCATGAACAATCAAAGTGGGATTCAGTAGAATATAGCTGAGTAAATTTGTCTTTCCTGTGCTGATGTAACATTAATAAGCCGAGAACAGTGAGGATGGTGGTTCTCGATTAATGCTGAATTAACATTCAAAGCAAGTATTCGTTACCGCTATCTCACCTCCATTCACACTGCAGAAATCATCTTCACAATCAGAATCCAAAAATGCGTGTGAGTCGAAGAAGGTTTCCTCCTTACTGCCTGCTTATTCATGAACGACAAAATTATCATATGAATTACCATCAGGGGCTTAAAGAATTAAATATGCGCATCATCGATACAAATAAAACAACCAGATGGGTTTGCTCAAAGCCAGCAGGCAACAACAAACTACTGCAAATAAAATTGAAGAGAAAACAAGCACTGCTATTCAAAGTAGTATGAAATTAAAACACCTTGTTATCAAGGATGACAGAGAAATCATCTATAAATACAACAAATTTGTGTGGAGATTCTGCTTTGAAAAATGCAATTTCAAGCTCCTGCGATGGCAGTCAAAGCATTGTGCATATCGATCACATGCCTATCTGCCAATTGTATTCATGACACAGATGAAAGAAACACTTGTCTTTCCAACAGAATAATAATTCAGCTTTACTGAATTTTTTTCCAGAATCACTAATAGCCACACCAAGACAACTTGTGATGGTGATGTTATGTTTCCCAAGACAAAATTAAAGGCTAGCAATCCAGAATAGCATGTGTAAAAAAATCCAGAATATGATGACCCTTCACCAAAACCAGAAAAGAAGATCACTTATCAATTTGATCATCCAAACATCAAATCAAACTTGCATTTATGTGTTATTAGAAAAAAGAAAAAAACAAAACTTGTACTTATGCAACCAGCATTTCTTCACCCTGTTAACTCAAATAAATTGATAGAAGAAAAGAACTAATTGAATCAACTTGCCATCTCTTTGAAAGCAAGAATAAAGACAATTGGTACAACCTATCCCACAACTCAGGAAGAAAAAGAAAAGATTCTTTTTTTTTTCTATGAAAAGAGAAAGATAGATCATACCATAGTCTGCACTTCTGAAACCGAAACCAGACTCGAGCTTTCCCACTTGGATCTCCTCATTGAGAGGTTTCTTCTTGGCTGGAGATGAAATGAAGAATCCCCTGGCCTTTGATCCCAGACCCAGATGGAACTTCATAGCTAAAAGCTGTAATCTTTATAAACGAACACAGAGAATCACAACACTATGAACAAACCCTCCACATTCCAGAGCCTAAAGCGCTCTCATTCAGAGAACTTAACTGTTAAAAAAGAAAACTTCAAAAAGGAGACTCCTTTGAAGCTGTGCAAAGAATAAGAGCATCCAAATCTACGAACAAGCCCTCCACATGTCAAAGCCTAACAAGCGCTGCATCCAAGAACTTGTAGATGAAAAGCAAGAGAAACTTCAAAAAGGTGAACCCTTTAAATTTACGTGAAATGAAAACCAGGAAACACAAAGAACAAGAGGATCTCAGACCATAACAGGCTCTACTTCCTTGAGTTTGCAGCAGGAACAAGAAAACTTCAGAAAGGTGGCTCCTCTGACGCTATGTGAATTGAAAACCAGAACATTAAGAAACAATAGGATCAGAAACCTATAAGCAATCCCTCCAAATCTAAGACCATAACAGGCTCAACTATGAATTTAAAATAGGAAGAAAAAGAAAAGAACTTCAAAAAGGTGGCTCCTTTGGAGCTGTGTGAAATGAAAACATGAACAAACAAAATCAAGAGGATCTCAGATCTATGAAAAATCCTTCACATCTCAGACCACAATAAGCTCCAGTTCCAAGAATTAGTAGCAGAAAAACAAGAAAAGAACTTAAAAAAGTGACTTCTTTAGTGACATGGAAGTTGAAAACCAAAATATATAAAACAAGGCAAGCACAAAAAGGAGGCCTTGCAATTCACTCTTAAACTCATTCTCTTTTGCTTGGAGAACCAATGCATCGTGTAGGAGGAAGGAGAGTGGCCTTAAAAGTGAAGACATGGAGTGGAGGTGACTTCGATGTCAATTCTTATATAGGGACCATGAGTAATGAATAGTATTTTTGGATTCTTTTGTTCTTGTACTAAGCTACTGATTTCCTTCCTTTTGTTGTGTAGCAGGTATTTGTCTTGAATTATTGTAATAAAAGTAGGAGTTTTAGCAATCAAACCTGAAAAAAATCAAATTACTTAATCGCCAAGCATTTAATTTCCCAGAAATTATACAAAACTATATAGTTTTACAAGGGTATAAATGCAAAAAAAAAAAAAAAGCCATATATGATGATTGTCTTTCATTATCAAAAACCGTATGAAATAGCAAAGCTTGATCGAATTTGTTCATATAAACAATCCAAAGGTGTTGTTTACACTTCAGAAATCTACAGTTGGCTTAAGCGAATGATCTACAAAATTCACAAGCATTCTCAGAAAAATCTGCAGTTTCAGAAAACTGCTTTGATCCCAGATGGGAAAAATGGAAGTAGAGTGTATGTTATCAAAGTAACTCATACCAACGCACCAAAATCTCCACAAGAACACCGCCCATCCTTGAATTTGTGAAGCCGTTTGCTATCCCGAACAATGATTTCCCTGCCTGTCAATATTGAAAAGAATTTGGCTGAGCTATGACAATCTCTGCACATAGTGATGTTCTTGACAACTCGCACTGGTGCACCCGTGGGCATGTTTAGCAGCCCGAAAGCAATGGCTAATCTTTCGCTGTGATGAAGGGTAGAACCAGATGCTGCCTTCTCTTCCTTTTCATCATCTGACACATCTGCATTCTTGTAAGGAACATAACCTAAGCGCTTTGCTCTGTCAAGCAAGTCCTCCAACAGTGCATACATTCGATCACTTTGGAAGTGTGATCTATCGTTTGCTCTGAAAAAGTAAACTCTATCTTTGATGTTGACCCAGCTTCTATCTCTCACAACTGCAATCTTCTCATCTTTCATCAGCTTCCTCACTCTTGAGACATCCTGCCATCTCTCTGCAGCTACATACATGTTTAATAACAACACATATGTTTCAGTTGCTTTAGGTTTTAGCTCGAGTAGCCGTTCAGCAGCATAAAAAGCCATTTCCATGTTCCCATGACTTCGGCATCCAGCAATCAAAATGGACCATATAATCTCATTTGGTTCGAAAGACATGGATTTTACAAAGTCAAATGCACTTTCCAAACAACCCAATCTTACATACATATCCACCATGCAAGCGTAATGATCCATGACAGGCTGAATCCCATATTCATTTCTCATCACATTGAAGTAGTGCTGAGCCTCACTAACCATGCCTGCATGGGCACAAGCTGATAGAACACCAACAAATGTAACATGGTTTGGCCTCACTCCTGCAAGTCTCATCTGCTCAAAGAGTTGGATAGCTTCCTTAGTTCGGCCATGCTGTGAGTATGCACTTATCATTGAAGTCCAGGAAATAAGAGTTCTTGTATTCATCTCAACAAAAGCTTTGCTTGCTTTATCAATGGAACCACACTTGTTGTACATGTTCACCAAAGCACTGCTCACAACAACATCAGCTAGAAACCCACTTTTGATAGCCTGACCATGAACTTGCTCACCTTGCTCCAAGGCCACCAAACCACTGCACACTCTTAAGATACTTGAGAAGCTGAACAGATCAGGCTTCAATCCTGACTGGTGCAATCTGCGGAACATCTTAAGTGCTTCAATGCCACTCTTATGAGCCGTGGCATCATGTTTGGCCATGTCCATCAGCTCGGCATGGCCTGCAATCATTGCATTCCAAGTAATTAGACTCACAGTCTCCATACTGTCAAATAACCTCCGTGCCTCATCCAGCTCTCCCCTTTTCAAATACAAGTACATGATTGAATTCCTGACTGGAAGGCTTGAATCACAACCGTATTTTACACACAGTGAATGCACTTGCTTTCCGAGATCAAAAGCATGTGCAGAGCAACACAAACTCATAGCACTTGTTAAGGTGAACTCATTAGGCACCGTGTCCTCAGATATCATATCAACAAATAATCTTAAGCCCAAGTCAGCATCACCATTGTCACCACAGGCTGTGATCACTGTCGTCCACGAAATCACATTCTTATCGGGGATTCTGCCAAATGCCTTCACAGATAATCCCAGACTCCCACATTTGGAATATAAGGAACACAGTGAGTTCCCCATGCTCGTAGCTGATTCAAGCCCAAACTTAATGATATACCCATGAACTTGCTCACCAAACTCAATAGAATAAGAAGCCGAACATGCGCTTAGGACTGCGCCCAGTGTATAATAAGTAGGATAAACACCTGATTCCAAGAGCTGCACAAACACAACCATGCCATTTCCTGCCTGTCCATTGTGAACATAGCCTGTAATCAAGGCAGTCCAAGTAAAAATATTTCTCTGAGGAATTTTCTCAAACAAATTCCGAGCATGATCCACGGCACCACATTTCATATAAACATTGACAAGAGAAGTCGATAAAAACACTTCTTCATGCAACCCGGTCTTGATAATATGTCCATGGATGCATTCCGTCTCCGAGAGCGATCTATACTCAATGCATTGCTGCAAAAGAGGGACATAGAGAGCTGGCTCAACTCGAGACCCTTCTCCAATAAAGGAGAGAGCTTCCTGGATGGTCAGCGGCTGTGGTGTTTCAGAGAAGCTCTCCGGCGCCGCTGTGCTCCTCTGGTATGAAAACCCCTGACAGAAAAGAGCATTGCAAGCATCTCTTGAACTGCTATGGAAAAACAGAGCTTGCGCGAGCTATACTAGAAACAGTAGAATGGTTACCTTCTCTGCAGGGAGGGAGGTCGGAGAGAGCTTTCGGAGGTCGGGCTCGAGCCTGTGAAGGGTGCCATTGATGGCAATGGAAGGTAGAGAAGCCATGGAGAAGGGAAGCAGATGAAATGTTTGGTTTTATGTCCACAAGAGAGCTTGATCTTTATCATTGGAAGTGAGAGCGAGAGAGAAGATGAATGCATTGAATGGGATAAGGAATGAGAGTTCGGTGCTGATTTCTTGTGTGGTCGGGAGGGAAAGGACCTTTTGTTTGGAGAATTACGTTAAGATCCTTGATTATAACAAAATTTTCAACTTTCTCCTTTAATGTTTTTTTTTTAGTGGGATACCAATTTTTTAAAAAAAATTGTTTGTTTTTCATTTTAAACAATGTGTAAATAATTAATATCTCTCGTGCCAGCGTTACGAGCATTAGACCCCCTCGATAGCTAACTCAATCACAAATATAGGGAATTCTATTGATATTCAATTTTTGTGCCATATTTTTAGTAAAATAATTTTCATGTGAGTCAGTGATGCCTATCAACTTATCATTTCGAAATGAATTTCCTGTAAAAGTTAAAATCCTTCTTTTTTTTCTAAAACAATAAAATTATTACTCAGAGAAATTTTGCAAAAACATGTTGTAACTCTCTGTCGTTTGCAATTATATATGTTGCCTTGTCAAAATCGAATCAACAAATTATCTTCTTATCAAATGTTTTCTTTACTTAATGCATTTTGAGCCACTTCGCTACTTTTCTTAATCTTAGTTGGCTCCATGTGTCGCTAACGGGGCCAAGTTTTTGATTTATGAGCCTAGCCAAATGAGTTATCACATCTTTTTTGAGTTGCTTATCATTCTTTTTTGTTATCACTATCTTATATTTGATCAGTTGATTCACTTTTAATGGACCTATCTCTATTATGATGTATCATATATTGTATTCTTCATGTTTATTATTTTTTGAAACAAGCAATCTATCCACTTTTTTCAAATAAGAAAAATAAATAAACAATCGAAAAAGAACAAGAGATTTAACTATAATAAAGAAGAAAACTACTAATATTTAAAAAATTTAATGCTCCAATATTCCAATCATATTAAAAAAAAAAAACATGTATATCATGCTAGGGACTAAAACGAGACATTACTGAGGTGTTTGTATTAGGGGATAGAACACTATTGGAATGAGATTGATAATAAATAGTAATCTATAACTATGTTTGGGTATATTACTATTAATTTGGAAATGGGTGCTATAGGTATTTGGGAATGGGTGCTATAGGTAATATCATTATGAATAGTAAAGGCATTTTATTACCCCAAAATTGGGGGGCATGGAGGGGAATGAATACTATTGATAGTGAATTGACATTTTTGCCCTTAGTTAAGATTTAATTAAATAATAATTATTTTAAATAACTAATTATAATAATTAAATTAAATTATAATCAAAATAAATTGAGACATTTAAATATTATAATAATTAAAATAAATAATAACTAATAAGAATTATTTAATATAAACATTACATTATAATAATTAAACTAAAATGACATGCTTACCCCTATATAATTAAATAAAATAGTAAATAAAAATATTTCATTATGGAAATTAAAGCAAAATGACACTTTTAGCCGGTATATATATTTAATTAAATAAACTATTAATAGTGAAATGATAATTTTGCCCCTAGTTGAGATTTAATTAAAATAATAATCATTAATTTAAATAACTAATATTAATAATTAAAGTAAATTATATTGAACATAAATTGAGTCATTTAAATATTATAATAATTAAAATAAATAATAATTAATAAAACTTGTTTAAGATACATATTACATTACAATAATTAAAGTGAAATGACATTTAATTAAAATAAAAGTATTTAAGTATGGTAATTAAAGTGAAATGACATTTTTACCCCGTAGATATTTAATTAAATAAAATCATTAATTTAAATAATTAAAACAAATTTGCTATCTTCCAAATAAATTAAAGAAGTTGATTAAAGTAAATTATTTAATTGGTTAATGGTAAAATGAAATTATTTGTTCTAAATATTTAATTATAATAATTATAAAAACTAGATATTTATCTATATGTAATTACTTTATATATTAACATATCATTACTTATATTAAGGACATTAAAGTAATTTACATATAATTCTCTATTCTACTTTTTCCATTCCCAATATTTATTCTTTCCAATAAAACAACTTTTTTATTATCATTATCATTACTTTTCCCAATACTATTGTCATTACCTTTCCCATTATCATTCCTATTCCGTGATCAATCTTTCTCGAAAATCCTTTTGTTAGAATACATATCCCAAAGCAAGGAATTCCTTGTTCCGAGCTTTACAGCCAATCCTAGCCCCATCCATGGCCCCTACTTCTCAACCTTTATAATTAACGCCCCAATGCCCACTAATTCACACCATCCATCCCTCTTCATGCCATTGAGGCCAATAATATTGATCCACGTCACCATTTATATTGCGTCAAATGATAATTGGTACATATGAGATGTTTCGTGTTCTAAGTCTAACACCGGATCCCTATCCTTATGTAGCTCTCCCTTCTGTTTTTCATTTCGTCATCGAACTCGACCTCCAGATCTCCATCTCGCTCTCCCTCTCGCGCTCTCTCCCTCCGGCCATCATCGAATACCCTTCGATCGCCGGTGCATCTGTGGATCCATGGCGTCCTCGCAGGGTTTTCCCTCCGGCCCCCCACGGCCTCGCCCCGGCTTCTACCCTCCAAACCCTAGCTCAAACCCCAACCCCAACGCCCCTCCTGCCCCTTCTGCCGGAGCCCTCCCCGATGCTATGAGAAACCTGCAGATCGCTCGGCCTCCACCTTCCTCCACCGCTCCTCGTGGCCCTCCGCCCTTCGCCACTTCCCGTCCCGGTGCTCCTCCTCCTCCTCCTCCTCAAACCATCCCCACCCGCCCGCCACCCCAGCAGTTTTCCCAATCTCAGCCTCCTTTTTCTTCCCGCCCTCCCCCCTCTGCTCCTATCACCAGCAACGGCCCTCCTCCCGCTTTCCCACCTGGCGCACCACGCTTTCCTCCGGCCTCATTGGCACAGGCACCGTTAGTATCTGCGCCTCCGGCCACCGTTAGGGCTCCGCCACCGTCGATGTCACAGGGTTTGGCGCCGTTCCCTGGGAGCCCTCAGGCTGTGTCTCCCTTGGGGATGCCGCCATCCTCGCAGCCGTTTGGTGGTACGCTATTGACTACAAATCAGCCGTATGGTGTCCCGACTATCTCTGCCCCATCTTTTGGGGCGCCACCAATTGCTTCGCAACCGTTGGGGGCGCCACCAAGTGCTTCGCAACCGTTTGGCGCACCACCAAGTGCTTCGCAACCGTTTGGCGCACCACCAAGTGCTTCACAACCGTTTGGCGCACCTCCAATTGCTTCGCAACCGTTTGGAGCGCTGCCCACTGCCTCGCAGATGTATGGGGGCTCGCCTACTGCCCCCCAGCCTTTTATGGGCCCTCCCCAGCCCTTCTCAGCCCCGTCCGCAGCCACACCTCCCTTTGGGTCCCAAATGTGGCAGGCTCAGTCTCGGCCAGTGAGTTCTATTTGTTCCAAACGTTCCTTGCCCTTTTAAAAATTTTGTGTATCAAATTGTGCAGGAAGGCCTCTTTTTTCTTCAATTTATGCGCACAATAGCAGATAAAAATGATTCATTATTAGCATTTAGAACTTGGCAATGAAGATATTTGATGATGGAAATGTGTTTTAGGGTGTAACCACAATGGCTGGTCCTACGCAAACACCACCCCGGATGTTTGGCATGCCACCCCAGGCACCAACTCAGCAGTTGCCCCCAGTTCCACCAGTGATGGGCCACTCTCCCCTTGCTGGTGCACAGATGTCCACACCCTCAAAAATAGACCCCAATCAAATTCCACGGCCCATGCCTAGTACTTCCGTAGTTTATTTCGAAACCCGTCAGGGTAATCAAGCTAGTATTCCTCCAGTATGTACTATGTGCCAAGCTTTTTTTTTTTTTTTCTCTTCTTGATATCATTGTTGCTTCTAGTTAAAAATACTGGAGTTTTATGTCCTGTTTGTCGCATGTTTAATGACTTTTTTTTTTTCAATTTATTCCATTGGGTTGAAGCCTGCATCAAGTGAATTTGTTGTCAGAGATACTGGTAACTGTAGTCCCCGCCTTATGAGATGCACAATTAATCAGGTGCTCATTCTTATAAATTTGTGCATGAGTTTATGTTTTTTCCCTGCCATGCTTTATTCTCTTATGGAACATTTTATTGTTTTATAGATACCATGCACCGGAGATCTTTTGGCAACATCAAGCATGCCCATGGCTTTGATTGTACAACCTCTAGCTCTTCCACATCCAGAAGAGGAGCCTATTCAAGTAATAAGCCTCTTTTCTTGGGATAGTATCTTTTTTTTGTGGCTCATATCAACTGCACTCTTACAATGAATAAGTAATTATAATAAGATCATGCTGTCTATAGAACCACAGTATTAATCACAACACACCAAAATGCTTTTTTCTTATAGTCATGCTATTTACTTGTACATCACTTGTATCCTATGCATAGCCTTAGACTTAGTAGTCCTACATGTAATCTTGTAGCCTTTAACACAAGCGTCATGTATATGGTTGTTTCTCATCATCCCCTACATTAATTTTTATTTATTTATTTAATTTTCTACACTGACTACCTAGAAATTTGAGCGGAAATCACCACATTTTATCAAAATGTTTTCATCTCCTATGTTCCTCTTTGTGTGGCTTTCCACATGGTGTACTACATTGTGTGCATTATGTGAGTCACAAGTCCATTCTATGCTCCATGGTATATGATTAATACTGTTTGAATTTTTATCTGATTCCCTACCTTTAGTTATTAGAGGCAAAATGCAATAGGTGTGCTAGGTTTACATTACATCGTGTGAGGTAGCACCCTGAAACAGACATCAGTGATGCATTTTAAATATTGGTCTGCACTGACCAAACTCACTTTGGCTTTGTCATTTTAAGTTGTCAGTAAGTTTTTTTCCTCACTATTTGTGATGATGTTTACTTTCCTAATCGTTGTTATTTCAAGTAGTTTTTCCATATTTTGCATAGGTTGTGGATTTTGGAGAAAGTGGACCTTTAAGATGCTCTCGTTGCAAAGCATACATAAACCCTTTTATGAAATTTGTTGAGCAGGGAAGACGTTTCATTTGTAACTTATGCGGTAAGTAATAAATGTGGCATGCTTTAGTATCATGCTTCTGAACATGTTTAGCATTTGTTTCATGCCTCATTTTTATTTGTTTAATGGTTTCCTTGTACTGTATATGTGCATTGCATTTCTTTGCTTTGTGCTATTTTTTAACTTAATTCACCCTTAACATTGGGAACATGAAATTAATTTAGTTGTGGTGGTGATGAGCATTATCTATATACTAATGGCGATTGATTTGATCCTATTACATTCAGCCGTTGAATTAAAATTTGTTAATTTTTCTTGTTTGTCATGATTACTGATATAGAGAAGAGTTGGAACTAGCTTGCTGTTCGCATTGCATTAGACTCATTATCCTTTTTAAACTATAGCTGATTTTGTGAATTGTAATTGTTTGTTCTCTGCGTTTAAAATGACATCTAAATTTATGACCTGTACACTAAATCCATCCTAGCTCCAATCAATGTGGAAGTTCAATTCTCGTTGAAATCTGAAGGTTTAAATTTCACTTGTCTGCACCAGTCTTCAAAAAGTGAACAGTAAACCACGAATGTTGGTTTTGCCTCTATGCATTGACACTTTTAATTCTGAAAGTTTTTTACATGCTGATGGTGAAATGTTTAGACTCTCAAAGCTGAGGCAGCAATGAATGATTCTGGCCATTGTCTCCTTGGTGACTTGGAGCCATAATCTTTAGTCATAGATCACTGATTTTTGTGATGCATACAATGATTGTACTGAAAAGATCCCTGTCCAGATGACCTCATACAATTTCATGCCATTATAGGCATGAATGGCTTAAATTTGTTTTATCTGGAACTTAGAATATTGAACGCTCTAATATCCCAGGTCTTTTTTAAATGAAATGTTTGATGAATGGGTGACTTGCAGAATTCTGCCATGTTATATATTTCTTGAAATCTATCTAATTTGATGTATTTTTTGGTGCCACAATACTATGTGGATTATAGGTGCTGCAAGGAAAGTTCATTGTCTCTTTGTTGATTGTGATTCTTGTTTTATTTTAAAAAATAGCTGGCAGTCTGGCCTAAGCGAGATGCACCTTTCTGTTGGTTGGGATTCTTGTTTTTAGTTGCATTCTCTGTTTCCTTTTTAATTAACGGGGATTGGCTATCCAGGGTTCACGGATGAGACTCCTCGGGATTACTACTGCAATTTAGGGCCAGATGGCAGGCGTCGGGATGCTGATGAAAGACATGAACTCTGCAGAGGGACTGTTGAATTTGTTGCTACAAAGGAATTTATGGTCGGCAAATATCTTATTCTTCATAAATAATCACAAGTTCTCTATTCTGTCATGTTCTGCTTTGTCAGTGTTATCTTTTTCTGAGAATTGTGTTTTTTTATCTGCATGCTCTGGTACTTTTATGTTTTATCTGGTCATAGTTAATTTGGTTACTGTTATTTTTATTCAGATTGAGTCATTAGCTGAAAGTAAAATGCCTGCAACATTCATACTTGGTAAAACCCCTTGGTGCATTTCTGGATGATTATTAGTTTTTCTTCTAACCGGATGTTCTTCAAAATATATTTTTGTGTATAATCACGACTTACTATTACTGATGGGCATTTGAAACTTGGTTATATATTGTTATCTACTTTAAAAATAGAATATTGAAAACTCATCTGCTGTTGAGTGCAATAATCAAGTTTTTAATTTGTGTGTTTGTGGATAATTATTTAGTGCATCACTTGTTTGACCTTCAGGTTCGTGATCCAATGCCTGCTGTATTCTTCTTCCTTGTTGATGTTTCGTTGAATGCTGTACAAACTGGTGCAACTGCAGCAGCTTGCACAGCAATCAACCAGGCCATTGATGACCTTCCAGTGAGTGTCCCAACCTTTCTGTTAGATTCTTTTCTTTGTAATATCATTTGTTACTACTGGAAATAAAAAATCATTAGCATTATAAATAAAATATACTTAATCACAGAAGGAAAATTACATTTGCTGCAAATTGTTTGCCTGAGTCTAAAATGATCTCTTTGGTTAGCCAATCTTTTCAATAATGATTGTTCTGTAGTAGTGTAGGATGCTTCAATGTTCATATTGCAAAAGTATTCTATGGCTGTAATTTTATGAACAACAGGTAAAATTTGCCTAGGATTTTTCATATGGGCCTTTTGTAGTCTCTAAATGTTGTAGTACCTTAGATTTTAGTTTGACCATGCCTCTGGATCATCAAAGAGCAACACCCAAGTGCACTGTAAAAAGAGAGATTTGGCTCCACATGGTAGGATATTGTATTTCTATATTTTTTGGTTGATTTATTTATTTATTTTTTATTTTTTGCTAATTACAACTTAGAAGCCCAGCAAATAAGTCAAAGTCTCAAGTTTAAAAATGCGTTCATTTTCAGTTGGAAATTCACACTATGTCTAACAAAATGGAATTTATAATTTTAATGAAAATTCTGTCTTGTTATGATCATGATAAGATTGCTATAATTATAATCTCCACTTCTATGATTCTCTTCCCATCACCCATTAACCTTCAACTTTTGTATCAACTGATTGCCTTATCAAATGTTTTATCTATGATCCATGATTTTATAATAGAAGACTGTAATTGTCTAAAATCAGCGAATAATTTAAACAAATCCTAAATATGTTGGATTTTACTCATTTGATAAGCAGATTGACTAAAAGCTATTTGAGTAAATTGATGATTTGCAGGAGGGTCCTCGGACAATGGTCGGAATTGCTACTTTTGATTCAGCAATCCATTTCTACAATCTCAAACGAGATTTGCAGCAGGTACTTTTTGGATGCTTTGCTTTCAACAAGTTTTAAGAGTCAAGGTTCACGCATAATCATGGAGGTGCAAAATCTTAGTTGTAGATTAATCTCATTGACTAATTATAAGGAAAAAGTTGCTCCTTGGTTATCTATTAGCATCTTTTCTTGACTCATATGACAGTGTATGCGTTATTTATTTTATTGTGTTATCTGGTTCTTAAAAGTTGAAAATTATGATGGGGTTCTCTTGAATATTGTCCTCTGGTGATTAATCATGACTTTTTTTTGAAAAAGTTAAAATATTCATAATTTTTATCCTTTCAAAATTATCCTATATCTTCAATTGTGTGTTAGAATTGTTTGTATCCATTGTGTATGATGCAGAAGCAGTCAAATGAGTTGGAAACTTTTGTATGACTGAAATGTTATATTTGCTTTTGGATTGCTCTTTTTTGGGTTTTTACTGTAACTCATCTTTTGCAGCCTCTTATGCTTATTGTTCCTGATGTACAAGATGTTTATACTCCTCTTCACACTGATATTATTGTTCCAATTTCTGAGGTTTGCGTTTCTTGTTGACCATTTGATTTTTCACTTTTATTACTGCTTTTAATTGTTTCCAACAAGTTTGCTGTATATCTGGCTGAGCAATATTCTGCTTTGATTTTTGCGAGAATTTAGTGTCGTCAACATCTGGAACAGTTGCTGGACAACATTCCCACCATGTTTGAAAATAATAGAGTTGCTGAGTCTGCATTTGGGGCAGCAATCAAAGTATGCCTTTTTTTTTTTCTTCTCTTTGTTAAAGAAAAATATCTTGTTGCTGGAAAAATATTTCTCTTATTTCTTTTATAAGATGCGGACAGTTTTGGACTTATGTTCCTTTCTTGGAGTTTTGACATGAAATTTTCCTTTTAGAAATCTGTCTCATGAAATCAGAAGCTATTTAGATTTTTGAATAATTTAAAAACTACGCAAAGATATTACTGCCATGATTCTATTGCTAACCCATTTCTTTTGTTTTATGTTATGTCTCAGGCTGCTTTCTTGGCTATGAAGCCCACAGGTGGAAAGCTGCTTGTGTTTCAATCAGGTGAGTTTAATTAGCTACATTTACATGCCTTTTGAAAACATCATGAACACAGCTTTTCATATATTTGTTCATGTTTATTTTATTATTGTTCAGTAAAATGCAACTTGGCCTTTGCTTTTGGAAATATTTAAGGTAGTCGCAAAAAAACTTATTTGATTGTAAAAATAAGGGTTCATGACTGGTCTTCAGTAGTAAGAAATATTTGTGGATTATTTCCTCCTGAGTGAGTCAACCCTGAATTTTTAAATTGTTTTGATGCTTTTAGGTGTTTGTGGAGCAAGAAGAGGAAAAAAAAAAATCAAACTTCTGCTCCCCATAATATATGCATTCGAAATATTTGGATGCAATTTTATATTGATTTTTTTCTCCATGATAGTAATGGCCGTATCATATTCCCTTGTAGTGTTGCCGTCAATTGGAATTGGGTCTCTTTCTTCAAGAGAAGTTGAAGGAAAAACTAATGCTTTTTCTGCAGATAAGGTATTCATGATGTCTTTTGGCTTTTGTATTTTGGCTATCTAAAGAATCAATCACTTTCATAGAACAGGTTAACTTTCATCTTAGTGTATGCTTTTCATTGCTAAGATAGTAAAATTGCTTTGAGAATGATACAGAATTGCCAATCTAACATGCAATGACTTCTTGACTCAATTTCAGGAGGCGCATAAGCTACTCCAGCCTGCAGATAAGACTTTAAAATCAATGGCAATAGAATTTGCCGAGTTTCAGGTGAGATACCAAATCTTACATAAGTTTGAGTTTCATTTATTTGAAATAACTAATTTTATGTAAGAACATTACAAGTTGTGCGTGAAGATTAACTTAGTGCATGCAATTTTCTTGCAGGTTTGCGTGGATGTATTTCTCACTACCCAGTCCTTTGTAGACATTGCTTCAATTTCCGTCGTTTCAAAAACTACTGGAGGACAGGTTTGGCTGTTTGTGTTCTTGATTGTCTTAAAAGATGCATTTTCATTTCAGTCAGTGGGATGAATGTCACTGTATATATATATATATTAAAGCCAGAGTTGTTGTTTACAATTCTAATTATGTATCAATTAGGAATTTAATATGAGGGCTTCTTTGAATTCCATATCTCATTTAGTTTGAGTGCTTTTTGTGGAAGTATATATCCATAATTTTGAATGACTTATTCTTTACCTTTCTGGGAACTTTTGGGTTCATCCATATCTATTGCCTTATTTAAAATTATGGGTTGCCCTAATACTATAAAAAGCATCATCAATTAAATATTTTGACCATTAGATGGGTTTTTATGTTTCATTTCTCTATTCAGATCCATTTTGTCAAAAATGGTTGTGTTCTTTTGTGTTGGTTTTTGTTGTTTGATTCCTTATAAGAATGAGGCGCTGACATAATTTTTGCTTAGTTTTATACTGATTCATTTATAGCACTGGACTCCTCTTCCCTATTATGGATTATGTTTTTCTCTCATTCTCTTCTGTCTTGAAAATGTGAAGCTAAAGAGATTTTCAATGTGATTATTGCTTTCAATTAAATGGCCATGAATGGCAATGACTACAAGTTAAACTTATATAGAGGGACACATCCCCCAAGAAAACCTGTGCTAAAAGACTGACAAGTGGTTTGGAAGCTCCAAGCTTGCAGTGGCTATAAGATCCTTCAAACTCAAGTATTTGGAAAGATGTATTTCTGTAGTATGATGTGTGCTTGTTCGTGTGCATGTCTGTATGCTGAACTAGTATATCAACTAAATTGTCTTTGGTGCATTGGTTATACCAGTTAGTAAATGCAGTGGATATTCATGCATTTCCACTGCATTCATTCAAATTCCATAATTTCATTGGCAAGAAAGGGACAAGCTCACCTCCTTATGCTAGGAATAAGTTAGCAGAAGTCTATTGAGATGTTTATTAGTGAATAATCTTTACTAATTTTCTATTTCAGGTGTATTATTACTATCCATTTTCTGCTCTTTCTGATTCTGCGAAGCTGTACAATGACCTTAGGTGGAACATTAGTAGGCCTCAAGGATTTGAGGCTGTTATGCGTGTAAGATGCAGCCAGGTAAAGTTGCTGCAATTTTATCTTGTCTCAGACAACAAGTTGAAGTAATTTGCGGGTATGTTTTTATTTGGTTTTTTGTTTCTTATAGGGACTTCAAGTTCAAGAATATTCAGGAAACTTCTGTAAGCGCATTCCCACTGATATTGATCTTCCTGGGGTGAGTGCTTTTTTCTTTTTATTTGTCACCACCTTTGAAATTCAAATTTACTGCAAAGATTTAAAATTTATATTGGTTGGTCGCATGTTGTCCTACATCTCATTGTTGCATGATAAAGCAACAATTTGCCAAGTAATTTCAATTGCTGTTTGACAACTGAGATATTTCAAATATAAAAAAAATAAGTATTTGTTTTATCCAGCCTTGTATTTTCTCTGTTGAATGCATTATATAAATGGATAAGCTTTTGACTGTAGCAAAATGTTTTCCAAGAGATGAGGTTGGATTGCTCGCATGCTCAGCATATCATTATGTGGGACTTTTCTTGTCAATTATTATGCTATACACAACTTAGCTATAGGATCAAATGCGATTAGGCTGACATTTATGTTTCACTTGTGCTTAATGAACCTTTTAAACTTAAATCACTTTTGAGAATGTGATAATTGTATATTGGTCAATACTTTCAGTTAGGTGATACAGTCTGCCTGAAATGAAGATCACTTTAATAATTAGCATTTTGTATACTAAAATGCTGCCTTGGACTTTTGAACCCACAAATGCAATACTGAAGTCATTTGACAAAAGCGCTGAGCTGCAATTGCTATCAGATCGATATGATCTATATTATGTCATATGGAAAATTAGTCCTATCTGAGCATTACTTGTGCTTGTGTGTATATACTTGCCAGTCAAGATTAACACATAGATGTACAAGGCTGCTTGCAGGGGCCAAGTAACTAGGTTTTTGGGATTTGTTGATTCCTTACTTCAGAATACTGCCCTATTGTTGAATTATGCTGAGCACAACTAGCTCTTCTGAAGCCCAAATAAGTTCATTTTTTATTTGTTGGAACTACAAGATTTAGCTCTTCAACTTTCCTATGTATAACTTTGCCCTGTTTGAACTGGTTCAATGGGTAAACTGTCTAACTAGTCAACAGAGTTAATTCATTAAGTGACTTTCAAGCACTATAATTATAATTAAAATGATGAAAGTGTGATTATTTATCCAAAATGCATGATAGCCTAACTTCACTATTTTTTCATAATAAACTAACCAAAAAAACCTAAAATCTAACTCTAACTATTGCACAAACTAATATGCATATAGTTCTGTTTCATTGAGTTTGGTATTTCTGGGTTATGCTTAGATGGAGAAATTAAACTAGATAGTGGCGAAGTTACAAGGTTTCCAAATTACAACTTTTTTTGGACACCTATGTAGTCATAACTGATGGTTATATGGATGTCAGAGAAAGTAGGGTTATTTCCATTGGTAGAGAAGTATTTTGCTCTATTGCCTGTGGGAAAGAAGCTAGCTAAATCTTGAAGTTGTATTTGCTAAACAAATCAATTGGTGGTATTACCTAGATCCATTAAAATCAAGATGTATAAATGTGTCAGTGATACACCCAACTTGGTTTATCTTATAAAACATGATTGAGGATTTGTGAGACTCTCTGAAAGTAAAAAAAACTGCTTTTTAAGTATTTTCATATGTTTGTAGTAATCAAATTTTCCATAGAGGTTTGCTTTCTGAAAAAGTATGCACATAGTTCCTCGATCAGGATGTATGACTTTTTTCTTTCTTTTCAAAATGTCACTCATCCTATTTTCTTCCCTTAGTAATTTTGAGATAAATGACCTTCGCTTATTTATTCATTATGCTTTTAGTTTAAAGTTGTTTGAAGCATTTTTGAAAAATTCTCCATATTCTATTTGGTGAACACAATAGTTATGTGAATAGCCTTGAAGGTTTGGATTTATGGTATCTCACTTGACCTGGATTTTTCATCCATACAGATTGATTGTGACAAAGCCATTATGGTGACTTTCAAACATGATGACAAATTCCAGGAAGGCACCGAGTGTGGATTTCAGGTATGTACTACACATTCATATTTTAATAATTTCTGTTATGTTGTTTTGCCCTGTTATCAGTTCATCTTTCTTCTTTCAGAACCAAGCTTAGATGTATAAGTTGCTCCATCATCATTAAATGTGTTTTTGCCATGTTTTCTTGACGTCCAGTGTGCAATACTATACACTACTGTGTATGGGCAAAGAAGAATTCGGGTCATGAATCTTTCACTTCCCTGCACAAGCATGCTCAGCAGTCTATTTCGCTCTGCTGATTTGGATACTCAATTCACCTGCTTTCTAAAGCAAGGTACTTTCCTATGTTTTATTTGCACCCTACTACCTTATTTTATTTTTGCACATAATAAAGGAGCACAAGTTGTCTGTCTAATTTCTGAAGTATGTACTATCTTGGCCTTCACGTGTCTTATCTAGTTTCTTAAGTATGAGACTTAGTAGTGCATCTAGCTTGTTATTTTCTTTCTTTTTGTCATTATTTTTTTGGAGAGAAATTGTTACATGCTTCATCTGGAAATTTTTTTTTTTAAAGTTGAAAAAGTTGATGATCTGTTATTTGTCATGCATAGCTGCTGGTGGAGTCCCCACCGACCCTCTTCCTCAGGTCCGGGAGCAAATCACAAACCTCTGCATTAACATTCTTCATTCTTACCGGAAATTTTGTGCAACTGTGTCATCATCTGGGCAATTGATTCTTCCTGAGGGTCTCAAGCTCTTGCCTCTTTATACTCTTGGTATGCGTCTGTATATAATGTTAACTCAATTTTCTTTGTGTAATGTATGTTGTTGTCTTTGTTGAATGTTCTTTTTCTTTTTTCCTATTGGTGTAATACGTGCTTTCATGGATACAATTGAATTGATGGATAGGCTTTGATCAATATGGCTGATTATTGGTGATGATTGTGCATGGTTTTGCCTCATAGTCCAGGACATTGATAGAAGACATAAATGAAAATGATTTATCTGGCATCTGTTATAAATTATTGGTGACAGTTGACATTGAAAACTATATTTCAAGTTTTCTAAAGCATACTTATCAAGAGATGGAAATGCTTGGTGATATTTGACTAGTATTTTCATTAATATGAATTAAGTTAGTTTCTTCAATTTGTGTCGAAGCAATATAGTTTCACTTCAATTTTGCTATGTCAGTTACTAAATTTATTGATGCATCAGAAGCAAGAGAATAATGAAGCCTGTCAAGGTTAAAACACACCTTGGAAAGGATCACCTCAGTGACCAGTCTTTGTTTGTGTATCATCATGTAAATGTTCAAGTGTTTCAATCTCTAAGGCTCTCTTTGGTTGGGTAATAAGATATGATATGAATAGGGCCTGGCATAAAATGTTCTTTGGCCAATTAACCAAAATATTCCTTTGGAGTATGAATGGAGCTATACATACAAGTATCTGTCTGTTTATGTGGTTATGAACCTGCCTATGCATCACGTAGGCATGCAGAGTATCTGCCTGTCATAGATTGAATAAAAAATCTATTTCTTCCTAATTGAGCGTGCTTAAGTCTATGTAAAGCTATTTTTCTGGAGCTTGATATCTTCAGCATAATCCTTCCTAGCGGAGCAAATTATTATGTTTCATAAGGAGATTAAGGCAACTCTATTGACGAAATGGCAAACTGTTGAAAGAATATTTGCTTCAAGAACAAAATTTGCCTTCTATCACGTACCCCTTTTACTGATCCAACTTTTAATAGATTTTAATTTTAGTTGCCTCATACCCGTTTCCACTTGGCAAGTTATACATATATGCTTAAAGTCTTCAGTTGCAAATGATGAATGATATTTTCTGGAGGAAAGTTTGGTGTGATACTTTGGCTATGGTTTGATTTTGCTGATCCAATTTCCTGTTATGCCATAATCTGCATGTGCACTGCATGGTCTCTTGACTGCCTGCAAATGCACCGGCCTTGTGAATATTGAACCATACTTTTGGTATTACAGTTGCATGCGAATGTTGGATTTGTTGACATGAATATTAAGAATAAGTAGTAAGTTCCAATCTTCTAAAACTTTGAGTCTCTTCATGTGTCTCGTGGCAAACATGTGGTTGACTATAATAAATAATTGAGTATTATTTTATGAAACTTTAATATTATGACCGACTATGCATAGTATCTTTTGAATTTTAAACTATTCTAGGTTTCACCTGAGAATATTCTAGAGCTTGGTTTCCTATTCAAGGCATGATACTCTTCTGAAGAGTAAAAGGGATCACACCAGTTCAAAACACCTGCAAGTTATTGTTGTTGGTCTTGACACTGATTTAATTCTTGACTTTATTTCCTTGTTAATGTTTATGGATCTTTCTTTTCAAGGTTGGAGAAAATTTCTCCAGTCATTTGGATGACTTGTTAACTTTCTCCTCTCCTTTCTAGCACTGATTAAAAGCATTGGGCTGCGGAATGATGGGCGATTGGATGACCGGTCGTATTGGGTCTGTCGTGCTATGGTACTAAACATCTCTTTGGTTATTCCTTTGGTATATCCTAGGATGATTGCAATTCATGATCTCATATCAAAGGTATGAATTCATCACTGAATTTGAATAATTTATATTTTGTTTTGTATTGCAAGCATATGTTAGAGTTGTAGTTCATTTGGACAGGAGGAGGATGAGGATGAAGATAAGAAGTCCCTTGTGCTCGCTACTATTCCTCTTTCTTGTGAGCATGTAAATGATGATGGGATTTATCTCTTAGAAAATGGTGAGGATGGTTTTATATACGTAGGAAGCACAGTGAACCCAGACATACTCCAACAATTATTTGGAGTTTCAACTGCTGATGCAATACCAACTCAGGTACAGTTCTTTACCTTCAAAAACCACCAACAGGCTTTCCAGTCTTATAAACTATATAGCTTCAATATTTTGGGCAGAATTGAGGATTTCCACAGGATTAGGGGGGGAAAATGAAAAATTCAGTTTTTGTAAATGATTCTGGCTGCGTGATCTATTAAGTGAAGTCACCATCCTGAATATTAGATCTGAAACCATTAATCATTGTAAATTGTACAAAACTCTGAGCTCTCAAGTTCTTATGTTGTGTTTTATTGGCTATGGTCTTGAATGTATACTTGTCATTCTACTGACTTTCATTGACCCTTTTCTTCCGTACTGTTCTTTTACAAGTGAACAATTGTATCTGTTTGATGGCCATTTGAAAGTATCATACTAATTAATAGTCCTGCATTGATTAATTTGGCAAATTTGAATTTGAATATATAAGTATGGGTCTCTCGTCCTATCAGCTTAAGCTTTTAAGTTGGATCTAATGTGGTATCAAATTTTGATTAGTTTAGTTTGTTTCCAACATTTTTTGAGTAGAAAGGTGTAATTTGTAAAATTTGTTTTGTATTGTCAGTTGGTCCTGCAGCAATATGACAATCCGTGCTCGAAGAAATTCAATGATCTAGTTAATGAAATAAGGCGCCAAAGATGTTCATATCTTCGGTAAAACTAATTATTTCTCTCATTTGTAACTAATGGATCAATACTTTAAAGTTGTGTATTAACAAAATTTAAAATTTGTGCAGCCTTCAACTATGCAGAAAAGGAGATCCTTCAGGTTAGTAAATGATTTTCAAGTCCCTCAGCATGTTCATCAGATATTATGAGTTCATAAATAGATAGCCATGAGCAAACAAAAATGTTTACTTGCATGGTCCTTCAATACTGTGAACACGCAAATAGGCTTTGCTTTGGTTACAAGGAAACAATAAAATATTTTAGCTTGTCATAAAAAATTTAATTATATTATTGACTATTCAGCAACTATTTGCAAATGAGGTGGCACTTTGTGCCATTAGATCCTATTGCTGTATTTGTCTTTGTAACTTGGATTGATACCCAACCGATAAGTGGATGTCATGATCAATTTTGCAAACCCACAATCAAACAAATGCAGTTGATTTTTAAGAGACTCAGTTTAGCTCGACATTGTTAGAGGATTTCCTAAGGAGAGAAAATTTTGCAGATCAGGCAAAATCAGGAGATTAAATGATGTTTTCCCTTTCTGTAGTGCAGCCATGATGTAGAACGACATGATCAGGCATTCTTGAGTAGACATAAGACTTTAATTGGTAGCAGAATCGAGTCTTCATAATTGCCAAATGGATAGATTCTTGTTGGAGCTATGCTTCCATTAATCTCGCAACTATTCTATTAAATGAATTAAAGTGCTATTTATCAAAAGTCAAGATCCCTTTCTGATAGATCCTGTACTCTTGCTCTTTTAGTCATTTAATGCAGTTGTACAGAAACTGCAAACATATCTTACCTGCAAACACAATCTTAGGTGCTAATCTTTTACTGTGATAAATTGGTTGCAGGGATGCTGTTCTTTTCATATATGGTTGAGGACAAAGCCGCTGGCCCAGGCAGTCTATCATATGTTGAGTTCCTTGTACATGTTCATCGGCAAATCCAAAATAAGATGGCATGAATGCAGTAAGCATGCCACATTTTGGTTAAATTTTGATTGGTTAGCATCTTGGCTGGGAACCAAGTTTACAACTTGAATATTGGCAGCAAATCACAAATCCCGCAATGGCAGCCGTGCTAACTTAAGTTGCTGCGCCGGGTCTCTCTTGATTGAAATAGAACAGATGCAGAGTTTGTGCTTGTAATTTTTGATATCATTGTAAGCTTAGGTTGACAAAAAACAATAAAATGCATCAGCTTCTGTGTTCTTTGCTTTCTTTTTCTCAATTGATATTAGCTTTATTATTGTATAAAGAGGTGTGATATTGTTGACAGGAAAATTGAGGGTTAACTAATAATTACCAGTTTGTTGTCTGCCTTATATCTAGAATGTTTGTGCCTATGAATTCATGTTACCACTTTTAGTAGTTTCTTTGTCTGTCTTATTTTTAGGTATAATACCCTAATTGGTCCCTCTATTTTTCTCTCTTTTTTCTTTTGGTCTCTTTACTCAGAAATGCTCCCGACTAGTCTCTCTACTTTTGAAAATGTAGTTATTTAGAGAGAAATGCTCCAAATTAGTATTTCTATTTTTAAAAATGAGTTTATTTAGTTCCTTCACTTAGTCACATTTTAAATAATAGAGGGACTAATTGAGAGCATTTCTTCTAAGTGAGCACATTTTCAAAAGTAGAGGGACTAGTTGGAAACATTTCTGAGTAGAGAGACTAAAAAGGAAGAAAGAGAAAAGTAGAGGGACCAATTCAGATATTATACTTTCTGAATTATTGTTGATGCTATTTCTCTCACATCTTGCCTGATTTCCAAATGGTCAATTTCACCATGAGATTCTCAACTTTTGTACCTTGAACCTTCTTTTTGTGGAACAGGGCTGTTGATTTGACATTACTACTGCTAGTCTGTTTGCAGTATGTTTTCCTTTGAAATCACGGGATCTCAGAAGCCTGCAAAGCATGTTTCACTAGGGAACAACTCCAGCGGCTGTATGTGTAAAAAGGCAAGGCATGCCAGATAAATTAAAGATTTTATTCTAGATCGTTTATAAGAGGGAACCAATCTATTGAATATTTGTGTTCTTTTTTTTTAATTTCCAGTGTTAGTTTTTGAATTAGAACTTTATTCGATTGCGATTGCGTTGGGCAGTAGAAGGAGCAATGTTGGGGCCGATGGTGTTGTGGGAAAATATTTTGTCAAAATGTGCACAGTGACCAATGGCGGAGATCTTCATTTCGAGAACTTTGAGCCACCGGGTGATGGAGTTTATCATTGTTTGCTCCCCTTCCCAATCAGACAACTAAAAGAGATTGAGAAAAACAGTAGTTAGCTACCTTTTCTATGTAGGCTTTTGTGAGTTTATGATTTGGCTGTATGGCCTTTGCTCACCTTATCCCCTGGGTGGTCCAAAACTCCAAAGGCTGGCTGATACGTGGTGCATTCCATGCTTTTTTTTTTTTTTTTAAATGATGATACTAATACATATGCGCTATCTATCAATTCCCCCTAACTCCTTTGCTTTGCTTTCCTTTCAAACTAGATTTTGTTTTTAATTTAGCTTTTCCTCATTCTCAACTGTTGTTGTTTTTGGCTTCACTTATATATTGTTTGGCTTTTTTTTTTTTTTTTTGGTTATATGCAGTCAATAATTGTGCCGCATCTATTTTGTTTTGGATTAGTGTGTCCAATAACCAATAATTGTGTCCTCTCCCCTCGCCGTCTCTCAAACAAATAACTCTTTGGCACTCCGACGTCCACTTCATCTCCTCTCCTACGTGCTTTCACATGCATGTCATTGACGTTTATGGAGAAACTCAACTATTAATTTGCAGTAATTCAGAAACAGGGTCTTCATTCTCTCTAATGAATTTTACACATGTTTTGATTAGTTTGGCATTATTGAGGATTTAGTTTTTTTTCTGAGTTATGTAAATGTTTATCCTCATAAAACTTTTGAGAAAATAAAGAAGCTTTAGATTAAATATTTATGTCAGTGCAATTTTGAATTTATTACAAATAAGTCACGGGATATGCACCAGTCTGCAAAGAATGTTTCACCATATAACAATTCCAGTGGTTGTGACAATATATGACAATATATGAAAAAACACAAAGCATTGCCAGATAAATTATGTTGATAAGACTGGCGAAAGAATAACCTATGCAAATTATATTCACTGCAACTTTACATACACAGGATCTGTACAAATTTGTAATAACTGTGCACTTTCACAAGTTTTGAAATCAAAACTCAATCAAACCAAACCTTTACCTTCAACGTCCCATGAATTCATGTTTGCAGTGGTTTCCTAATTTTTTTTTTTTTTTTTTGGTGACTGCATAAATTAGTGAAATATACTTTGGCTTTTAAATGATTATCCTGATTATAGTGATGGCTTCTTTTTTTTCTCTGCTGGTTCCGGATAGGGATCTGTCCAGCAGCTATCATTTGCTATCGCATTGTCCCATCTCCGCTTGAAGATGATCAGCTCGGCATACGATCTAGTCCTCACCTGCATAGAATCAGTTCTTGAGGATAAATATTTCAAGTATGCCATGAGAGTTCAATTGTTCTTCAAGTATGTAGTTTCTAAGCCTGTATTTCTTAGATTCTAAGTAGCTTTCCCTTAACTTCATCATAACTTTCATCCTACTCTTATCATTTATTTCCCCAATGCCATATTTCCCAATTAAGTATGGAACAAGGGACTAAATGTGAAGGCAGTCATTAAAAAAACAAAAAATTTAAATACTTACCGCTGATCTGTCATCAGTGGCAGAGGATCTGGAATGAAGCTGCAAGATTAACTAAAACAGTCAGCATCTATAAGTGTCTGGTTGAATGAACTATATTGAATCAACAGCACACAAAAAACTCGGGAAAAAAATTGGAACTCACTGCTGATCTATCTTCAGAGTCAGATGATCGGGACCGGAGCTACAATATGAACAGAAAACTGTTGGTTTGTGTGAACACAACAGAAGGAAGGTGTCAGAAACTTACCCCCATTCCAGAGCTAGAGGCTTCCGATTGGGTTGAAGGGCCGGGTGTTTCCTCATTTGTCTGCAAAATTGTACATGATTACAATAAGCAAACTTTCATTGATATCTACAACATGCAACTCCAGAGGTTATGACCACAGCTAGTTAAAAAATAAGTCTGTTTGAAGATGCTCATATTCCAAAAAATCAGACATTCACAAGAACTACACTACATGGATGTCAGTAAATGAGGTTACCTTGTAAGCAAAAGAGCCACCGAGGGTCGGGATGCCTCTATGGACTATATATTCACTGTCCACGACTCCAACTTTCTTGGTTCGATCACCCTTTAGAAGAATTCTAGATTCGTTATTTGTGACACAAATGTATACAGACATATAGTGGTTGAATAGAAAAGGTTTTTTTTTCTTTACCTGAGCGCAATAACCGAGCTTGTAGTCTAGGCCCCATGCATGAATTAAATCATTCTGCAGATAAGTTAAAAAAAAAAAAATTACATCATCAAGATTTGCTACCATTGTTTCATACTGTTCATTGTGAACTAGCAGATCAGAAGGGAAAATAGTAAATAGTGAAATACACACTGAATGTCGCCTGAATACCTGGATCATATGCCAAGCACATCGCCAGGCAGCTCTTGAGAATACAGGTGCCATCATTTCTACCCACCTGTACAAGTGATACATAATCATAATCAAACCTCTACGAAATATATAATCCTAAAAATAGTCATCTTGATGCCAATAAGGCGATCTAAAGCACTTAGAATCAACCATCGTTGTAGTTGATCAATGCAATGCCCACATCAACATGGCTAATGAGTCTACAAATTCATAGAAGGTATTATAAAGATTAATCCTACCCAGTACATGGAGGAGCGGTGCTGTTCTCATAGCATCTACCGCCACCATTGAACTTGTACATCCTTCTGTTTATATAACACAAGGAAAAAATATTTCTTAAACTTCAGCAATAGGACTAGAAGCAGACACATAAGGAATGACATTGTTCAACAGAATCAGAAGGAAAATAAGAGCAGACCTATGAGCATCGCCTTTCCGTCTCCGTGCAGTAATTCGATGATGCACTTCAGATTTACTAGTGTCCAATGCAGGTTGCGATATTTCCAATCCTTCCCTCTCAACAATTGATAAATAACTGCAGGTAGTTGACTATGTTTCTTAAGTAATTCAAATTCCAATGACGTCTGAGTTCTTATGCCACACATCTTTAGTAGTGAAATATGCTTCTTGGTAATCATATCATAAAGCTTTGTCACATTAAAGATCATTGGTCATGTATAAGCACAAAATACTTGAGGAGAGCATGGATTGAACATCTAAGCATAAAAAAGGTGGATGTAATAAGAAAAACCAGGTTAAAAAAAACCCCAAAGAAATAAATAAAGGTTATGGAATAGTAGGAAACTGATCCATAGGAAAAGCTCCATTCTTTGATGAAACTTTAAAATTGAGGTGAAAGATTAGGTTTGGCCCACATAAAATTGGACATACCGTCCTGGATGGAAATGTTCTACCCCAAGATCCTCATCCCAGAGAAAAATATATTTGTACTCGGCAACAATATCTGGATGTAAGAAACGCTTTGCAAACCACCTATAATCACAAAATAAGTAAATAAATAAATGGTGCTCCAACAGGAACAAACATGTACAAATTATAAACACAAGCAACAAAAACCTTAAGAGAAAAGAAAAGCCTCTACCACTTGGTTTGATTTATTGCAGAAACATGCAATGCATTATCGCTCCAGTGCAAGTCTCTCCATTCATCCACAACACCATCATAATGGAAAAGCATAACAGTGAAATTACTGGGAGAGAACTGAAAATAATGAACTAGATAATCAGAGAAGCAATTCATACAAAAAGGGATAAGAGTCATGAATTGTAGAGCAGGAAAAAGGCATCCACTAGACGAAAATACATACCTTTTTAACAATTTGATTGACAATTTCCTTTTGCTTTATCCCAACTGCAATGGCTAACAAGCTCTTTGCACCCTTTTCACTTCCCTGGTTTATGTTACATTAAGTGTAGTTAACACTACTATCCATGAAAACAAATATAAAATCCAAGAAAAAAACTTGAACTGTAAAATACTAGAATTCATTAGAAACATCCACACGCATTCAAGAGTGACAAAACAAAACAAAATCCTAATTCAGATTTAATGATAATGTAAAAAGAGTCGGACTTGTTCCGCTAAAATGGAAGGAGATAATAGGCTACATATTTTAAGTATAAAAAACTAAGCCAAACATCACACAGTGTTCTTTCATAGCAAGGGAATAGGGAATGCTTTTGCAAACCTTTCTTTGGGAAGATTGCGCAGAATCCCATAGTGGTCGCATTTCCAAGTTCGTTGTGCTGCTAACAATGCCTATTGGTAATGGCTCACTCCCTGAAGGCTTGCATTGACTCTGAAACCGATATAATAATTAACAGGGAAATGTAAGTGCTTACAAAGAAAGAACATGATCAACACCAAAAGATTTAGAAAAGAATGACCAGGACCTCGCATAAATTACCCTTCTTACTCCGAAAGGAATCAGTCATTCCCCATCCCAGTAATTTCTGCAAAGCCAAGGAAGCAGTCTCAGCTAAAAGGTTTTGTTCTCATTATTTATCAAGACAGAGATTCCTGCTACTGTTTCACTGGTGTACTATACCAAAGAAAGCATAAAGGGTACATTTAATGGTTCAAAGTAGGCATGGTTGCGTTGCTTGTTGCAACTTAACTCTGTTAAAATGAAATTTATACAGGAGTGGACAGAAATATTTAAAGTATCATTAGGATAACATGAAAAGGAAATAAATGTACCTGTTTGTAGTCACTAACAAGAAAAGGGCCCCCAACAAGGAAAGCCATAGAGAGGAAAATTGCAAGAGTAACAAAGTTGCAATAGCATGGTCTCTTATTCATGGAATCTGTGAGGAGGGAGCCCTGCCCATATGAAATAAAATAGATAAATAATAGAGCACCGAGTTAATCAGCTGAACAGAGCACACATCTGTAGATAAAACAGAGTCTGAATCATCGTCCAGATATAGAGATTAATTCAGAAGTTCCAACATTCACTGAAGTTTCATTATTCAATAAAAATATGTTCTGCATATAAACTAAACTAAGTCGTATAAAGAATCGATCTTTCTTTGGAGTCCTTTTATAATAGCATTTTTATACCATCCTGAATACTTCAACAACCAACAAACAAATAAAGAGAAATTAAAAATTGATAGCATTCCTTCAAGCAAACCACTGATTCTTACTTAAAGGAGAAAATTAAAATAACCATTTAATTAGAAGCAACCGGGAAAAAAAAAGAAAGAATCGAATTAGAGATGCAAATATGATTACTGCTTATGTGTTACCTATATGCTGAGAATGCATCAATTCATTCATAAAACCTCACAACCATTCACCTTGAATAATAATGGATTGAAATGACCACAGATAACCACAGATAAATCCCACAAAACAAGCAAGAAAAAAAAGGCGAAAAATTGCACCTTTGACACCATTTCTACATCAAATCAAAACTTGAAATTGATCACAAATGAAACAATCACATGCCAGACTTGCATAAAAAAGTTAAAATTTTGAGACAGTTCCACCAAAATAACAGTACCCAAGAATCAAACAAGAGATAAAGACAGACAAAAAGTTCACAACTGAAACAAAGCAAGACGAAGGCGAAGCACAAGAATAGTAATATTGAAACTCACACAATGAAAGAGCTTCATCTTCCATGAAACGCTGTCAAAATCCTGCAAGCAAACCAAAACTGAGAAAGGGGAAAGTTATCAAAACAAAGAGCACAGGAAATGAAGAACAAAAATGATACCAGAAAACTAGATATTAGACTCCCTGAAAAAGAGGCATACCAACTCAAAAATTGCTTCTTTTCTCTCTGAGGGCATCTAACAGTTGAAGAAGAAGAAGAAGAAGAAAGCAAAGGAAAAGATGATAAAGAAGATGAAGAGGAAGAGGAATCTCAATAGAGATTTCTTATGGTTTCAGTTTTTAGCATATTTATTTCATTGCTTTTTTGCACTGCTAGTCAAAAAAAGGCATAAGCGGTGTCTTAAAGCGAGTGGGAACAGAGAGAGAAACCAAACCATAAATAAGAGAGAGAAACGGAATTGTTTGCAGTAACATCCCTGAACTATGTTGTTTTCTAGCATATACAAACTTACTCACAAGAATTTTTTTTTTTAATTTTTTGTGATTTAAAAAAAAATATTAATATAATCTGTTGTTACAATTTTTTTTATTTAATTTTTTTTAAGTGAAAAAACTGTAAATTAAGATTTTTATTTTTTAGAGACCCGTGTGATCGCACAATGTTGTTGAGTTTGCATATGCATTCCATATCGTCCACATTTCTAACTATCAATCTTAAATAAAAATATTTGTTATTTAGTATTAAAAAAAAAAACTGCATTGTTTCAATATATATTCAGTAATAATCTAAGGTGAATTAAAAAAACAAAAAAAAAAAAGTTTGAAGTGTGTGATTTGCAACTAAACCCATGTGTATTAGTATTGGTATGCTCCATTATCTTCTTTTGAGGCGGAGGTGGTAAGGTAAAGAGAAAGAGCGTATAAGTGGGGCCCACTTGCACTTAGCGTGGAGAAGTGGGGCCCACGGAGTGCTAAGGTGCTCATGCCATATTGGAGCAATTTTAAAAAATTTAAGAGAATATTTATCTAAGATTTCAAAGTTTAATTATTAACTCATTAGAAAAAAAAAATTCATTTTACATTTTACAAAGAAAAACTAAGCATTATTATGAAGTTTAAAATGACAAAGGTTAAAATTTAAAAAAAGAAAAAAAACTGGTGGAGTCCATGAATTAAATTTGAATATTTTTTAATTTTAAAAAATAGATGAAGAAATATACCTTACCCATCCAAATGGCCAATAATATTTAAATTTTAAAATTATATATATATATATAAAGAGAGAATGAAATGATGAGAGAGAAGGAGGACCCCACGTGGTGATCACCATCGTTTTGGTGTGCATAATTCCCAGGAAGACGTGGGCCAATAAAGTAAATAAAATTAAATAATGAATATTAATTAATACATGAGAATGTAGATGAAGTGTTTGACATAATAACAATAATAATAATGATGATGATGGACGCATGAGATGAGATCAAATGAATGAATGAATGAATGAAGATGAAAGCGTTAGACAGAATACCAACCATCCCAATTTCCGGGTCATTCAATGCATATCTGTCCTGCCATCCACTCTCTATCTTTATTTTTGTTTATTTATTTTCCAAAATTGCAAAATTTTAAGGTGTATTATGTTAGTAATGATCAATGGCAAACAACCTCTAACTATAACTATAAAAAAAAAACAATTCATTAATTAAACAATTAATTAATGGCAGAAGAATCACTAACCTTTAACAATAGTAAATTAGACAGAAATTACTTTTTGAAGAAATCAAGGGCTTTTTTAATTCCGCTCGTTCCTCCTAATGGAGGCTAGGTATTAAAAAAAATGATAAATTGGGAATCTAGATTTATATATAGTCTTTTCCAACTCTATTTAAATTTTAAAGCAAATCATTATCTAAATTATCAATTAAGATTTAGTAAGATTTAAATAAGAATATTATAATCCACTTAATTTTAAATTATTATAAAAATAATTTAAAACTAAATTAAATTTAAACTAATATTTTGTAATTAAAAAAATAGAATAACATTCATATTAATTATAAATCACGCCTACATATTAAAATGATAGTAAACATTTCTCCCGTCATGTGGGGTTGAGATATTAACTTTTTGTTTCGGACCTGTACTTTTCCTTCTCCCTGTCTAGCGTGGTGGTTGTCAGTTACCTTTTGGGCTTGTTTTATTTTTTTATTTTTCACATCTAGTGGAACTTTTTGTTATTGTACTTGGCTATTTATTTCCAATGAATGTGGTTTATCCATTTTTTTTTAAAAAAAATATCAACTTTCTCTTATAACATTAATTGTTATAATTGAGATCAGGGATTGTCAATCTTATTTAAAAAAAAAATCATAAATAGTAAAGTGGTGAAAGACAACATATATTATTGTATTGAGTGGAATAAAATTGAAGTTATTCATGATTTATCTCAACTATAGAAATGTCCACATTTCCAAGTGTGTGCATAGGAGAAATTTAAAAAAAAAAAACTAAAAATAAATTAATAAATTATTTTTATAATAAAATTATTCTACTATGTTTGCTTTATCTCAGTAGAACAGATAAAAATCAGTTATTATTATGAAAAAAAATTCATTAACGCCATGTCTTTATATATAAAAAGAACACATTTAATTTAACTAAAAAAAGCTGCAGAAGAAGTATCCAAAATAATTGATATACTATAGCACAAAAAGAAATAAAATATATTTTATAAAACACACCATATTATGTCAATATTATACCAAATAATATATTTCCACATGGCCCATAATATTATACCAATTTATTTAAATGAACCGGTATTTTTTTTAACAAAATAATTAAGCCACTATTTACACAGAATAAGATTCTCTTATTTTACTGTTTGATATTGTACATTAATATTGGCAAATTGATAGCCATTGAGAAAACTATTAAAAAAATCTGATTTACCATTATGTTTTTTTTTAAATTGATGTTTGGATTTTTTTAAGATTTTTTAATACAAAGTTCGGATATACAGTACCTTGTTTTTAAATATTTTGGACATTTCGAGCAAGACAAAGAGTTAGAAAAAACACACGCGAGATAGAGATATCCAACTTTATCTATTTCTCAAATATGTTTATATATATATATATTTATTTATTTTGTGGACATGGAAAGAGGGCCACAATGCTGCCAAACTTCAATTTTTAGTAAATGATTTGATTGTATAGTTACTCAATTAAAGATTGTTTTATGAAACTCAATTGAGTTCTAAATAATGTTTTTTCTGGACACTAAATTAAGAAACATTAAAAGATATATAATTTTTTTTTTAAGAGAAATGTGGACAACCAATAGGTTGGGTTCATAAATTAGTTTCTCAATCTCTTCAATTAATTTACAATAAAAACAAAGAAGTAAATTTCTCTAATAAATTTACAGGAGAAAAATTAACCAAGACCAGTAAAAAAACCAAATCAAAACTAATCAAATTAATTAATTATAAACACTTGTAAATTCATTCTTAAGAAACAGAATCCATAAGATTAAATAGACCACATCCATCAAAACACACAGCAAACCATCACTAAGAACAAGATAATATAAGTTCTCTCAGTTCAACAAACTCTCTCAGAACACAACACAGACAACAAAACAAGTGTTAAAAACTCATCATAAATACCATATATATATATATAGACATGTATATAAATGTTAGACCTTCAAGTGTTAATTAATTAAGAGCTGATCATGCATGCATTTTGCTCAAATTAAGAGTTAATTAGAATTGAGTGACAAGTCTAAAGGTGCAAGAAGACTGACCAGAAACAGCATCAAAGATGTCACTCCATATCAATGCAGTGAGAGAAGTGACAATTGGAGTCCCCATGAACCTCCCAGCTTCTCTCCGGTGAACCAACCTCTCCACCGTCCTCCGGTGAACGTTCCGGGCAATCAATCGCCTTGTCAAAGCCACCACCTTCACATCTATTTCAACTTGTACATGTCTGCAACTTTCTTTACTGATAATCTTATTCACTATCAGTCTTGAAAACAATGCAATGGCAAGCTTCCATAGCTCCTTGCTCTCTGTTTGAAAAGGGATGTCGATAAGCATGCGGTGAATACTGCGGCGAGAGGCTTCGGTGTCAGTGAAGTTGTTGAGATTGTCGGAGGAGGACCAGTGGAGGACTGAGGTGTTGGTGATGCAGACCGGAGAGACGATATCAGAGCGGTCGAGCCATTCGCAGTATTCGCGGAGATGGAAGTTGAAGAGTACTTGGTTTGGAGATGTATTTTGGAGAGATGAACGTCCAGTGAGCTTCAAGTAGCTGTCTCCATAGAAGAGCTCCAAAGGGTTCATTATTGGTCTGTTGTCTGTGAGAGTGTTTCCATTAAAGCTCAAGATTGTTGCACCAGTGTACTCTGCAGGCTGCTGCTGCTGATGATGATGATGATGTTGATGATGAACATTCATGGAGGATATCTGCAATTAATGGAAGATCTATTCAAAACTTTTTCTTTGAAACTCACATTTAAATTCATTGTTTCCCTAAGGCATGCATACATGCATTAAGAAATATTGTGCATGTTTTTTATGCATGTAATTTCAAGAAGATATGAGAGATTATAAAGACATAAATGCAATGCATGTAATTAATGGTGTGTGCATAATCACAATAAAATGAAGTATGTGTTGATATGTATACAAGCACAATCAAATCCAAGTATATGTAGCATGCTTGTCTGTGTATATACAACACATGTAAATGGTATCAAGAAAATATATTTGTGAAACTATGAAGACATGAATGTGCATTAATTATTAGATAAACAAGGTTGAGCATTTGAAATATATATAGCATTGAAATGCAAAGCATGGATGCATGCAATGATGTGTGCATAATTACAATGCAACTATGCAAGGAAGTACGTGTTAATCATATATATATACACACTATCAAATTTAATTATTGCATCGATCAAGTATAGCATCCAAGAAGATTTGTACTATTCAGAACGCAATGAAGTATTGCATCTGAATTGTAGTACCAAAGTAAATTGCACGTAGTTACTTGCGATGATTGTCATAAAATTACACAGCTTTAATGAAGTATATATAGAACTATAAAACATGAAGCCACATTAGAAAAATCAAATTAAGCATCTGAAATATAGCATCCCAAGTGCAATGTAGTGTATAGTATATCAACATTCAAAGTGCAATGAAACATGGCATATCAACAAAGAAACAAATTATAACGAAGGTACATAAGAAAAATCAAGTTAAGCATCTGAAATATAGCATCCCAAGTGCAATGAAGTGCAGTATATCAACATTCAAAGTGCAATGAAACATAGCATATCAACAAAGAAACAAATTATAATTTAAAAAAAAAAATTGTGAAGCTATAAAACATGAACGTACATAAGACAAAAATAGTAACTACAAAGCAACTAAGAAAAATGTTGTCGTCAATGTTTTTCTTTGGTTTAGTATATCCATATTGCTTTCTTCATTAAAGCAAACAAAAGCACAAAAAAATCATTCTTAATTTCTTGTTTACTTAAGTTTATTTTTACTTGACTTTATTTACATTCAAGATGAGCATGAAAGGCCATAACATTCTAACATTAAGTTTCTTTTGAACTAACACACACATTGATTATCCAAAGGATATAATCCGCTAAAACAACAAGAACATAGTTTAACTGCATTCACAGTTTATCCAAAATGCATTCACTTGATCTTTCGGTGGAATATCAAAAATAGAAAAAACCATAAATGCAGTAAAAGGGCCACAGACTGATATTTCATTCACCTCTCCAATCCAAGGTCAAGGGTTTTAATCCATTCCAACACAATGGTTGTCCATATTTTTAAAAAAATATAAAAATAAAAAAAATTAGAGATTATCCAAATGAAACCAGATTAATAGAAAATTTCTTGTTTAAAAAAAGGTGGAAAAAAAAACTAGAGTCCCTCACCCTCATTGCTTTAGTCCCACAAACAACTTCAAGAACATCCTTTTCTTAATGTTTGTCATGAAAGTTGTAGTATATAATCAAAATAATAAAATAACCATACATGCATCCAAAAATAAAAAATAAATAAATATGAGAGGATCTATCTATGAACATTTTAGACTTTTTTTTCCAATTATACCATTCTAGCAACTGAATGTAATTAAGTAAAGGAAGCAAAGAGTCATAAAACTTTGGTTTCTTTGAAAAGGGTGGATATATCTATGAACAAGCTATTTTAAAAGTTTTCTTTTTTTTAAACGAAAAAGAAGACACGATGGATTCGTAATATAGAAACACTGATAAACAAGAATATCTCAGAGAATTAAATAACAAGTAATTAAACCAGAATCAAAGTAAAAAAATATGAAGAGCAAGGAATGAGAACATTTTAGACTTCATTTATAAGAACATCATTCAAGCAAATGGAAGTATATACAAGTAAATGAAAGCAAAGAATCATAAGAAAACTTTGGTTTCCACAAAACTTGTTTTGTAGAAGCACTGATAAACAAGAATATCTCAGAGAAACAAGAACTAAAGAAAGTAAAACTACAATGAAAATAACACCATGAAAGCAAAGGGATGCATCCATGAGAGAAAGAGAAGCAAACCGGAAGTGAAGTGAAGAAATCCTTGAGAGAGAGAGAAGGTTGTGAGTAGGGGTGTGCACTGTGCACAGGCCCAAAATGAAGAATGAAACAGTACCAAACACGCGATTCTCACGTGACGTTAAAGTTGGCTTGTTATTTCTTTTTTATTTTTCATGTTTATTGCAAAAACCCAAATTTGAAAAGAGAAAAAATAAATAAATAAGGGGTAGCCACACAAATTTATGGATTTTAAGGCATTTGTGCGGTTATAATTACAAATTATTATACGCAAACAAGTTAGAGATGAGAAGTGAAAGTGGTTAAAGAACAGTAAAATATTATACATATTTTGTTCCTCTCGATAAGAACACAGCTCCATTGTTATTTGGAATATATATATATATATATATATAAAGAAAAGAGAAGAGGACCTTATTTTGGACTGGCAACTAACAACAGCCAAACACCAAATAATG
The DNA here is from genome assembly GCA_020875875.1 of Dioscorea alata. NCBI lineage: Eukaryota > Viridiplantae > Streptophyta > Magnoliopsida > Dioscoreales > Dioscoreaceae > Dioscorea > Dioscorea alata. Next base: position 21,146,364 of record CM037015.1, on the reverse strand, counting down.
ATAAATATTTGAAAAAGACAAACTGTAGACAACCCCTCTTTCCTCTAAATAAGCCTCCTTCGTGCATTCAAAATAAAAGGAAAATAAAAGGGCACGGAGAGAGAGAGAGAGAGAGAGAGAGAGAGAGAGAGAGAGAGAGCTCTGTTCAGTGTTCACTTACTACTTTGGTGCAAAAGGCACAGAAGCACCAGAGTGTGCCTGCAAACATTTGCCATTTCTCAGGTCATGACTTAACCAAAACAAGGAACAGGCCAAGAACCTTCACATAAAAAAAGGTCCAAATTTTTATTGCATAACAGGAGAAGAGAGCGGTGATGCAGAGTCCCCCTGACAACCCTCTAGGGTTTTGGTAACTGCCCTAAAAAAAAATGATATTCATTCATAAATCAAAAACATATAACACTTTAAAGTACCTTTGGAATGAGAAGAAATAAATAAATAAATAAATAAATAATGATGATGATGGAAAAGATAGCAGGCGATAATCAAAACATTGGCTTCTGTCATTTCTCCTTCAATTCAAAGAGCAGGTTGTCTAATAACAGTATGCTGAAATAAAATATGTAGGGTTTACTTACTTGGATTTCTGATTGTACTTGGTGTATGTTTCAAGAACATCAACATGTTTTATAGGTTGAGAGTGATGGGACAGAGAATAAGTAGGATTTCACACACAGAGATATGTTACATTAAGGTTAGAAATATTGGGTGAGGTCTAGTGGAGTTCAGATCGCATTTCCCGCACAAGTATCTCCTCAATTGCATCAATAAAACTTGTGAGTTTGCGGCGTATTTGAGTGTCCAAAGAGTTTGCTAGGTCCTGGCCAATAAGACAAGGATATGTTTATCATAAATAAAAAGTACTAATATGAAGAAAAAGGGATCATTCTGCAGAAAGCATTAATCTGAATGTGTTGAAAATTAAAACTTGAATTCAGTGAACGCTAAATAAATAGCAGTCAAATATTAGCGACATGCTGCACCAGATGAATTGCTGCATATTTTTAACTCATCTTCCATTGCATGAATAAAAGATGTTACATCATTCAGCTATCTTATTACCCAGTGCAAACAAGAAAACCATATGCATATATCAAGGGGGAAAAACAAAGAAGCACTTGCACGTTCCAAGTTTTCAAAGGAATAGTGGTTGCTTATAGTGCTCTAGCCGGTAAGCAATTAACCAACCGGTAAGCCGTGTATTCTCTTCTTGTATGGATGGCTTATAGATGCTTGTAGGCCTCCTGAGGGGCTTAACTAGACAAGGCACGGCAATATTTAACAAGCAGTAGTATGTTTCTTCAGTTTCACAAGCCTTATTTTAAAGAGAGGATCTTGCATGCAAAATCGGTTGTAGAAATAATACCAGAATAATGCTTATAGCCACTCATCATTTATGCATTGAAACATGATCTTGATATCGCATTTGGCCCACAAGAAAGCACACCACCATAGAAATAGTCAGGCAATGTACAAAACTTACCTTGACTTTGCATAAGAAACTCAGTGAAATGCTTCTGGATCGATCATCAGAGCTCTTCATTGAAATCAATGTCAATGAACCACTTGATAATGGCCAACCTTGAGAGGTCTTAATAAAAGCATCAATACCCCCTACCATATGAGCAGTGATTGTTTCATCTCTGTCTGAATACTCAAAAGAGTATCTGCAATGAAAAAATACATTTAATTAAAATGATAGTGACAAAAAACCATTTAGGGATTCAGCTAGCTCATGAAGTTCATATTTGATATAACAGGTCTGTATTTTAAATTGCTAGCACATACTACATCATCAGTTTGCCTCAATTACATAGCAATATCCACTAATCGATTTAAATATGCTGGCCAAAGTTGTTCCATAGGTACATGATGGCCTTTTTAAATATGTAAGCATGAACAAGTGTCAATGAAATATACACGCAACCCAAATTCCCTATAAATTTCATGCAAGCAGATTGCAGGATAATTAAGAAATGAAAGTGAAGGCCCTGGAATTGCATTACAGTGAACATATGATTACTCATCAAGTGGATTGCATGACACTGTTCTAATTCTTAGTGGAATTATATTAGCTTCATAAGATGATCATTGTGTTACAATAATAGCTAGCTAATCCACCCTGTCAAAGGTAATATAAACAAAATATTTTCTAAATAGATGCTGTTAAGAATGACTGACAAATATTTCCAGTGATAACTCTGAACATGGTCTATGCTATCTTTGGTCTTTCTTAGTGAGTAATATCATGTAAAATACTGAATGCTCAAGAAATCAACCATCCATTATTGTGATGTTACAATTGGTGTTCAGGAATATTATTTAACTGGGAATCAAAGGTTTCCAGTGGTACACCATATTGGGCATGGTGCCCAATAGATGAATTTTGTGCCGAGTTCAAAATTAAAGAGACATTTGATATATTTTCAACAACATGCTACCTGAAATAAATTAAATATTCACTTTCAGCTCACTTGAAATTTTTTACCCTGTAATGAACCATTGTACCAAAATTATATAGACAAATTGGAAGGAAAAAAAAATCCAATAGTAAATGATCTTACCTAGATTTGTTGGCATCTCTCACCAAATAACGCCTTATTGTGCATAGTAAGATGCGTTTTTGAACTTGTCTAACTAGCCATCCCAAATATGAACTGAACATCATAGTAGAAATATGCCTGTAGTGTTACGAACATATGCATAAAGAATAGGTTGTCAAGAGACATAGCACACAGTAGGGAATAAGCACTAAGTTAAGCATTGAGGGTTGCTGGATGTTAACCTAAATCATACTAATCCGCAAAAAAACTAAGAACTTTTTGCTTTCTAGAATGACAATTTGCACAATTTAGCATTATATGAAACATTAACATGCACATTCTACATCCCATGCAGATATATGAATGGACAATATTATCCAATCCCATCATCTTAATAAATAAAAAAATTCTTATTAACATGATCTACTAAAATTGGAATCCCAAAAGGAATATTAAACTTTTTCCAATTACTCCAGGTCCACTTATAGATTACATCACCAAATAAAAGAATCACCAAAGGATATACTTGACTGAGTTTAGACAGGAACGGTATTGATAGTCAAGCTATAGTGAAAATCACAAATAATCATAAGACATATATAATAACAAAACCAATGCATATGCCTTTGGTATTCAGTATTCCCATTCATGATGCCCTTGCTTGTTAGTAATATCATATGCTCTTGAATGATAGCACAAAATCTTGGCGAGTGACCCAATTCAATAAAGATCCCTCAAATCTTTCAAAGACATTTTAAGAGAGAACCTCGAAGGTAGACTCAGCCAATGTCCTTCCACAATACCATAAGCACATTATGCAAGCTATTCAATTGGTGAACATCCACCAAGTTACTTATCTAAAATAGAGGCAATATTTTTTTTCCTGACATAGTATCAAGTCTACAATTTCCATTAAATAGCTAAAAATTCTCTGAAGGAACAAATTACATAAATGAAATTTATATTATTTACCTTGAAGATTTCGCACTATGCATAATTTCATCAACATAGACATCAGCAGGAAAAATCTGCACAATCACAAGCATATCGTTGACATGGAAAAGAAATAGTCATAGAAAATCTCACAAGAACTTTCAGGCAATTCATTGCCCAAAGAAAATTCAAGAAAATAATTCTTGATCTATACAAGAGAATTTCAAATGAAGATACCTCAAGATTCATTGGCGCAATAGTCTTTTCTGATACTTCAATCATCAGTTCATGATCTACAACAGATGGCTCCGTGGAGCATGCTGAATTATATTGAAGAGGAAAGCTGTCTATACTTGGGATCGGCGTTTTAAGTAATAACCTGATGTGATTGCCTTCAAAATCAATAACCCTTACATCAGACAATAATTCTTCAATCTGTCCAATTGCTTCCACCCTGAATGCATAAGATAATAATTATCAGCACTGAAATGTAGACATACAATGAGAAAAATGCTGCTATGCCCGTCTATGCAAAAATAATATCCAAGTCTGAGTGAATGGAATTATAGCTATGGGTCAATCTGGATTGAAAATGCCCAGTTTTGCGTAGAAGACCAATGGACATTCCAAGAGCCAACCAAGCTGAAATGTTCATGCATAGGAACAACATTGAGAAACAATATTAATTCTTACACATCTTGAATTCAATCTCATTCAAAAAGGATATTCACACAATATATGTGCACAAAATAAATGGAAGGCACCACATATGTGAAAAGAATATAGCAGTCAAGGCACAACTTTCCACCACAGGAGGCATTTCATTGGGGAAAAAAATTTCTACACTCTGATGAAACAGATATTGCCATGCATAATAACCTTTTAAGGGCAAAATCCAGATATTCCAGAGTGCTTAGGTTAGATTTACTTTTCTCAAGTTGCCCAGAAAGCTCCAAAATCTGGAAAAAAAAAAATGGCAATCAAAAACTGAGGTAGCAATCTAAAAACAAACTTTTACTTATGAAAATGGAGTTTGAAAAAGGTCAAGTCAATTCAAGAGTCAAATCAATTCATGTATATTGATACAAAAACAGACTTAAAAAATATAACCTTGCACAAAATACATTATGAAGGAGATTCACTTGAATAGAATATGTAAGTTAGAAATATGAAAAAAAAACTAAACTAAATTTCTTATATAATCAATCAAATCTTCAAGTGAAAAAAGTTGTGTTAAGGACAAATGAGAGATTTTGCCAGATGTATAAAGGCAGGAAATCCATAATCAAATGGTAAGAATAGACTAACAGGAATACCTAACACATGCTCGTTTTCTTTTACAATTGACCTCCCATTTGGTTCATGTTGTTCATCAACATTAAACCATAAAATAAGGATTATCATGGTTTCCTTTACGAAATGAGAAACAATAGGTGATGCTGAATGTAAAGCAGACTTTGAATTCTTGCTAATACATAATTGATCATGTTACTCACACGTTCAAAATGCAAATGTATTTCAGATATTATTAACAGCTAAAGTTTTCTTGGCATAAAAATTGGAAGTTATCCAATTAGACTTCAGGATTTTCCATTAAATCCACTTTCCTTAATAGAGAGCAATAGGCATTCACTACAGTCTAAACATGATGATTTGCTAATTGCATATGAACACTTAACTCTAATGATTAAGGATAAACATTCTCTTTAAAGTCGCAAAAAAAAAAAAAAAAAAAAAAAAAAAAGAGAGAGAGAGAGAGGAAAACTTTGTTATTATTTGACAAATTTCTCCAGAGGCATGATAGGAGAAACAAGAATGATGTGGGTTCCACTCCATTTATTAGTTGGTGTTGTGCTCCAAAGGTAATGATGAAAAGGAACAACCATCTAATACTTCTGTTTCATCATCCAAGCATCATGGTGTACAATAGTAACTTCATTAAAAGGGAAGATACGCTTCATATGCCTTAAAATATCACAATCATTATCTGCACCTATAAAATGGCATTGGAGCCATGCCCAAGAAATGCACATCTACGTCCCTTGTCATTTTATTTGCTACTAATTAGCCATAGTTTCTTAACCAGATAAGAGAGAACGCAATACAAGGATGCTTAAAGGACTTTATGTATGTGTTGAGCAAAAGCAAATAGTGTAATTCTTCATCGTGCTTGGAAGGGTATACGTGAATATGAAGAGAAAAATGATCCATATGAAACCATTTGTTTAGTTTGACAAAACCGTAGATAAGGGTAAAATTGCAAAGTTTCAAAGGAATTTGGGGTGAATATGAAGATACCAATGCATATACATGAAGATATGTATACATTAAATACAATTAATGCAAGTCACCTTAAATTTATGATCTTCCTGTAGAACCATTGCACCTTCATCTATAAAGCCAGGAATTCCCATATCAGCTGGTGCATCTTTATCATCAAGCTGCTGACCCTACAGCCAAGAAGCACAACAGCTTTACGTGCATAAGAGAAGGAAATCAACATCTAAAGGAGGCTTACATTTCAGAGGACATTGTTGGTCATATTTGATTTATATCCGCACTTACTAACTTAAACAATGTGGGATTGTTAGTAACTCTTAAAAAGTAGGCCACAATAATGGCCATCCTATTGTATTCAGTACATAAAAAGAAAAAGTTGAAATATTACAAACAGAGTAGTGGGAAATGTTCTAATTTCAGTTCATAGGCAAAACAAAGTAAGGCTCCTTAGGTCTCAATGAAATTATAAACTGGCACATCCAGTCCAATTTCATGGGAGCAAGTTTATAACTGAATGATGCAGCCAGGAGGTAAAAAAGGAAACTCTAGTGCACATGCCAATACCAGTATTTTGGTCTACACATCCATATGGCATTAGTAGAAAAAAAGAGAGACATAATAGCCACAGAAAGAAATGGAATTAGTCTATGTATCTTCTAAACTGTGTAGAAGGATACATCATCTTTCAACATAATAACTGACCTGACTAACATTCCCATAATTCAAGTCAAACTTGCAGACGGTTAATGAGATAACCAATTCTAATTTAGCATATAATGTCCCATCCAATTATATGCTAACAGAACATACATTAACCAATACACATCAATGTTTCTCGTAAGAAAAAGAGAACCTTGAGATAAAGCTAACAATTACCTAGACCTTTTTCAGCAAAAAATTCTTTGTTTAAACCAAGTGTTTCAGTTGCCACAAGATGTTCAGGTAATATATATAATACACACACACACACACACACAAGAGCCCTGGAATGCCACATTTAATCTAATATGAATCTCGCCCTCATGATGAGGTCACAACTGTAATAGAATTCGAAGAAGATTTGTTCTAGAACCCAAATCTAAATGGTTATGATTTCCTCCATTTTCAACTTAGTTTAAAATCATAAAAAATGAACAAAAACCAGTGTCCTAGCATTGCACACTCTCACAGTGAAAATATACAATAAAAAATGGCATAGGGAAAGATAATACCAAGAAAAATCTCAACAAAAGAAATAGACAGGGTTTTTGCAGCTCAATGCCACACCCTAATTATGCATGTATAATAAAATTACCATTCAATGCTGCAAGATTTCATTATAGAAATGACACACTTCGCAAGTTGCCGATGGAGATAACCACATATAGTAAACAGCAAATAAAACTCTCCTTTTTCCATTCAAGAAATGAAACTTCCAATTTAACTTAAGCAAGTTCATCTGTCCGGAAGCACCAACCTGTGAATCAATGACATTCAGCAAAAAAGACAAGGATTCAAGCTTGGCGCCAAATTCAGCCGTATCTGCACAGTCAGGAGCAGCTAAGTGTGTTCAACATAATTTTTTTTTTCCGCAAAAAAAAATTAACTCAAAAAACCTACAAGCATCTTACCTGCAGAGATGGATTTTGTAAGAGTGCTGATGTCACTAGAGAGCTTCACGTTTTCATTTTGTGTGGAGTGCAACTCTTTCTTCAACTGTTCTATATAATCCCCTATAATAATACATATACAGAGCAAGGAATAAGCAACAATGTTATGTCTCACACATACAACAAACAAATTGAGCATAAATTGGCCTGCATTAGTCTCTTGTGAAATCAACTCCACTCCTCAGGTACTACATAGGCATCATTTTTTTCCAAAAACAGGAAGGGCAGACATTGAAATGGAAAAAAAAAAAAAAAAAAAAGGTAAATTCTCAGTCAGTTATCAAGTGATTTTGTGCCAAATCTAAAAGGAATATCCACACTGACCACAAAAATTCATGGACAAAAGCATTACAACCAATGAATTAAAAATGTCAATCCCATCATCAACAAAACTCAACAGCAAAAGACATAGTTTGACGGTAACAAACAGATTGACAATAGTTTACCTAAATCTTCAGGCCGCAAAGCAGCAATATTTGGAGCCTCCGAGTCAATCAGCTCCGTTCTTCTCTGAAAGCAACCAGGAAAAAAAAAGGAAAAGAAATGCATCGAATTCCATCAAAACAAATCACCAGAGACCGGATTAATAAAGAATAGCATAAGAATGCCGGACCTGAAAATTCAAGAGGCAATCCGCCAGCAATTTCTTGGAGTCAAAATTTGAGGAATCGGATGAAGAATCCAGAGCGCCAACTCGCAATCCCGAGAGCTGATTAAATCGACTGCAAAGAAAATAAAATAAAAGAGGTGAGAAATTCCGACAAAAATAGCTATTAACGAGGCAGGAACTCGAACCAGAACCTCCGAATGGTCTCCATGTCCATCGATTCGATCTCGGAGCTCTCGAGGGTTAGGGTTTCCGCCATTCCCTCTTTCTCTCCCGCTCAGAATTCGAAAATACAACTGTGCTCCGTTCGTGTTTGCCACGTGGGCATTTATTTATGTTCCTTTTTTTTATATATAAATCTTTTTATTTTATGGGAAACAAGTGGAAATAATTCCACTTATTACAGTATCTGAGATTCTGAAATCATATTAATTTTTTTTTTTTTTGAGTAATAGGCGACAAATACTGTCAGAGAGAGGATTTGAACTCATAACCTCCCTTTTAACACATTGGTGTCATACCATTGGACTATCCAATGGTTGACAAAATCATATTAATTATTAAAGATAAAAAAATATATTTTAATTTTGAAATTTTAATATAAGGAGACCAGAATATATGTTATCTTCCTGTCAAAATTTTGGGAAATCTAAAAAATTAATTTTATTTTTAAGTTGTTGATATTTATATACATGTTAATTAGTGAAAGAAATATCAACTTTGCTGCTGGAATGGTATGAATGAGAGATTGATACCTAGCTTTATTCAGATATTTATTTTAATTTCTGCAAATGCTTACATTAGTTCACTTGTTTAAGTTATTTAAAACTTTGATAAATATAAAAATATTTACATGATTTATAAGATAAATTTGATAAAATAAAAACATTAATATAATGCTCATCCCAAAAAGTGTCTTGCAAGAAGTGTTTATAATTGATGGGTCATTCATTAATGCCCACAATGGGCACAAATTCTGTACGTGCCCGCGACATAATGACCTGTTTTAAGGTGATTTTTAACGAAATTTGTTGATGTGGTACTGACATGGTGCCAAAACAACTTTAAAATAGGTCATTATGCCCACACATACAATTAAAAAAAAATGACTTCTGTGTTTAAAAAAAAAATTTGTGATCACAATATTATAAAATACAAACACAGTACAAATGTTTGAAGCTATGAATGAAATGAACCATGTAATTTATTTGTTTGCAACTTCATTAGCGACATAAATAAATCAAATTATGAAATTTGGATCAACTTTAACTTATATATATCTAAACCAAATCCAAAAACATATGTATTTGACTTCCAGTGATTAAACAAATAGTAAGGTCATCTATATAAATAATTCGAGTAAAATAAAAAGATCAGCAGCAAGGAACAGACATTTAAAAAAACAGAAAAGTAAAAAAGCAAAAAGAAGACCTAAAAGGGAAGGAACAGCTGATAAATAAACACTTGCTTCATAATTGAAAATGGGTCTACAACAAGGCCCTGAATCACCCACCACCAAACAAAAATTCACAAATGGAGTTTCACAACCAAATGATGGCATGAGTGAATAACAGGGCTTTCTGAGATATCTATATTCTGAAAGACCAATGCATCCCAAATTGATACAATACAGAATACCAGAAATATATTAGTAAAGCATCCAAAAGCAATGCAAGTTGAATATATCCTCCAATGATTGTATTTTAGAGAGGAGTGCAGGATATAACCAACAACCGGAAGTCAGGATCACTTCAGTCAGCAGCTGGAAGGTAAACTCGATGGAAGTTATTCATTGAGAGTTTTCTTCGGCAGGTGGGGCAGCTCTTGAGAGTTTGCACAGAACGCCTGATGCAGCCATGGCAGAAAATGTGACCACAGATGGTCGAAGATGGCTCAGTCAATGTATTCAGGCACACAGGGCAGCTGAATTTGATCTCTGCAGCATGTTTTCCACGCTTTATCTGCAGATACAAAGTCTAGGTCAGAATTTGCAAAATCTGACAAGATGAACATATTGAAATAGCCTGTTGTGTCAGATATGCACAACCAGAAACTATATTTGCGCACTTGGGAATAGCAGAAATCCAGTGAAGAACTAGAAGCACAACGAAAGACTATATTTAAACACTTGGGATGAATGAACACAGATCTGGTGAAGAATATCGAATCTGTATGTACATAAACTCCTCGAGTTTGCTATATCAACATGAATTATTAAAATATCACTATTTCAGATGCTAACAAATCCAATTCAAGTAAATAATATGATACTATTCATTCTAATTTCTAGACACTAATTCTTCAGAAGAAAATAGTAACTTTAAATCTAAAGAATACAATATTAATATGGAACATGTGAAATAGTAATATAATATTGCACCTACATTATTAACAAAAAAGATTCCAAAAAGTATAGGTAATGGCCAACAATCAAGAAGGGAGAAAAAGGAAAAAGATGCATTCAAATATATAGAATATACTGCTTCGGGACAAAAGCAGTTATTTGCAAAAAGAACAATGTAAAAAAAAAAAAAAAAAAAAACAGATAAAATACCATAAAGGAAGCTAATAATCGAATATATTAGATAAAAGACTAAAGCAAAAGTCTTGTAGATTAACAAGTGTCCCAATGCATAAATCATTAATTTAGTAAAGCACTTGTAAATTAAACTTCAGATAAAAAATCACTGCCACCATTCCACCAATAATTTTCAACACATTGAGGAACAAGCTGGGCCCTCTAAAAGAAAGAATTTGTGCTTCTACTATTCTAGCTTAATACCAAATTCTAAATCAAAATAACTAATTTATTTTATGGGACCTGGTACAAATATAAGCCTCATGCATTGGACTAATACTTCAAAAAATAATACACATGCTTAAGCTATCTGTGAGTATAAGAGGCAAGCAAATACCTCAAAATTCTCAGTAAGACTGCATAAATGCTACTAAACTGTATGCACAAAAATAACCATAATAATAATAAAATAAAATGAACCCACATGTACAAATTCAACATAAAATACATGAAGTTCAGGTATAAGTCTTAGAAGCTTGGAAACAATGCAGTGTCTGCCGAAACCATCCTCTCACATCCTTACCTTACTATTTTCACCATCTTCATCACTTTCTATTACAGTTGGGTTTGGTGGAACTCTACGACGCTTATTATTATTACGAGGAAGTGCTGTGGTAGCTGCATTTAGAAAATAAACCCATCGGCAAAAAAAAAAAAAATGAGCATTATGTATACCAGTATTTAAACAGGCTTAACAATGTGATTGACAATAATAATTAAAGCCAACAAATGATTTGCCAGCAATCATCCTTACATAGGATGTAAAACAGAAGACATTGATTAAAGGGGTGCAAAAAGCGGATTCATATGATCAATCACTTGATCGACAAACGAGATAAACAAACCCAAATATATTGCAATGAAGACTTACCCATTGATGATTATCATAGTCATTCCATGATAGTAAAGGAGTAGTGGGCATAAAATTTACATGCTAGAACACCATGGCAAAACATAAGCCAGCAAGGATGAAAAAATAAAAATTACATGCTAGAAAACTATAGCAAACTACAAATATTGATGTGAGTGTGTACATGCACGCGCACATATTGGGGTAGAACACTTATCTAACTTTTTATGTCACAACACTTTGTCAAGGGTGATAGAGAAAAAACATATCTCAAGCCAGACCAAATTACTTTTCTATAAATCCTAATTGAGGTCCAAAAAACCTAATGACATAGAGACCAAGCTTAAAACCCATTAAAATGTTATTAAGGCAAACTATGTGTCTCGGATCATGAAAGAACATTTTTCCCCAAAACTTACAGGCACTTAATGCAAGGGAGGCAAGTATGATATTCTTCAAGCCTCCTGATGAACGATACAAGAAGAACAAGGCAATCATGCTAAAGTCATGGGCCATGCCATTATGACAATTAAGGAAATTTAACCGCAGAAATACAGAAAAAGCCAATATAAGGCAAGACTGAGATACTGGCTGAAATAGGTAAAATAACAATAGTAATGTCATCATGCAGTTTATTGGTCTAGAATGTCATTTGCTGCTAGTGCACGGTTATCGGATATCTTTTAGTTCAATTTAATAGGTTTTTGGGCATACAGAAATGACCATTCACGCTCCCTTGGAGTAGTGTTAACATCAAAATGACCTTGGTAAGGGCTTAATTCAAGCAGTATGGGATGTCTTTTGAGCAAGTTATGCTCAATTAGCAATGCAGCCAGACTCACGTGAAGGAGGGTGAAAAAACATCACAATGTGATTGGTCATGTTTCCAACTATCTATCGATGTCAACTAATAGATGCTCAGCTATATAAAGACACCATAACTAGCTCCAAATTAACCAGATGTCATCTTCACATTTCGCTCACCACTTCACATGCTTTCATCTTCTTGATGCCATCAGTTCCCATGAAATAATCCTTTATAACTCATCTACACAGAGCCAAAATTGATTCAGCATGGTACATAAAATTATATTCACTTTAAGGCAATTGTCAATCCAATCCATCAATCATGATATGTGTAACCAGGTAGAATGTCTTCAACAAATATGAACTTCCAATCTGTCTTTAAACAATATAACACAATAAAATATCTAAAATCCAAGATCCTTAATGCGTGTTTAGTTGGATGGTAACACATTGAAAATATATTAAAGATCAGAAAATGTTTAGCTTACAAGATTGGAATATTTGCTACCTACAGATTAAAATCCAAACCACACCAACCTAAAAAAATGTAGAAAACATCTAACTTTTCAAAACTACTCAGACAAAGATGCTAAACATATTAGCTTGCAAAATTTTCTTTTTCTTTTTTGCACCCGCTGTGCAAACAATCAGGATAAGGTTTCAAAGCATGTGCTCAAATTACAGCCCTAAAAGAAGAATTAAAAGAACAAAAAAGTACAAAATTCAAGACCAATCTAAACCAATCTACAAGATTATAACCTGAACTTCCCAGAATGACCTGCGGTTCATCATCTTCAACAACTTGCACCGGCTCGTTCCTCCTGGAACGGCTTCTCGCATAAACAACCTGCAAAATAAAAAAATAAAAAAAATAGAAGAACAAATTAATTAGACAAGAACCCTAAGCGATCTAGCAAACCGAAGCGAAGCCATAGAATCAAAACAACAAACTTGGGTGGAATTCATCCTCTCAGACAAACACACAACGTCATCCTCTATCAATTCGACATCGATCGGCCAAGTGGACCTTCCCAGAGTTCCCAATTCCGGCCACTGAGAGACCGAACCCTGCGAAGGCTGCAAAGGGGCCGCCACCGGCTGGTGGTCGTCCACCGTCGGAGGAACGTTGAGATCAATCCCCCTCGCCATCTTCCTGCGAGTAACCCGCCCTGCCCTCTTCGCCGGCTGCCGCGCTCCTCGCGAGCTCATGCTCCGACTCTAATCATCACCAAAACCAAAGAAATCCACATCATCGGATCAGCGAATTGGGGCCAAAGATCATAACCTAATCCAATCAGTCAAAGAAGAGGGGAAATTGAGGGGAAACTCACGGATTGATCGGCTAAAACCTAGATAGAAATCGCGTGGAAAGTGGACGATGCGGCCAGCAAAGACGAAAAGCGAGATTTTTTTCTCTTCTTTTTTTCCGATTTCTTTTGGGGCTCCGGCGGGCGGACAAAGAGAAATAGCGGTTTGGGTTTCCATGCCATACCTTTTATATTAAAATTAAATAATAATAATAATAGTTAATATATATATATATATTTTTTTTTTCAAATGTTATTTTTAATATGAAAACAATATATATCAATAGTATATATGTGTAATTTTAAAATGATTAATGCATTGAATTAAATTCATTAAATTCATATTAATACAATATATTAAATCCATTAAATATGCGCTAGGTACAATGCATGGAAATCATTGGATATATGCCCCAACTAATGCATATGTGCCACATATTCAATGGAATATCTCCGATATTTATTTTAGAGAAATTTATATTTTTAAAATTTTTAGATTTATCGTATAGTTAAATAAAATAATTTTTTTACAATATACTTTTTAATAGTCGTTTCATTTTCATCTTTCTGAACATGTTTTTTAAGAAATGTTTAATAAAATAAAAATAAAGTGTTGACGTAGCAATAGCATTACATTATGCACAGCTTGAGTTTGGAATTTTTTTATGTTTTAAAATGGATATGTATATAATAAATGAATATTTTAAAAAATCATTTTCAGGGTATTACGCTAAGATAATTGTTGATTATTATTAGGTAATCAATTGCAAATAAAAGTTCCTTTTTAACATAAACTCAAGTTATCAAATTAAATATCAAATTTAACTCTTGACAATGTGAACTAGACTTATAGCAAGTAGCATGACCATTTGACTATATTATGTGATTTCTTTTTTTTATATATTTATTTTTTCCAACAAAAGTGGATAAGCTCAACAGTCACCACAACTTTACGAAAAAAAAATAAAATAGCGATACAAATCAGCAAAAAATAAATAAATAAATACATTAGCAAAAAAAAAAAAACATCACACTCTCTGTTAAAAGTAGATGACTAAAACATCTACTTTTATGAAAGCAAAAAAAAACTCAGCCAACTTTTGATTATGAAAGCAAAATATTTCAGCCTAGTGTTTTCTTAATCCGATGCCTCAAATATCTAAAATATAAATATATGATTAATTTTTATTATAATCAAAACATGCTGGAGAATGGTGTAATTGAAGATAAAGGTTGAATAATATCTAAGCTATATTTCAAACTTTCACGTCATCTTTAGAGTAATCTTTTAATAAGTCACTAAATTTTGGCTTATTTTTAGTTTAATTATCGAACTTCAATTTGCATCAATTTAATCACTTAATTTTAATTTAATTTCAGGTAGTAAATTAAAGAATTTCGCCTCTCAAATAATAAGAACAGTGTAAGTTAAAGTAATAATTATAAATGAGAACAGTGTAAAAAAAAAAAGGTGTACCAATAGAACATGATGCAAGTCATGCGACATGATGACATAGGTTGTATGAATCCCAGATTTTTCTTTATGAGTTGTACAGTCCCTTGACTTGAGCCACTTGAGTTTGATTTTTTATTTATTTTTTAATAACAGGAATTGGCCACAATTTTGTTCAAAAAATTACAAACAATAATATATATATATATATATATATATATATATATATATATATATATATATATTCATGAATCATGAACCATATAAAATAGTGGGTCTTAATGTCTAATGATATAATTAGAACCCCAAAAAAGTAAATAGATAGAATCATAGAAGATAGGTAGGAAAAATTTGTGCCATGAGAAACAATAGTAAGAGATGTTCTTTTTTTTTTTTCTTTTGGCTCATATATATATATATATATATATTAATTTTTATAAATATTGATAAGTATAAATACATGTTTGAAATATAATTGCAAGCTCCACAAAATTCGTGGACACAAACACTTTAGCAGACATAAACACCGTAACAGAGATATATTACCAATAAACCAAATAGTCAACAGTCTCACCTAGATTAATGCTGAGTAAATAAAAAATTTCAAGGCTTGATTAGGAAATTTATATTAAAATTTATCATTATTATTTATGAAAATATAAACAAAAGAAAATCTAACAGTCAGCATTTTATAAAAATAGTTATATAACATTAAACCATTCATCATTTATATTTATAAAAAATTATTTATGCATACACCCATACAAAAATCGATAATTAATTTACACACTTAAAAATTTTATATTTGTTTATATGTATTATCCACAATATCCATACATAGTTAAACATAAGCAATCCAACAAACAACGAGAATTAATTAAATAATTAAAAAAATACCGGGGAGAAAAAAAAAGTTACTTCTATCTTAAAGTTTAATTTTTTGGTCCGGTTTATCTCCGGTTGAATATTCACTGGTACGACCAAACCCGGTCCGGTTTAAGACCGGTTCAAACCTTATCAGCAAAATAGACCGGGCTACGTTAACGGCTACCCCGCCACACGATATCTTATCGAGTCCCAGCGCTACCTTTCCACACGTTGCCCTGTTTGTCTTCTCTCTTCCCTCTTCTCTCGCTAATGAACTCCTCCCGCCATGAACTGACCTCCCAATCTCCTCAGAACCAGCCATTCATCCAAGGTAACCAATCCATGCTGTTGAAACAGTTCCTTTACTGTGATTTTTGTTAGTAGTGTGCTGAGTTTGTCAGCAATGTGGATGAATAATGTGAGATTTGTGAGTTTAACCTAGTTTGGTTTTGGATTCATTAGTTTTTTCCTGTAGTAATTTTGTGTTGCCAGTAGTGTGCTATGTTGAGGTTTAATTGGGGATTTCTTAATGAAAAGAGGAATTTTGATGGTTTAATCTAGGATTTAAGCAATGCATTGGATGTTTATGTGGGTCAGAAAGAAAAGACTGGTTTAGTTTTGATTCAATGATGTTTATTCTTGTCCAATGGTCTTGTAGGGGCCTCATCATGTGTTACTAGCAAGCATTTTCTCTACATTTCTGTGTGTTGATTCCAATTTTTGTTGGTAGTACGTTAGCTGATGGCCAAGTATGGTTTTAAGTGCATAATTAATGAACTTTTAGGTCTTATATGTTATCTAAATGCTTGGAGTAGTTAATCTTGGTTCTTTGAGAATACAAAATGAAGTAGTTCTGATAAAAACATACTGTCCTGCGAATATAGTCAAAGAAAAAAGAAAGAATTTGCTGAGGCATCAGAACTGCTCATGAACTGTTTAATTCAAATTCCTAGCGAGGCAAACCACAGACTTCAAGGGCAATTATCCATGTCTTAATGATTTTCACCACTTGTACGAAGAAAATAATTAGTGTGTAATAGATTGAAGGCTGTCGAGTAATTGGTATTGTGTTCATCTTCGCCATGACTTTGATTAACTATGCTGTGACAGTCCATGTTTTTTATTTTAACCTATTGGAGCAAATTTTTGAAACATAAATTTAGTTATATTGCATGGTCCTTTTTAATTAGGATTTGTAATGAAGTACATGAGTTTCTGATACATGTAATCCAGCATAAAAAAAGGAAAATAATCTCTATATTCTCCTGTTTATATATATATATATATATATATATATATATTGGCGCCAGTGTAGAAATTTTGATAGTTTTAAGTATTGTTTCTCGAGAAAAAAATTGATGTCTCCTAAACTGGCAAAGTTTTATTTCAAGTTCTTTCGTTTAGTCTTGTTCTGCCATCTACTCATTTTGGATTAGTCTCCTTGTGAAATATGGATAATATGTCTGACATTATTGAAGGTATTAATCTAAATAATTAGCACAATTAATGAATTCCTCATGTTGCCCAAATCTACTTTTAGTTTCCTATTTCCAATGATTTTCACTTTTTTGGATTCTTGCTCTGGTGATTGTGTCTTATATATGTCCACTAGATATGCTTCAATACCGGTCAAAATTTTCTAGCCGAATTGCATCTGTTATTTGAATAGCAGCACATCTGCTTTCATGCCAATCAACAATGCACCACTCATGTTTACATTTTATTTAAATATTTTTGTTCCTTTTAGCTACTTATCTGCTACACTCAGATAACCTGTTTTCGATCATGCAAAAAAATTAGCCATGCCATGTTATAATAGTTGTCTGCAATGTGTACCAGGTTTAAATGAAACATTCGCTCCTTTTCCCCCTGATTCCTTTGCATTTTATTATGCAGTTTGCAGTGACATTTCAGAAATCTGAAGTATGGCATTTAGGGTTTGCACAAACCATTTTCCTTCTTATGGATGTGTGCAACGAGTTAGGTGCAATGCTCAACACCATCAAAGCCTATCTGAGTTCAAATTATGGGCCAATACAAACATTTCAAGGACCTGTCTTTGGATGAAATCTCAATCAGATAGTCATCAGTTTAAGTGTGGAGGGTCTCATTGGAATTCAAGGAGTGAAATTATAGCTGCATCAAGCAAGTCTAACGTTCATGTATACGATTTGCTATTACTTGTTGCATGATAACCTTTGTCTAACCATAGATCGATAGTTTCTCTCCACAAACATCATACACATATTATTATTTCCATCACAGGTTGAAGGAGCAGAACTAGCAGTGTTACCCAATGTTGCAAAGCAATTCTGGAAAGTCCATGTCATCACTATAACTGGATTCCTTATGAGCATTTTTTTAGTTGTTCCTTCAACTGATGCGGTTGATGCACTCAAGACATGCACTTGTTTATTGAAAGAATGCAGGTGATGTGATCTTTTCAAAGAAGCCCTTTCGATTTTATTTTTTCCATCGAATAGATGGACATTTGCTTCTTCTCTCAAAAGCTGTTGCTTGAGTTTATGCCGCTTTCATGTTGTGTTTCTTCAGTAGATCATAGCAAACAGTATAACTCATCAGTGAAACTTGTTTCTCATCAATTTATGCTATTCATATAATATCCTTGCCTGCAAATATAATAAACGATTCAAATTATCTTATCTTGCACTCATACTTGTCTAAATACTTGTCTGTTACCTCATTTTCACTGAAAGAGGAGGAAAACCAAAAGTGTTTAATTCAGAGTTTCTCCTGTTTTATTACTTAATCAGGGTGGAGCTGGCCAAGTGCATTGCGAATCCTTCCTGTGCTGCAAACATTGCTTGCCTGCAAACCTGCAACAATCGTCCTGATGAGACAGAATGCCAGGTACTTTTTGCATTTCAAATTGGCACACCAGTCTCTCCAATCTACACACTAAACATATCGACACATATTACAGATCAAGTGTGGGGACTTGTTTGAAAACAATGTGGTAGATGAATTCAATGAGTGTGCGGTATCACGCAAGAAATGTGTTCCTCAAAAGTCTGATGTCGGCGAGTTTAAGGTCCCCGACCCATCTGCACTTGTCAGAAACTTCAACATTTCAGATTTTAGCGGGAAGTGGTACATAACTCGTGGCTTGAACCCTACTTTTGACGCTTTTGACTGCCAATTGCATGAGTTCCATGTTGAATCAGGCAAACTCATTGGTAACATATCATGGCGCATACGAACTCCCGATTCCGGCTTTTTCACTAGATCTACTTTACAGAAATTTGTGCAAGATCCTTCACAGCCCGGAATCCTCTACAATCATGACAACGAGTATCTACATTATCAAGATGACTGGTGTTTCTCTTCCCTCATTTCCATTCTTCATTAAATTGGACTAAATAGAAACTGAAAGATAGTGTGCCTGTATCTATTATATTGATTATATGATACATTGTTTTTGTAGGTACATTTTATCGTCTAAGGTGGAAAATGAACCAGATGATTACATATTTGTTTATTATATAGGTAGGAATGATGCATGGGATGGATATGGAGGTGCAGTAGTGTACACGAGGAGCTCAGTTTTACCAGAGAGCATCATACCAGAGTTAGAGAAAGCAGCTAAAAGTGTCGGCCGAGACTTTAGCAAGTTCATCAAGACAGACAATACATGTGGCCCTGAACCTCCTCTGGCTGAAAGAATTGAGAAAACAGTTGAGGCCGGAGAGGAGACCATCTTAAGGGAAGTAGAGGAGATCGAAGAGGAGGTGGAAATGGTCGGCAAGACGGAAGCTACATTGCTTCAAAGACTTGCAGAGGGGTTCATGGAAGTAAAGAGAGATGTTGAAAATTTTTTCATGGGGCTTGGGAAGGAAGAGATGGAACTTTTGAATGATCTCAAGATGGAAGCAACTGAAATTGAGAAAGTTTTTGGCAGAGCATTGCCATTGAGGAAACTCAGATGAACACATTTTGAAAAGTATCATCACAGCAAAATGCAAAGTATCACCAAAGTTGTTTTCAGTTCTTTTACATAGAGCAAAAGAATTTTCTGAATTTGTTCATAAAAGATTCAGTTACTTGCAATATTTCTTGGTTTATATTCTTAATTATGCAAGATTTTGTATGGTGAACACTGGATGGACGAACAAAAAAAATGTTCAGAGAAAGGATACTGGTTTGCTCAATTCAATGTTCAGAAATGTTTGCATGTTTATTGGAGTTGAGAATTCAGGGACACAATTGATGAAGTAACGTTTTGCAGTTAAATTATATATATATATATATATATGATCTTTGTAGTGTAACCAAATTCAATCAGAAGTGTTGTAATCAAATATTCCCTAATTAATAAAATTTGTAATACATCAACAAAAAATGTAACATAGATACAGTTATTATCCCTTATCCATGTGCTAATTTCTATCTTAGTGAAATTATGGTTTATCGACCTTTTTCGAATCTATATACATATATAGTTAGTTAGTTAGTTAGTTGTTATAGTTGCTAATGTACTCTTAAGTAACAAGAATGGATAAACCATAAAACAAACAGAAGGGTATTACCTTATCTTAGATATTGAGTACCTGTTCATCTTTCGCCATAACAACATATATTCGAATCCAAGTAAAATCTTCATTTTTAAAACAAAATTATAATATTTTGCTCCATACAACTTGTAAGCAAATTAGAATTAAGCATTTGAAACCATTCATCAAATGACCATTGCAATTTATTAAAAAAAAATATCCAAAGGGCTTTGGTCCAGCAGTACTAGGCCCATTGCATAGAGTGTTGGTTCCAGGACTTTTATTGTTTTAGTTCAAAAAACACAATGTAGTGTGCCAAGAGTCTCTGGTTATGGGTGCAGCCGTAAGGGTGTACATCCGCCTTGTAAAAAGAAATCAATTTTACTAGGCTTGTGGCTTTGTGAAAACATTGTCATTTTGCAGAAAATATTATAAGTTTTCTTAAATAGAGGATGTATTTGTAAAATTACTATAGATTTGTGACATCTGCAGCAACAACCCAGAAGGTTCATTGTTACAAACTTCCAATTAGTTTCAATCTCAATCTCAATCTCATGGCAAATGAGAATTCTCAATTCTCACTCTATGTTCAGATTAACAAGCTTGATCTTGACAAAGACTTTGATGTTGTTGCCTTCTCCTTTTTTCTTGACTGTCAATAAACTAATATAGTAAAAAAGAGTGCAAATTTTTATATATATTTATCAAATTTGATAATCCATGAGTATTGCTCTTAAGCTTCCTGTGAAGAAGAGAAATAACTAAAAGCTCTGATGCAATTGAGAATAACCACAAGACACAATAAAAAGAATCATACCATTGTCAACAAACATCACAGAGAAATCTAAAGAAGAGCTGAAGAAGATACAAAAAAAAACACATAAGAGAAAAAAATCCACTTGTTCATAGAACTCAAATTACCGCAACACAAAGCACACAAGAAAATAAAGAATGAACTCTTCAAGGAAGATCCTTGATATACTCAGGCCTTCTTCTTTCGTTGTCTATTTACAGGCCAATCTTTGACTCTTAACACCAGCAAACCTCATTTTTTGAGCCAACTGAAGCATGAACAGCCCTATATACAATAAAAGAATGTTATAATTAAAAAGTTATGGTAATGGCAATGCAAACATGCAAAACTTCAAGAGCAACAAGAGAAAATTACTATCATACATAAAGCCGATCAAAAGAATTAATAGTTTCCATTCGAGTTCAGTGATCAAATGGAACTTATACTGCCAATTTGCAAGAATTCCAAGCAAATCACAAAGACTAGTTCTCAATGCAGCATGTGCAATGCAAGCTCTGTCTGTAGATAATGTTTTCGAAAAAAAAAGCTCACACTAAAATGTAAATGTGGCTATAAAATGAAGAATGCTGAAGACTAACTGACCGTATTTTGAGAACTACGCTTGTGGCCATTAGTCTGATATGGATCATTACTCACAATGGGCACTCTCGCGGAGCCATCCTGCTTCTCTGCTCTCAAAGTATCAAAGATGCCAGTATAACCATCAGCTGAATTAGGATCTTTTTCCCATTCGCCAAACTCCGGCACTGTTGACCCTTTATCCGGCTGCATTCCAAAGTTGACAATATTTTCATGAATAAAAGAGTTTTCATGTAAAACACATGTGATTTGTGTGAATTTAGACATGTTATGCATGCGAAATTGAGTATAAGAGAACAGAGAACAAGCTTACAGTTTCATCACCTCGGCCAGCATTTTTCAATCTGGATCTTACCGGAGTGCGGGAACCAACTCCATGAGCTTCAGAAGAAGCCCTTCTTTCCAATGAAGACGGAGTAACTCCACCTTTTGCAGATTTTGACGGGTGATGGTGGTGAAGGGGAGACTGCTCTACACTACGGTCAGAACCAGTACTAGCCCTCCTTGCCCTCCTCTGATGGGATGGGTCAGTGGGACGATGAAATTCACCGTCTTCCCTGCTAGCACGTCTCTCATGCTTTGGTCTTCGGTGCTCTCCTTCATCCTGTGCTGATGGTCTATCTTGAGAAAAAGCTTCCGGATTTTCTTGAGGATCATTTGGATTGATCATTTTCCCTGCATTTTTAACCCTTCGAGCATCGTCAAAACATTGAGTATAAGGAACATCAGTACCTTCCCAGTCTCCAAATTTAGGAACCTTAGCATTTTGCTGCAGCCAAATTGGATAACAGTTATTCATGATGGAAAAATCAGTACTGAAACTTATGTTAACATTCAGAGAGGAAAGAAATGAAATGTTTGAGATGTTTTTGAGCACTAAAAAAATGAATAGAAAGACTAATTGCAGCATGAAACAAAGTAAAAAAGACAAAGGAAAGATCACCAAATGTTGAACATGTGTCTTAAACATAGTATCAAATAGAGTAAGCCTTTAGATTAGAAAAAAAAGGATTATTTGGATATATACTCCCCTTGAAGGATACATTCATAACCATTTTAGTTTAACAGACATATACTACTAATTTGTGGTCACATAGGGATTGCTTCACAGAAATTCTGTCGTCTCACATAATAAATTTCATTCAGTCCTGGTTCCTTACTTCTCAATGGAGAAAAATCAAACTAAGTAACAAATAACTCGGTACAAAAAAGGGCAGTACTGAATTCCTCCAACAAAAAGCAAAGAAAAAAAATAGTACACATTTGACTGATTTTCTTCTTAAGAGTATAACAACAAGAAGGACAAAACTTGCAGAAAAGAACACAAAACACAGACCAAAGAATTCCAGATCCCTACTTCAACCGCTACAAATGACACAACATAACCAGATTGCCGGCATAAGCATGAATTTTCAACCAAAAAAAAAAAGAAGGGAAACAAGAAATAAACCCAATAATCTCTTCTTCCAAAGCTGCTAACCAGTCCCAAACAAGAACAAAATCCATCATTTAACCACCCGATGATCTCCTTTTCAGAAACTTTCTAAACAATCATTACATCTAAAATTCATTCAGTCTTCCTTGAAATTAAAACAAAAGGCACCGAAAAGGGCAAACAGTCCAATCAAGAACAAATCTAAGACAAAATTCCCCCATTTTCCATTCAAACAATCCCACAAATGATCACATACAAGTATAGAACCCCAAGGGAAATTCTTTTCTTAAAAAAAAAACAGAAAAAAAACACATAAAGCTCTCAACTTTCTCAAATCCAGACCTCACCAAACTCCAAAAAAGGCCAAAATCCGCACGGAAAACCACCACAAAATAAATAAATAAATAAATCAACAAAAAAAAAATGAACACAAAGAAAAGCTCACCGCCATTCAATGAAAGATGAGTCCAAAACCGATCCACAAGTTCTCAAAAACGCTTAAAGCCGTCTCCTTTCACAACCTACACCGAATCCAAGATCTAAATCGTAAGAAGAAGAAGAAGAAGAAGAAGAAGAAGATAGGTAGCAATGAGAGGAAAAGAAAGCTTTGACCAGCACGAGCCAGTCGTGTTTGACGCTTTGACAATTCGCCGCCACTGCCACCGGTCCGTAATAAATATTCCCCCAAAATGAGGGATTATTGAAATTCTTACGTCCAATTTCTTTAATTAATTAATTAATTAATTAATCCTACTTATATCCTAGTACTCACTTACGTTTAGTTTTTGTTTTTTTTAACTATTTTATCCCTTAATTAATTAATTGCTTTTACTGATATTGATTTTGTTTTCCATTTCTTTTAGCTCAGAAGTGAATCTCGGGGTTAAGATACACAATATTAATAATATAAAAATTAATTAAAAATAATAAAATATCTTACATCTATCTGGAAAGATGTGTTTATTCTATAGTATGTTAGCCAAATAAAATCAAAATGAAATATTTATTTGTTAAGCTTTGTTTTTTCACATGATATTTTTTTTTTCTATGTTTTACCTGATATTGAAGACCGTGCATCATCATCACATTGATACTTGCTTATTATTATAACAGATTTTATTTTGGTTGTTTGTTTTAAGAGGCTGACATATTTATGGCATCAAAATCCGTGAAGTTTTTTTAAGGCTGACATATTTATGACATCAAAATACATAAAAATTGTTTAAAAAAACCAAAAAAAGTTGTGATATTTCACTTCCCAACAGCACCTTCAAACATATCCTTATCTATATGCCATTATGACAAATGTGGGCCACTCAGAGCATGAAAATTAAAAAAAAAAAAAAGCAAGCAAACACTGAAACAAAGTCTTTGGAAAAAAGAAAAAAGAAAAAAATAAAACATAGATGAAGAAGAAACCCTGTGATGCACAAGAAAACAAGAAAAGTATGTCAGAACAAAAGTTGCGGTGTTCTGAAAACATGGTAATGAGACACATCAAGTAGAATCAAACAAACTGAATAAGCACCAGATTAATTGTATATATACACCATCCAAAGCAAGATTAAAAAACTTTGAGCAAACAAAATGAGATTTGATTCAATCTATAAATAAAATTCCCATCTCTGTCAACTCCATTCCCTCATAGACAACACAGTAGCTTGATCACACAACAGGGAAAAAGGAGCATAATACATGGAAGTTAGGACACAACGAATCCCCAGCATGTGATAGGATCTGCATTGTGGAACGAGAACAGCAAAAAGACCCGTCTCTTCCAAAGCATCAGTCTAGGCTTTGGAATCCAATGCCAAGAGTATCTTTTTCCTTGGACCCTGAAAAGTATCATATTAAGTAAGGTTCAGAACAAATGCTAAAGGAGACTGATTTTTGATGTTAAGTCATAGAATTTTATCATTTAACATGATCAGTAAGATCAGATTGGTTCAAAAGTATACTTCAATAAATACATCTAAATAAGTGATGTGGTTATTGAAAGAAATTGATGATAGTGTTAAATAAGTGTCACTATTTTTGTTTTTCTATTATCTTGATTTGTTTGCAAGTAACTGGGCACTGGAGTTTATGTACTGGTGAATTTCTTCTATCATGTCAAAAGCTCATCTACAGCGAGATATTGTTATGGAGAAAAATTGATGGACATTGAGGGAGTAAGAGCTCATGAATGTACAGAAATGATTGCATTGCGATATCTTCAGAGACAAACAATAAGAAAAAGAGGGTATCATCTGAATGAAATTTATCCAATGTGTCCACTAATAAGGTTTCTCAGGGTAAGTAAATGGTAGAATAACTGAGAATTAAGAAACAGAAAGCTTACCATAGGTATTCCTAAAGCTTTGAGATCATCATCATTCATGTGAACGAGAGCTGTCATATCAATCTGCAGATGCAAGATAACAAAGTCAATGGGAATTTCAGATACACTTAAAACAGTGCTGGCAAATGTTCATAGATAAGAACCTCCTCAGCCTGGAATATTATTGAATACTTCTCCAAACCCAGAGACTTTAGCAAACCATCCACGGATAAATTTGACTGCATAGTTTAACAGATGAGCTAAGGTCAGCAGAAACACAGGAAATGGCGCAGTCCACAGATGCTGAATTGAAGTTATGGTGTATAGATGCAGTTCATAACAGCAAAGCACTAAAATGAAATGGACATCGTAGTATTATTAGTATGAATCTATGGTAGTTCATTCAGATTGACAAGTAAGAGACAGGCAAAATAATTATGAGCCGTAACAAATGTCTGGATACCATACATAGCGTCCATGCAGGGATATATCTAGGACAAGTGATCTTATTTTACAATAATTTATTTCAACTAGAGGGTTTTGATTGGCTTAAAGCTCCATCTCAAAATTTCTTCTTTCCAATCTCAAAATTCTAATTTTTTTTTAATTACCTTATACTTTGCTCATCTTTTTAAACTAAAAAAGCTTTTTGCTACTTTTCTGATTTTACAAATTGATTCTTCAACTTTCTAATCTTTTTAATAATGATTTCATGTGCAATGATTGTATGGATTCTACTTAATTTAAATTTACACTTTAATATGATTTAGATCTCCTGGCCTACGTTACTTTATCTCTAAAAACAACTAGTTTTACCGCTTCTAAAAACAATGTAATCCAACACTTCCTTATCCTAGTAACACTGATAGTAGCCCATTCAAAGAATGATTTATCATACCATCATAACATGAAATCAAGCTACCCTTGACTCAGTTACAACGAATACCACATTATCCAAATTAGAAGGAAACACCCTCTTAAGACTAAAATGATAGGCTATTGCTGGTCAATCAAGCATCATCAAAATTCCCTACCCTCGTCTTATATTAGCCAAAATCTAGTTCATTATCTTTAGAGACAACAAGGGATCCAAACATTTCATTAATATTAAATTGTTTTACCATTGTTCAAATCTTCAATTCAAGCTTGCGTACATCACTTTAATGAGCAATACATAAGTTAATATGTTAAACAACCAGTAAACTGTTAGCAAGACAAACATTGACAAAGTTGGATGTATAGTACTTTTAGGAAGGTGAGAGTGGAAGACAGTAAATTATGAACTAATGACTCTATCCTCAAGTTCTATGACATAAGAATCCAGAACAACTAAGTTGCGATTAAGCACTGAGGCTACAAAACTATTTCTCAAAATAGATGTTCCGGTGCCTGGGACAAGTATCCTAAGCCACATGTCTACAAAGGAGCGGAAACATAAAATACAAGCATTACAAAAATAGTAGATAACATAACAACAAAAGAATAAAAGAACAAAACATCTACGTTTTATCCAAAGAATTAATTGTCTATGTGGATTAAATTTTGTGTGAAAAAGGGGGCATTATATTTACGAAATGTTTTCTTGGCCATCTCTTTGTAGTCTTCCTCATTTAAATTTTGTTCACTGCATATACAATATAATATTGATATTAAAGTTGCATGTAGTATGACTGATATTTGCCAGGTTCTCTTGTCAAACATACCAGAATTTCTAAAGAACAATCAGGCTGGTTTAATTAAATCACCAGCAAGTACATGGGGTCAAAGCAAATGTAACCTCAGAAAATTAGATTTATGAGCGTACAGGCACAGGCTCTTGGATCTCACATTAGTTTTCAATAAGCAATGCAAGCATTTTGACTTGGCAGGTTGCAATATAATGCAAGATATAACACTGAGTTTACACTTGACTAATGTCTGCAAATATGTTACAAAACAGAATTTTACTCGCAGAGTGTAATTTAATGCTTATTATTATTATTATTATTATTATTATTATTATTATTATTATTATTATTATTATTATTATTTTATTTTTTTTAAAGTTGAGTGCATAGAAACAAGTGCCCAAAATCCATAGAAGGGGACGAAGGGGTATACACACAAATGAACTTATAACATGAGAGCTACCTCAAAGTATCAGCAATTTCTTTTGTAAACAGATTCAGCTATTAAGGACCTTAAAAACCTAGTAACATCACTCTCGATAAGACGCAATTCAATATATGAAAAAAAACACAGACCACATTAAAACTACCTTTTGCTGAGATTTTCTTCTTGAGGAATTTGGGTTTGACACTACTTTGGTTTCTGACACAGGTTTCTCAACTGAAGTGACATTTTTATCGGCAGACTTATTGCTCTCTGGTACTGGTTTAGCTTTTGGTTCAGAAATTTGTTGTGCTGGTACTACGCCGGATAGCTTTTCACGAAGATCCCGTACACCAGAGGCTTTCCCACCCTGATAAATTTGCTGTGAATCCTTCTTCTGAAGCTTCAAACGTAGATCTTTGGGACCAACTTTGGATTCTTGTTTTACGTACAATCCAAAGGTTTAAAAAATGTTAAATATCTTTCAGAAAAGAGATAATGGATATAAAATAGCTGCATCAAAATGTTTTTAATTATCTTTATACTTGAATATTGAACTTCTTCATCATCTTCATAAAGGTCATGCTTCCATTTGTCTTCACTTTGGCGTTGCCTAAAAAGTGATTTGGAATTAGAAAGAAAAAACACACACACATGAACACGAATGTGCACACTCACATTTGTCAATAAAAGGTAAACAAGCATATCTTAACCAGATTCACAAAATAGCTCTACTTATTAATATAGAAACCCGCAGCAAAACAAGATAGAAAGCACAACCAGCCATACAAAGGAAAGAAGGGCATTATAACGCACAACTCGCCAAACATGTAAATTTCTTTTCTTGACTATGCCAAACTCTCAATATAACCAAACAATAAATCCAGTTTGACATTATTTGATGCCATAGAAAATATTCTAAAACATTCCATAACAATTAACCACAGTAAATCTATAATTCAGTCATTATTTCTACCATACACCATTGACGTGACCACAAACTCATAACTGCTCAGCATTACCAACCAAAATATTCTCACCAAATTTAATGTATGATTAAACATGATCAAGGTCAAAACCAGCTGGATATGCTATTTTGGATCTTTTCGCAGCAAAAATAGTTAAAACAAAACTAGAAATATATTACGTTTGGGAGAGGGTGACATTTATCATGAATCTTCCACACTAGACATAGTAAGGTTCAAGCTAATTATATATGTTAACATTACTGAGGCACCTTAGCAACAGGGAAGTTATGTTCTATCAAAGGCTAATCACTTTTTAGGCAAGCAATGCTGGGCTTGTTGGCCACCAATGCTGTATATTGAATCTCAGCATAATATTTTGCAATATCTTGCTCCACAAATCTCAAGCACTAACTAAACTCAGACACTAAAATTTGATAACAACCTACTTCATTAAAGTTACAAATAATTTGACTAACCTAATTGCATTGCATCAAAACTAATTTCCACATTCCTACACTAATCAAATTAACTTCTGAATAGACTGCATGCAGCAAAAACAATGAAAGAACAAAAAACTAACACTAAAAATTCACGTATAGTGATGAGTCTGATGGCAGTCCTTTTCAAAGTTCAAATTTCATTATATGCCTAAATTTATTGATGAAAACCTTGAACTATGCAATCATATAATTTACAAGGCATAGAAAGAAGCGTAACCCTAACTCTATTGAGCACAAATTTAACTCTAACAAAATTCATAGAAAACAGACAATAAAAGGGTTCCCATTACCTATTCCCACCCAAAATCACAACTTTAGCCTTAAATACTCACTCCTAAACCATCAAATTCCGGGAATTCCAACAAAACTAACGCAAACATCATGTCGCTAATTCCGGAAAAATAAGGATCAATCTTTCAGCGAAAGCAAGCAAGCACGAAGAGCTGGAAGAATAAAACACGAAAATAATCAAGATTTGAACCAAAACCGGACCTTTTGCCGTTGGTCGAACGGATCAGGCCGAGATCGTCGCCGGTGGCGCCATTGAGGCGGTCCTTAATGGATCTCTTGGCTCCAGCGGTGACGCGATCCGAGTACATATCGTCCTCACTCCCCCGTGAAAATCAGAGAGAAAACCCTAGACAGAGAGGGCAGAGAGCTAACCGGCAAAGTTTTGGGTCGTATTCTGGGGATTGAGAGAGGCTGGACTCGTAATACCCGCTATTTTTTTTGGTTACTTTCCGGGATTTTTGTAAATTAAGCCTTTTTTTACTAGATTATTATGTGAAACTCTTTTTTTTTTTTTTTTAATCATCATAAAATACAGTAGTTATTTTTTCTATTATAGTTAATAAATATCTCAAAAAGATGATATATTTATTCTGAAAAAGAATATTGACTTAAAAAAAGATCAATTTTTCAGATAAAAAAAAACTTATTTTGGAGATGCGGGGTATCGATCCCCGTACCTCTCGCATGCTAAGCGAGCGCTCTACCATCTGAGCTACATCCCCATTGTACACAGTTCTCAAATAAATTATAAAACTTTAAATTTATTATCAGATGTTTTTAATCATACAGACAAATATTTGGATAAAACTCTCCCACAAAATGCATACCACCAAAACTTAGAACTCAGGTCACAGATGAAACCACCTCAGTGAGTAAAGACAGAAAAATATCAAATATATGCACATCCATGATTTCTGGGAAACAAATTTCAAACAGGTTACAGGGGAAGCATTTGCCAGTGCTGCAACTTCTACGGTTTAACATACATCTAAATGTTTATTATTACACAGCAGTGTATGGCATGCAGATATTCATGAAGATGATAAACTAATCGTCTCTTCAACCATAGATTTTAGTCAGACCGAATTCCACCCATGAATGTCCTTGGATCAGGGCATGTTCCATTGAACTGAGCTTGAGAGAAATCAAATCCTGGGTTCTGCAAAGCAAAATTTTGATTTTGAGTGAATATTAACAAACAAAAGTGATAAGATTAGAAGAATAAATATTCATATCTGATCATTGCAAGAGTTCCACTCTTTAGGATACAGGGGCAATATCATACCCATGTATAATTGAAAAGGAAAAAGGCCTATTGAAAATCCAAGTTTGTAAAATAACACAAAAAACGATTCAACATTCATCCACATAAAAAGGTTTAGTACGTGCTCTAACATGGGTCATAATGGACTCTGACTCTTTGTTCACCAATTTGGCAAACAAGTATAATCCATAGAACATTGTAAACTAGCTAGATCAATCTGCGAAAGAGATAAGCCATTTGAAGTAAAATAGATGAAAACAAAAAAATAAATTTATGAGATATAATAGTCAATTGGAAAGCAAAGTTCACAGATTATATATCAACCTGGAGAAGTAAGTACTGTTGACCTGAGCAGCAGTACTGCTTATGTGATTATTAAGTCAGTCATTTTCTTATTTCTTCAGTACATAAGTTCAATACCACTTTGTTATGAAATCTAAAATAGCACTCAAGAGGGGTAGGCTAGGCTAGGCGCTCTATAAAAGCTCTATGTTATTTTCTACTCCGACGTAAATTTTCAGTATTGAAAAGATTTTTCCTTGAACCCAGTTTCTTCCTTTTCAACCTCTTAGATTTGGTTCTCAAAAGTTTGTGCTTAAGAGGCACATATTGACTTTCAATTTGCAATTTGCTATAAAATAGTCAAAACTTGTTAGGTAGACCTTTCAATCTTCTTGATTTAATTCCAGCCTATCGTATACAAACTGATGATGAAATTAGACTACCAATTAGTTAGTACAGTAATATTTCCGTGGAAGTACCAGGAACAGTAAATTTTGACAACAAAATTCATCTATGTAATTTAAACCAAAAAATCCTAGCCAGATAAAAAGAGAAATAGACTGGACGGACATTGCAAAGAAGACCAAATATGATGAAAGACAATAGACAAATCAAATCAAGATTTTGATATATGGGAAACTAACAAAAATATGTCCTACCTCCTCTTGAAACCTTTGAAGCATAAGGCGTTTTTGCTCAAGATCTGCAGTATAAGAATCTAAAACACCTTGACCTTTAATGGGCGATGACCATGTATTCCCCTTGTCTCTCTTGTGCATTGTCACATGCATTACACCATCCTCTACAAGGCACAAATGTCAAGGAATGATAACTATAAGAGGTTCAAAATAAAGTAAGCAGAAAAGAACTCATTGTAAATTAATAACTTCAGCAGATGAAACATAATAAGCATATAAAGCATACGAACTGGCCTGAATTTGATTGGATAGGCACTTGAACCACATTAGACAGATTGAACAAGTCACTCTAGAGGAGTCTGTGTGTTTTCATAAGTGATTTCTTATCAAAATTTTCAGTTAGCTACTAACCATTCTCACAGCAATTTATATGCTCCTCAAAGTCGAACAATGAAGTTCAAAAGTTTTCAAATTCACTTTTAAACAACTAAGAGTACTTTCCAGAACAGGATAGTCGCCCTTCACAGCATGAGTTCCCTAGAATTGTTTGTATCACATATTTCTTGGAAGTTCTAGCTCCATTTTTTCCAAAATCTGTTCATTATGCCACGAGAAAACAATGTCTGCCACCACAACCAAATTCAGAACACTTAATAGAACTATTGTCTTATATAAATCATTCAATAAAACCACACCGCGCGACAAGCCCCACCAAAAAAAAAAAAATATTCCTTTTGTTTCAGTGTCCTGCGATGCATTACCAAGGGTCCAAAACGAAGAGTCGGTCTTCACAGGCGCTGCGAGGTCGTGCTGAGAATCAAAGCAAATCAAAGCAAAACAAACCCAATTAACAATCAATGAATTCCAAACAAAAGGAAACACACGGTTCAGAGGGAACGAAGGAAAGGGAAAGATACGAACATTGAGGTAAGGGGGATTGCCCTTGATGCCGACCTCAAGGTGCTGAGCTTGGATCTTGCCGTAGAAGAGTTTGTTGGGGACATCGGGAGGGAGGTCGATATACAGATTGACCTCGTCTAGGGTTTGATCCCATTCAAACACCTTCTGGCCTGCAAATTTCACAACAAGATCAGAATCAAGGAGACTGCGAAGCCCTAGACAATTCGTACGACGAGAGAGAGGGGATCGGAGATCTATACCATTATGTACGAAGCTGTGGCGCTTCTCCGGAGCCAACTTCTCAGCCATGGCTCTCCGACGACGACGTGAGAGCTCCGACTAGCAAAGTACCAGAGCGTTCCAAAAACGTGGGTTTTGTTCGTTGGTATAATGCACCGTTCCACAATATTCACTTTTAGTCCCTGATTAAATTTTTTAGACATTTCCGTCGCTAATCCCAAATTAAATCCTTACAAACATAAATTAAATATTTATCTTTTTTTTATATACTATAATGCTAGGTCGAACGAAAAAAACACACGAAACCAGCCACACGACTGATGTGGCTGGTGACGTGGCTTCATCTTTTAAATTTAATTTTTTTTATTTATTTTAAAAATTAAAAAAAATAAAAAATAAAAATAAAAAAATGGAATGCGTCTGTGCCTTAGCTTGGAAGAGAAGCAGCCGTTTCCCTTCCCCGCTCCCGGTTGCTACTTTCCTACTTCGCTCCAGGCCATCCTTCCCTCCCCTGCTCCTGGCCGCCGCTTTCTTCCCCCGTTCCCGGCCATTGCTTTCCTACCCTACTCCTGACAGTTGTTTCCCTTCCCCTCTCCTCTCTCGTGTCTTTTCATGAGGAATTATTTTTTTCACTGTTTTGTTATAGAGTGAGAGTGAAAGTTGTTACAAAACGATAAAAGGTTCATGGAAGGAGATCGATGAGGCCTTCACTCGAACTGGTGGAATTGAGAAGCTTGAGAAATCATTTCATATATGCAAGTAGGGATGCAATATTTTGTTCATAATTGATAAGAGATTTTGATTTTGTTTTACTTAGCTCGATCAAAGAATGTTCATGAGTTCCCCCCAGCCTTGGGACAATCTCTTAAACATTGGGCAGTTTTGGTTCAAACAGAAGAATACTGAATGATCAGAAACAAAAATTAATAAAAAATTTTGAATGATAAAAGGTCATCCACATCTTCATTATTGATGCAATGCAAGTGAACACAAAATCTCAACTTACAAAGCAAATTCATCAGAAAAATATATAACAAAAGTTATTCATCCATCCAAACAAACAACATAAACTAAATCCTAGTTCAAAAATGCTGCATTTATTAGAAACAACAATGGAAATCACACTACTGCATAATTTTACCAGTAATCATCTACTAGAAAAAGCTCTAATTTTTCCCTTAAATTAAAGCAAGAAGATGAAGAAAGGAAATGTAATGCTCTCAAGCAAAGGCCTGAGATTTTCTTCTCCTCCTCCACCAAAGCCTCATCCTTCTCCACCACGTTAAGCCCCTCCACGCCGTCAAACACCGCTATGAACCCAACCTCATACCCCTTCGCCCTCGCCGGGGAGAAGTTCTCCTCGAAGCTCACATTCCCGGCAAGCTTCATCGCTGTCGACCCCTTAACCTGCTCTAAAGCCGCCATCAGCTCCAGCTTCTTGCCCTCCTTCAGTTTGGCGAGGATGAGCCGCACGGCGGATCCCGGAAGGGGGGGGTGATCGACGTCAACATGGCGGGGATCTGAGGTGTACGCTGCGAGATCGGAGGGGAATGAGTAGCGGCTATAGAGAAAATGAGTGTAGGTGGCAGCCGTGGCGGCACCGGAACGAAGGCGGAGGATGGGGGCGGCAATGAGGTGGGTGGTGATCCCGAGGTTGGAGAGTGCTTGGAGATTCGTGATCATCGCATCGATCTTGGTTTGCTCGGTGGATTCACGAGCCTTGAAGAGGACGACGTGTTTGACGGTGAAGATGAAGATGGACATTTGGACGGTGGTTGTCATTGGGCGGAGATCACAGCGGGTCGGCAAGAATAAGAAATGGGAGCGGCGAGAAAGTAGTGGCTTCAATGGAAGGAGAGGGTGGTGAAGATACGGGGCGGAAAACTAGGGGAAGCGACGTCCAGGAGCAAGGGAAGCGGTGGATTAGAGCGGAGAAGGGAAGTGGTTGCTTCTCATTCAAGCTAGGGTAC
Organism: Dioscorea alata; assembly: GCA_020875875.1. NCBI lineage: Eukaryota > Viridiplantae > Streptophyta > Magnoliopsida > Dioscoreales > Dioscoreaceae > Dioscorea > Dioscorea alata. Next base: position 21,111,687 of record CM037015.1, on the reverse strand, counting down.
AAACAAGCATTCCATCTTTTTATTTTTTAATTTTTTTAATTTTAATTTTTATTTTAAAAAATCTCTGCCACGTCATCACCACCCACATAAGTCGTGTGGCTGGTTTCGTGTGTTTCTTTCGTTCGATATAGCATTACTTTTTTTTTATATAATATTATTGTATTTATTTTATAACGACTTTTGTTATTGTTGTAGGCTTGATTTGAGCGTATATATCTTGTTTTTTTGTGTCAATATATATATATATATATATATATATATATATATATATATATATATATATATATATATATATATATATCTTGAGAATTATGTTAGTGAATAATTAAAATTAAAATATAAAAGGAACTTGAATATGATGAAGATGGTAGCGAGCTGCAATTTTTATTTTTATTTTTATAAATGTGACAAATCTTATAAGGGCGTGTACATGTTAAAAATTATTACTTTTAATGCATTTATGCTCTTTATTTTAATGAGTTAAGATTTAAATTTACGTTTTTATCATGATAACAATACATAAACACTATGGTTAGAAGACGATGTGTTAATAAATCGAGAAATTACTGGTCAACGGTGACAAGGTCATCTATACAATTTTACTCAGAATATTTAATACATATATATTATTTTACTTTTTTGGCTACAAGACGGATTTAATCAATTAATTTAATTAAAACCCGAACCCGTTAACCCGCTAAAGCCCCAAAACCCAGCGAAAAAACGAAGAGAGGAATAGGGAGAGGCTTCGGCGGCGGGAGAGGGCGGCGGGCACGACGGCGATGGCGAAGCGCAGCGGTGGAGGCGGCGAGGACATCTTCGAAGCCCTACAGGACTTCACGAGCAAAGAGAACTGGGACAAGTTCTTCACCCTCCGTGGCTCCGGTGACTACTTCGAGTGGTATGCTAACTGGCGCTCTATAGAAGCTCCTCTCCTCTCCTTACTCTCCGGAAGCGGAGGAACGGATCTCCGGATCCTCGTGCCGGGATGCGGTAGCTCCAGCGTCTCTGAGAAGCTTTACGATGCCGGGTACCGGCAGATCACCAACATTGATTTCTCCAAGGTGGTTGTTTCCGATATGCTTCGGAGAAACGTCCGGAGCCGGCCGGAGATGCGGTGGCGAGTCATGGACATGACGGAGATGCAGGTAATCGGAAACATTGCCATAATTTCAGGCTTTTCCATTTTGATGCTTTAATTTGCGATTAAATGGAAAAGTGAGTACTTTTAAGCTAAAATCTCTTTTTGCAGCAACGCCTCTGGTAACTACTCTGGGTTCTATTTGGTTTACTTTGCTAGTGAATTCATGATACCTTGAAGAAGTATGAGTCATGATTTGCTGTTTGTACTGAAAGGTTAATATCTATTTCATGTTATGATAATTTATTCTTAAGCCAAGTCTAGGAGTATAAACAAGTGAGGGATTCCCTTCTCACTTTTGAAGAATACCCTTCATTATTGATAGTATTTTTGTGAACAAATTTTCAAAATCTGAAAAAAATATGAGTTATGGGATATAAGAAAGAATAATAGTTTGCTATTTTGTACTGGAAGCTTAAAATCAGTATCACGTGTTGGAAATTTGCTCTCAATCCCAGTCTAGAAATGTGAGCAAGTGATGAGTTGCCTTGAGTGGTAAAAACTACTGTGGGTCATTGTGGGAACTTAAAGATGGATGATTTTCACAAAGGCTCAATTAATGCATGCATTCATCTAAAGTTGAGATCAATGTATTTTAGATTGATGGAGTAGACGGTTACTTTGGAACCTAGAAAATCTCTCAATCATACTTACGGTATGGGCTCAAAAGTTTGAACATGAGGGCGGATGAGGCCTTATGCACAGTAGGTGTCTCAAAAAGAAGAAGATATTTTCAAGTTTTCATAAGCAGTAATTTAAATATTATGGGATTACCATGAGTTTTGTACAGGAAAAGGCAAGCATATCGAGTGACTAACTTGTAGCGAAATTTGGGAGAACCTATACTTGCCATTCTTCGATGAATTGTTTATTTTATCTGGCGAGCTTGATTGTAAGAATACCATTTTTGTCCAAAACTTTCCTTTATGTTATCTTCTGTTGATATATTCTTTGGTAATATTATAGGAAATATTTTTCTTGTGCTTTTGTTGTTTGGATTTTGTGCTCAAGAGTTGTATGTTATAATTAATATTTGGATCACTGAGTACGTTTGCTTATAGATGGATCATAAATTGTATCTTTCCCTAATTCTATGTTATAACCAGTTTGCAGATGGTTCATTTGATATTGTCCTTGATAAGGGAGGATTGGATGCTTTGATGGAACCAGGGGTTGGATCTAAGCTGGGGAGCAAATATCTCAAAGAGGTTAACTTCATTAAAATCATGAATACTATTTTGTAGCTCATTTATTTGATAATTTTTCTCCGAATTTACATATTCACAAATTCAAATTGCTATGAAAATCTATCTAAGTTGCGTTGGTTATGCAACCACCAGGTGAAAAGGGTTCTTAAATTAGGGGGCAAGTACCTTTGTCTCACTCTTGCTGAATCTCATGTTATAGGTGAGCTTTAACCTATCAATAACTCTGCAATACTGATTATATTTCTCTCTTCCACAAATACAACAGATAACCTGAGCCTTTCTTATTTCCTTTGGCAGGGTTGATTTTTACCAAGTTTAGGTTTGGTTGGGAAACAAGTATTTCTGCTATGCCGCATGAACCTGGTGGTGGGAGATTCCAGACCTTCTTGGTAACCATTGTGAAAGAGAATCTGGATAGGTTAAATCCAGTTATCTCATCATTTGATGAGTCTTTCTTGGATTACGATACTGCTCAAGTAAACTTCTTTCTCAGCCTTTTGAAATCTATGAAAATGGAATGCTCTGATGCCACTTAGCTGTCTTTCTTTAATCTGTAGGTCAGTGCTTTGGTTAGTTTGATGGAAAATGAGAACAAAATTCGTGAGAAAACCTCCTGCGCCCATGATATTCTATATAACTTGGAAGATCTGCTGCTAGGAGCCAAGGGAAATATAAAGGAGCTTCAACCAGGACGCAGGTGTAGCTTGATTCTTGGTGAACAAGGGGACTCCCTTCATAGTTACAAAACTGTAATTTTGGATGCCAAGCAGCAACCTGATCCATTTTTATATCATTGTGGGGTCTTTATAGTGCCTAAGGTGAGGAAGCATACATTAACTGTTACTCTTCTCCTCTTCATCTGCATGGTCACCAGATTTTTCTGTATTCATATTGGATATTACTGATTATTACTGTAGTATGGACCAGTGGCTGGGAATATATTGCTTTGGTTTCAAACTTTTTTATCGTTTAGTAAAGTTGAGGAGCCTGCATCATTTTAGCACTTTGCTTAACCAACAAAATTTAGCAGAGGATTCTGAAGCTTAGTGCGCATATATAACATAGGATACTGCTTGTGTTATTGAGGAATGAGGATATATACCCTATAGCAACAGAACTTTATTACAGTAGAGGAAAAAAGTATGCTTCAAAGAAGTTGGTTGTCTGAACTTGTTAATTCTCTCAAGCTTGCAACTCAAGAATGCAGTAATAAACCTTTTCTTTTAAGTTATCATTGCTGATACTTTCTGTCAATGAAACTCCATCTTCTTTTTTTCTTTTTATTCTATTGACTTTCTCTCAAATCTTTGTTCATGGGTGGGAAGGAGGGGGGGAGTAAGGTGGTGCAGTTCCTTTTTTGACTACGCCATTTTCATCATCTCTATTATCTACGAACTTAACTGAAATTCTTTGTTTTTCCAAACTTCCTTTACTGAATTGTGGCATTTATTCATGTTCCCATACTGTTTTACTTGATTTCAACTGCAACTTTATGCACCAGCCTTGATCTAAGTGTTGATTTCAGATTCGAGCTCATGAATGGTTATTCACGTCAGAAGAAGGTCAGTGGCTGGTAGTTGGAAGTTCTAAAGCAGCTCGTCTGATAATGGTATATTTTTAGTTGATGTACATGTTGATCTTGTTTGCTTGTCTGGAATTTTGTGTTAGATTCCATTATCCTTGTCCTAAAAATGTTGGTGATTGCTGCTATTAGATTTTCTTAGATTCAAGTCACAGCCTCGCCAGCATGGATGACATCCAGGTACTATTTTTTCATAGTAATCATGTGACATTTATGCCACATTTGCCTGTCCTTCTCTGTCTGATCTCTAAAACATGTTCACACTTTCAGAAGGACCTGTCTCCACTTGTAAAAACTGTTGCACCAGGTGAACCTGCTGATGAAGCTAAAATCCCGTATGCCCTTTATGTATTTATGCTTTAAAGATATTGCTGAAATTTATTTGACTTATCTATGTTATCAACTGATATTCAATATTCTAGCTCAATAAGTTAAATGCTAAAACAACATTGAAATTAGTAACGTTCAAAATCTTGCCAACAGGCCCAACAGCATGTCTCTAGTCATACACGGCATAAATACGCAAAGTGAGAAATCAATGGTGAAGGAAAAATGGTTACCTCTGAAAAATAAATGGAAAAAAATATCATATTTGTAGAGGCTGCTCTGCTATTAAAAAATAATTTGTTTGCATGGAACGATATTGATTTCACCCTCTTGTTTTGATGCAATTGCTTTCACTCCCGTTGACAACTTGGGCACAATTTTACAGGTTCATGATGGCCAATGATGGTGTCAAGCAAAGGAGCATTGTCAAGCAGGTACCGTATGTTCTGTTCTGTTTGTGCAGTTTTTTTATAAATGAATCTGTGCTGCATCAGGGAAAAATATTGTCTTTGAATGCCTTAAAATGCCTTACAAAAGAGTAATTATGCCCTTGGTATCATCATTTGTACATATCTTTATCTTTTTGTTTGTGGCCAAAACCATTAGGCTTGGTTGATGATGATGGATTTTTGAAGCGATGTTCAAAATGTCACTTATCCACACATATTCCACGTATTGTTTTTATACAGAACTTTGTGTTTATTCTTTTCCATCAATCACCTGTGCTCCATTCATGCTGAAACCTGTGACCCCTTTTTTTTCCTTTATGTTATCCTGTAGGTTACATCTCCAGTAACTGGTCCAATAATTGTGGAAGATGTGGTCTATGAAAATTCTAATGGTGACAACTCAATTTCCACTGTGTCAGATGCTAAAATATTCCGCCGTCTTACATTTGAAAGAAGCTCGGGTTTAGTACAATCAGAAGCTTTACTAAGAAAAGAATCATCTCAAATGCACCCTAGTGAAGAAGAGAAGAAAAGAAGTGTCATATCTTCAAAATCTAGAAAGAAAGGCGGCAAGAAAAGAAGTGATTCTCGCAATTCACCACATGGTACATTGCATGTTTTATTTCATTATCTATTTACCAGTACATTACTGGTTTGGTCAGTCCATAAGACGCTTAAACCATTTGAAGGGAAACAATTGCCACCCATTAAAAATGGTTCAGTCATTTAACAAACCTTGAGGGCGGACAGCAGTCTTCCATATCAAATTGTTTCAAGATTGATTATGCAGACAATTTTTATTAAGTTTGTTTCTGAGGGTCCTTAACCTTGGAATGGGCGTATTAATTTCATTGACTACCCCACTGTGTGTTGCTCTAACCTCCTGTCCGCCAATGTGAAGTATTTATGTTCATCTTCTCATTCGCAAACATAATGCTTTTTGCATCCGCGTCAAGAGAAGAGGCTATGTTTTCTCCTTTTCTTCTATAATTTTCTTTTTCTGGCTGGATAACTCAATGTGAATGTTAGGTGCCATTTCATGCATGCCACTTCAAAATTAGGATAAACACAGGAATCTGTGTTATGGCCACTGTTCATATAATTGATATTCTATGCTTTTAGCTATGAACTTCAGAATCTCATAATGTTGTGTTGCCATGAAGTCCGCTCAGTTTTATTGTACATTGTTCATTATCTCATCCTTTGTTTTTTGTAATATTTATTACTGAAGGATCCAGCGGCAATTATGAGGTTGACCATACCATCCTGGCCAGTTCTTACCACAGTGGAATCATTTGTGGTTTTGCCCTGATTGCTTCCTCACTGGAAAGTGCTTCCTCATTAAGGAAAAAGGTATAGAACTGTTTATGATACGCATATAAATTTATGCTAGCCCCAAATATATGTGGTATTGGTGTGCTTGGGTGTTCATTGCAACTTTTCAATAGAGCCCTTGTATGCTAATAATATTTAATCCATTGATCATGGGTAAGTGTGTTTTGGCATTTTTTATTCAAAATTCTGTCTTTCAGGTGAAAACAGTAATAATAGGTCTTGGCGCTGGGCTTCTTCCGATGTTTCTTCATGGGTGCCTTCCTTTTCTGGACATTGAGGTAGCTAAACCTTTTTTCTTTCTTTTTGCCTTCTTTCCACTTGGCGGTAAGCAATATTGAACTGATCTTCAGTTTCCTTTACATAGGTAGTCGAGTTGGATCCTGTAATTTTTGATTTGGCAAAGGACTGTTTTGGGTTTGTTGAGGATAAAGAGTTGAAGGTAATTGGTACTGTGATGCAGAATATGTTACATATACATACATAATGACTGATTCAACAGTAAGATCCAGAAATCAACATTCCTAATGAAGATTAAAGCAATCTACCCGAAATACTTGCATATATCTTTTTTGTCTCAGAACTGTTAGTTGTCTGCACATTTTCAAAGTAAACATCTCTGGATGTTATGTTATACATCCCTTTTGTTTTTGTTGTTGTTGTCATTGTTTTTTTTTTTTTTCAGAAATGCTTAATTTCTCCAATTGTCAATGCATAGGTGCACATTGGTGATGGTATAAAATTCATCCAGGACAGCAATATTTCTGGATCTTCCAAAGCCGTTGTGCAGGATGAGAAACGAGATTCTGATGCAAATGCGCAGGATGGATTTGCTGGAATCAAAATACTCATTATAGATGCAGATTCATCTGACCTGAGGCAAGTATAATATTATCTCTTTACCAGCTTAGGATGTATTCTGTTACATGACAAGCTCACTTACGGCGATCCACCGCAGTTCCGGGTTGACTTGCCCTCCCACCGATTTCATAGAAGAACCATTCCTTTTATCTGTCAAGAAATTTCTATCCGGAGGTCTCTTTGTGGCAAATTTAGTTTCAAGATCTACTGGAATCAGAGAAACTGTGATTTCAAGAATTAAATCAGTAAGAACAACATCGAGAGAAAAATCTATTAATTTCAATTTTCGTTTCTTTGGATGGAATTCTAATTTACTATTGGTAACTCATTGATTTAGGTGTTCACACATGTCTTCTCCCTCGAGCTGGAAGAAGATGTCAATGAAGTACTCTTCGCCTCTGATACGGCTGCGTGCATTGAAATGGATCATTTACCTGAGGCCACTGCTCAACTCCAGAGATTGTTGAAAATTCCCCTGCCTGGAAACCACATTGTGACCGAAAATATCAAATGTTTGAATTAAATTTGGTTGGATTTAGCTTAAAGCTTGTATTTTTTACCAATACCAGTGTAAATTAACAAGTATATCTGCTTGCTTTTACAACCAAACAACTCCATTGCTAAGAATGAGAACATGGTTAATTTGCGATATTTTGATTTGAATTTTTGCAGGGACTGATAATACCTAATTGAATTTAGGTGAAGAGGGTTATTTGGTTTTTGTTTTGTTTTTCAAATAAATTGTTTATTATTTGGGTCTATTTTTTTATACAATAAACAGGTTTGAAGAATGATTTTCTTAAAACATTCAAATGAGAAGCTTGTTTTTGTTATTTGTTTGGATGATGTAGTTAAAAATTTTGTATGATATTATACATTTTGGTTATTGATATATGATCTATTAAAATAATGAGTAAGAATTATTTCAATAGCCGTCTTAGCTCAGCTGGTAGAGCGCACGGCTTTTAACCGTGTGGTCGCGGGTTCGATTCCCACAGACGGCGATTTTTTTTTAAAAAAAATAAACTATATTAATTTATTATGCAAAAACAAGTTACTTATGAGTAACCTCAAATAGAAATTTACATGCTTTAAATCAAACTATCCATCAAAATCCTAACCTTACTACAAATGTGCGTGTGTTACATCTCAAACATTAAACTTTAATTTGTTATGATACATGCTACAATTAAATGCTGAAAAAGATTTCTCAAAATATTTTTACACAAATTTAAGCAACAGTTTATAAATACAATGATTTAATATCATTAATCCTAATTTGTTTATTTTCAAAGATACATAAAAAATTATATATATGAATCTAATATGTAATCATTTTTTTTTTTTTTTTGCAATGCTAAAAAAAAAAAAATCAATACTAATTACAAAAATTTCATATTTTTCAAATAAAATTGTTGAAAAAAACAAATCCATATCACACAGCCTTTGGCCAATCAATTCAATTTCATGCAGCATCAAAAACTGCATCTTCAATGCCCAATTAATACAAAACTTACAAAAATCAAAACCAATGAAAAAATTCCAAAGATTTTTCCAGAAATTTTTTTTCAAAGACTAGTAGAACGAGATGATGAACGGTTGTTGAACCATGGATGCTTCAGAGCATCTTCTGCACTAATCCT